>CAJQZJ010032097.1:6720728-6788602 GCA_907164525.1 Lophiomys imhausi
AGAGAGAGAGAGAGAGAGAGAGAGAGAGAGAGAGAGAGAGAGAGATCCTGTATATCTAGTTAATGCTGATCCTGAAAGTCAAGGGTTACTAAACCAATACGCCAGGGTCAGGTGTGAAATACTTTCCTCTGAGTTGTTCAACAGGGAAACCCCAGAGGCCCCCTCCTAACAGGATAGGCTCTTTCCACTCTTCATGGCTGCCTACTAGAACTGGCTGTTACTATGAGATTGCTGAAAGGATCACACATCTTGGTGATAAGACAAAGAGAAATCATGCTGGAGTTCAGCTGGAAACTTTCTATCAGCAGAATAGCATTAATAGTGTCACAAGATGCTGTACAGGCTGACAATGGAGTAATATATATCAACAGCCTTAACCAGGAGTGCATGCTATAGTCTTCTATACCTCGCTTGCAAGATGGTTTATTGGTGCAAGTGTATCATGACTGTTATTGGAGTTAAGAAATGTCTTCTGGTGGTATTTGAGAACCCCTCTATGTAAAGGAAAACATAATTCATATTTTAAATATGATTAAAAACATATGATTGAGGAGATCTTTGGGTCTAGAGGTGTAATCATTATTATTTAGATAACATTTATGCTACCAATCTACCAAAGAGTCATCAATGTTGGAAAGAGACTCCTACAGAGGAATGATGGTAGTTGGTGTAAGGAGAAGATAATAAAAAATTTGGGGCATAAAAGCAGAATGCACTTTATAAATTGTCTAAAAACTATCCCAAACTTATAAAAGAAAATACTAATTAAAAACTCAGTTGAGCTGGGCGGTGGTGGCGCACGCCTTTAATCCCAGCACTTGGGAGGTAGAGGCAGGTGGATCTTTGTGAGTTCGAGGCCAGCCTGGTCTACAAAGTGAGTCCAGGACAGCCAGGGCTACACAGAGAAACCCTGTCTCGAAAAAAAACAAAAACCAAAAAAAAACAAAACAAAACAAAAAACAAAAACAAAAACAAAAACAAAAAAAACTCAGTTGATAATGGTCTCTAAAAAGAAAAAGATTAGTGATATTTTCAATGTTTTTTATTTTAATAAAGTGAAGTAAACACTAAACACACACACAGAACTGGGTGGTCCGTATCTATAACCCCCACCCTTGTGTAGCAGGATGGGAACCAAATCCAGTAGAATTGTCCAGAAGGTTACAGGACAGCTAGCATGGAGTACACTGAGCATGGCAAAAACAATAAGAACCTGCTTCAATAAGGTGAAGGAAAGAACCAATTCCTAAAAGTTTTTTCAACCCCCATACATGCTATTGTACATATATTAATAGATACACTAATCATACTAATAATAATCGATGGAAAAAATTGGAATGGAATTTGATAATGTTCACTATTTTTCCTAACAAAAAAGCAAAGTAATATGGAAGAACATATATTCCTGGAATATATAAAGACCTAAATAAGTGGGAATCCAAGATGGCGGCAGACAGCACTGACACATTTTAAGCACAGGAAAATAGATACAACATTACAGAAATATAAAAAATCTGATCAACAACCCAAGAAGTGGGAACCTGCAAGGTTTTAGCTGGCAAACTCAGGGACTAGTGGGGGTCCCTAGACAGGACTCCAAGACACTCAGGGAAACAGATCTACCAGGTGCGGGGCAGAGGCCTAGGACCCGCAGCAGAGGACAGCTGCCCGGAGCGGAGTCCAGTGGCACAGGGCAGAAGCAAAGGACCCTAGATCTGGAGTGGAGGCCAGAGGCTCTGGGCAAAGGCCAGGGCCCTGTTTGGAACAGAGGTCCGAGGCCCAGAATAGAGGCTAGTGGCATTGAACAGATGTCAGTGCGGAGCCTGGCGTGGAACAGAGGCCAGCTCAGAGCCTGCCAGGGAAGAGAGCACAAGCCACTCAAATAACCAACAAGTAGCTCCGCACTCCAGATGGGTACTCAACAGCCTCTGGAGCACCCAGCTTCCATGCTAGCATTCTATAGAGGAGAACCATGGGATCACCAAAATTTATCTCCAGTGGAGCAGCGATCTGGGAGGTGCAAGCATATCTGGGTTTCCTCAGAAAGGTGTTTGACATACAGGTTCCTCTACTGGATATGCAATCACGTGGAAGAACATTGTGCCCAGACAGGGCAGAGTGCTGCTCTTTCTGCACTGGTACAGTGTCCTGCACATCTGATCACTGCAGCACCTTGGGAGGCAGCCCCAACTGCCAGATAGAGGTACCTCCCTGCTTCTTGAGAATCCAGTATTCACATGGTCACTCCAGCACCCTAAAGAGGACTCACAGTGCCAATGAAATGGTAAGATCAAAGCGGGTTGAAAGGTGGATGGTCAAGTTATAAGGCTGCAGAACTTCACTGAGTCTAAGCCCAGCAGATAGGTTGTAGTGTTTACATCGGAGCCAGTGTACCTTGCTTCTTCTCGGCAGGACACCCTGTCTTTAGCATCTACAACTCCTTGGCTGGAGCAATGAGTTCTTGGCCTTTGTGCACTGTCTGAATGATACAGACTACAAGGGCTTACTGCTTAGTGCAAAGAGGACAGAGATGCCCTTAGGACCACCTAGAAGAAGCCACCTGGGGGAACCAAGACCACAAACTGACCCTCAGATCAGACACACAAGCGGCAGGTGATCTGAAGCTCTAGCCTACAATTCATGGTCCCCTAAGCCCCACCAACATCACTAGGAAGACCTGCTAGAACTGAAGATCCTGCAAGCTAGAATAATAATCCCACTCAATCCCTGACCTGAGTCTCCAATTAGGAAACAAAAAGAAGGGGTGAACTTCGGGGGGGCCCCAGCAAGACCCAGGCCCCATCTCAAGACCCCACCTAACTTGTGTTAAGCTACACACCACCAAGATTATACAGACTTTACACCAAAGCTCCCTCCTTGGAACCAGGTCCAGAAGACATCAGGGACAATCACTTAGAGCAACCAGATGGCTAAAGGTCAGCGAAAGAAGAAAATTGACAAAAATCAGGGAAATATGACTCCAACAAAATTCAGTGAGGTTAACACAGAAAGCCCTGAACATCCCACCATAGCCGAAACACATGAAAATGATGACAATTCTATACTTAGGAAAATGATGAATTCCTTACAAGAAGAAATTAAAACCCTGAAAGAATTTAAAGACTCCTCAATTTTAAAAATGAAAGCAATGAAGAATATCATTAGAGATCTCCAAGCCAATACAGCCCAACATGAACGGGAAAGAGACAAGGAAATGAAAAATTTGAAATATTTGCAGACAAAGACAAGCATATTGAAACAGGAAACATATAAAATGAACAATATTGTTTAAGACTTGAAATTGGAAATGGAAGCAATAAAGAAAACAAAAGCAGAGACAATCCTGGAGGTGGAAAATCAAGGGAAGAGAACAGGAACTACAGGCATGAGTATCAAAAATAGAATACAAGAGATGGAAGACAGATTCTCAGGAGTGGAGGATTCGATTGAAGAAATCATTACAACAATCGAAGAGAATGAGAAATCTAAAAAAGTTCTCACCCACAACACCCAACAAATCAATGACTCAATGAAAAGATGAGACCTAAGAATTATTGGCATAGAAGAAAAAGAAGACTCCTGACTTCACAGTCTAGGGAACATCTTCAACAAAATCATAGAAGAAAACTTCCCAAACCTAAAGAAAGAGATCCCAATAAAATTCCAAGAGGCATACAGAACACCAAACAGGATAGACCAGAAAAGAAATTATTGTCACCACATAATAATTGAAACTCCCTACGTACTGAACAAAGAAAGAATATTAAAAGTTGCAAGAGAAAAAGGTCAAGTAACATATAATGGCAGACCCATCAGAATTACACCTGACGTCTCCTTAGAAACGTTAATAGCCAGAAGGGCCTGGGCAGATGTCCTACTACTCCTAAGAGAAATTAGGTGCCTGGCCAGACTACTACACCTAGCAAAACTCTCTATCAGCATAAATGGAGAGAACAAGATACTTCATGACAAAATAAAATTTAAACAGTGTCTACCCACAAATCTGGACCTTCAGAAGATCCTAGAAGGAAAATTCCAACCCAGAGAAGATAAATACACCCAAGAAAACAGAGGAAGCAAAAGACTCCACTGCAGCTAAATCAAAAGAAACACACAACTGCCATCTACATCAAAATTACAGGAAATAACCATCTTTGGTCATTAATATTCATCAACATCAATGGACTCAACTCCCAAATAAAAGACACAGGGTTACAGAATGGATCCACAAACAAACAAGACCCATCATTTACTGCATACAAGAAACGCAGCTCACTAACTAAGATACATGCTACCTCAGAGTAAAGATCTGGGAAAAGGTTTTCCAAGCAAACGGGTCCAAGAAGCAAGCTGGAGTAGCCATCCTAATATCAAGTAAAATGGACTTTCAACTGATGTTAATTAAAAAAGATAGGGAAGGGCACCACATACTCGTTAAAGGAAAAATTCATCAAGATGACATCTCAATACTGAAAATCTATGCCCCCAAATACAAGGGCACCCTCATTTCTAAAAAAAAACCTCTTCTAAAGCTTAAGCCACACATTGATCCCCACACATTAGTAGTGGGAGACTTCAAAACCCCACTTACAACAATAAGACAGAAACCAAACAGAAAAACGATGAGTCTAACAGAGGTCTTGAACCAAATGGACCTAACATATCTACAGAACATTTCACCCAAACTCAAAACAATACACCTTCTTTTCAGCATAGCAAGGAACCTTCTCCAAAATCGACCATAATAGTCAGACACAAAGCAAGCCTCAACAGATACAAGAAAATTGAAATAACGCCTTGTATCTTATGTGACCACCATGGAATAAAGCTGGACTTCAACAACAACAGAAATAAAAGAAAGCCTACACATTCATGGAAACTGAACAACTCTCTACTGAATGACTATTGAGTCAGGGAAGAAATAAAGAAGGAAATGAAAGACTTCTTAAAATCCAATGAAAATGAAGGCACAGCATACCCAAACCTATGGGACACAATGAAAGCAGTGCTACAAGGAAAGTTCATAGCACTAAGTGCCTTCAAAAAGAAAATTGTGACAGCTCATATTAGCAAATTAACAGCAGAACTGGAAGAACTGGAAAAAAAGAATCAAATACTCCCAAAAGGAGCAGAAGGCAGGAAATCATCAAACTTAGGGCTGAAATTAACAATTTAGAAACAAAAAGAACAATACAAAGAATCAATAAAACCAAGAGTTGGTTCTTGGAGAAAATCAACAAAATAAAAAAACTATTAGCCAAATTAACTAAAAGGCAGAGGGGAAAAACCCAAATTAAAAAAAATCAGAAATGAAGAGGGAGAAATAACAACAGACATTGAAGAAATCTAGACAATCTTTAAGTCCTACTTTAAAAATTTGTACATTTTGCCCTAGTGGTGCTTCCTTACATGCCCCCAGTGTATGAGGAGGCTCTTGGCCCTCATATGACTGAAGAACTAGGGCGGGGGACTGTTATATAGGGCCACTCCACTACACAGGAGTGGGATGGAAGGGATAGGGAAAAGAGGGTGGGAGGGCGGGACTGGGAGGGGTGGAAAGAGAACATTCTGATGGAGATGTAACCTGAAGTAATAAATAAATATTTTTTTTTTTAAAAATCTGTACTCCACCAAATTGAAAACCTAAGTGAAATGAACAATTTTCTTGATAAATTCCAACTACCAAAGTTAAACCAAGATCAGGTTAATGGATTAAAGAGTTTTATAACCCTTAATTAAATACAACAGTCATTAAAAGTCTCCCAACCAAAAAAGCCCAGGGGCAGATGATTTCAGCACAGAATTCAACCAGACCTTCAAAGAAGAGCTAATACCAATACTCTTCAAATTCTTCCAGAAACTAGAAGCAGAAGGAACACTGCCAAACTCATTCTATGAGGCTCCAGTCACCTTGATTCCTAAACCACACAAAGGTCTAACAAAGAAAGAGAACTGCAGACCAATTTCCCACATGAACATAGACACAAAAATACTTAAGATACTGTCAAGCTGAACCCAAAAGCACATCAAAAGTATCATACACCATGATCAAGTAGGCTTTATCCCAGGAATGCAAGAATGGTTCAACATACAAAAATCCATAAACCTTAATTCACCATATAAACAAGCTGAAGGAAAAGAAAAATACATGATCATCTTGCTAGATGTGGAAAAAGCATTTGACAAAATCCAACACCCCTTTATGCAAAAAGTCCTGTAGGGAACAGGCATACAAGGATCATACCTAGAAATAATAAAGGTGATATACAGCAAACCAGTAGCCAAAATCAAAGTAAATGGAGAGGAACCTAAAGCATTTCTTCTAAATTCAGAGACAAGGCAAGGATGCCCACTTTCACCAGATGTCTTCAACATATACTGGAAGTTCTTGCTAGAGCAATAAGACAACTAAAGGAGATCAAGGGGATACAAATTGAAAATGAAGAAGTCAATTTATCCCTATTTGCAGACTATATGATACTATATATAAGTGACCTCAAAAATTTGGCCAGAGAACTCCTATAACTGATAAATGCCTTCAGCAAGGTGGCTGGATACAAAATTAATTAAAAAAAACTGGAAGCCCTTTTTTATACAAAAGATAAATGGGCTGAGAAAGGAATTATGGAAATAACACTCTTCACAGTAGTCACAAACAATGTAAAATACCTGGGGGTAACTCTAACCAAGCGAGTGAAAGACCTGTATGACACACTTCAAGTCCTTGAAGGAAGAAATTGAAGAGGACATCAGAAGATGGAAAGATCGCCCATACTCATGGATAGGTAAAATCAACATAATCAAAAATGGCCATCCTGTCAAAAGCAATATACAAATTCAATGCAATTCCAATCAAAATACCAACAAAATTCTTTATAAACCTGGAAAAATCAATTCTCAACTTCATATGGAATAATAAAAACACCAAAACAGCTAAATCAATCCTGTACAATTAAAAAAAAAAAAAATCTATAGGTATCACCTATACTACAGAACAACAATAATAAGAACATCATGGTACTGGTATAGAAACAGATTAGTTGATCAATGGTATCAAATTTAAGACCCAGAAATGAATCCATACACCTATGGTCACTTAATTTTTGACAAAGAAGCCAAAACCATACAATGGAAACAGGACAGCATCTGATCTAACTGGATGTCAACAGTTAAAGAATGCAAATAGACCCATACTTATCACCTTGCACAAAACTTAAGTCCAAGTGGATCGAAGACCTTAACATAAGCCCCATACACTTAATCTAATAGAAGAGAAAGTGGGGAAAAACATTGAACTCATTGCACAGGTGAAAACTTTCTGAGCAAAACAGCAATGGCTCTGGCTCTAATCAATAAATGAGTCCTCATGAAACTGAAAGGCTACTGTAAGCCAAAGGACACTGTCATTAGAACAAAATGGCAATCTACAGATTGGGAAAAGATCTTTACCAACCCCACTTCTGACAGAGGGCTAATATTCATAATTTATAAAGAACCCAAGAATTAAACACCAAGAAACCAAATAATATAATCAAAAAATGGGAAACAGAGCTAAACTGAAAATTCACAAAGGAGGAATCTCTAATGGCAGTGAGACATTTGAAGAAATGCTCAACATACTTAATCATCAGAGAAATGCAACTTAAGATGACTCTGAGATTCCATCTCACACATGTCTGAATGGCAAGATCAAAAACTCAAATACAGCACATGCTGGTGAGGTTGTGAAGAAAGGGGCACACTCCTCCATTGCTGGTGGGAGTGCAAACTTGTACAACCACTATGGAAATCAGACTGGTGATATCTTAGAAAACTTGGAATATCCCTACCTCAAGACCCAGCCATATCACTTCTGGGTATCCACCCAAATGTTTCCTTACCAAACCACAAGGATATATCCTCATCTATGTTCATAGCAGCCTTATTTGTAATAGCTAGAAACTGGAAACAACCCAGATGTCCCTGAACTGACGAATGGATAAAAAAAAAAAAGTGGTACATTTACATAATGGAATACTACTCAGCTATCAGAAACAAGGAAATCATGCAATTTGCATCCAAATGGATGGAACTAGAAAAGCTCATCCTGAGTGATGTAACCCAGACTCACAAAGATGCACATGTCATCTACTCACTTATAATTGGATTTCAGCCATATAATACATGAAAACTATTCTACAATCAACACACCAAAAGGATCAGGAACACAGACTTTGTTACCTGTTAATAGGGATAATTTGCCCTAGTGGTGCTACCATGTAGGCCCTCAGTGCAAGAGGAAGCTCTTAGCCCTCATATGACTATTGAGCTGAGAAGGGCTGATTTGTAGTGACATTCCACAAGGGAGGAGTGGGATGGGTGGGAGGGGGGAGGGGGGGGGGGGGGTGGAACTGGGAGGGGTGGAAAGACCACTATGATGGAGATGTATCTTGAATTAATAAAAAAAATTAAAAAGAAATGAACTAAATAAGCTAGGTGTTGTGGCACACACCTTTACTCCCAGCACTCAGGAGGCAGAGTGAGGGGCATCTTTGTGAGTTTGAGGCCAGTCTGGTCTACAAAGTGAGCTCAGGACAGCCAGGGATCTGTTACACAGAGAAATCCTGTCTTGAAAAAAAAAAAAGAAAGAAAGAAAAGCAAACATCAAAAAAAGAAACCAAAAAACAAAACAAGACAAAAACAGAGCTACTAAATAATAACTACAA
Source organism: Lophiomys imhausi (assembly GCA_907164525.1). Classification (NCBI taxonomy): domain Eukaryota; kingdom Metazoa; phylum Chordata; class Mammalia; order Rodentia; family Muridae; genus Lophiomys; species Lophiomys imhausi. Next base: position 6,729,434 of record CAJQZJ010032097.1, read on the forward strand.
TTAATAATAATAACATCAACATTGATATCACAGCTCAGTAAAATTATTTGTATTATGTAAAGCATAGGACAGCATTTTCCACTCATTTAATATTTTATTTGACATTAGAGCAAATTTAACAAAAAAAAATGTAAAACAAGAACAAAATTATTTTTATAAAATTACAAAGACACAAATTGCTACTATTTTGTTTACATAAATGTACCTGAAATAATTAGAAACATGTGAGAAGAAAACATGTTTTTTAAGATTAATAGTGTGCAGGAAAATAATCCACATTCAATAAACTAGCTATAAGAACGACAATTAAAGACTGAGAGAAGTCAGGGTGTCTGGCTTCAATCTACTACTGTCACAGGACTTCAAACAGCCATGGAGCAACAGTCCTGGGAGGCATACAATACTTAACCATAACACATTCTGTTAACAAGGACTGGATTCACCTGAAAAAGGTTACTATGGAAAGTAGACATGACCTTAGGGGGCTGGAAGCTCAGTTCATCACCTGGGGTTAACTGCTGATTCTTAAACCCCTAAGTTTGAGGTCATAGGTTATTCAATGTCTGGTGGCAAAATTGCCAACTGATGACTCAGCAGGATTGAGAACTGAAATGCAGGAGAGTGCTGACTATAGCCCTGTCCTTCAAGCAAGGTGTGTATTATTTGGGAAGCTTTGAAAGCCTGGTTCATCTAAACAGATTACAATGCTCAGTTTATTTCTTTTTTTATGTTTATTTATTACTTCAAGTTACATCTCCATCACAGCCCTCTCCCTCCACCCCTCCCAGCCCCACCCTCCTATCCTCTCACCCTTCCCCCAGAATGCATAATTCTTTTTTTTTCAGTCCAACAAATGGTTCTTTCTCTTATAACAATAAATACAGTACAAAACAACTGAAATAAATAGGTCACAATTATGAGAGTTATATGGCTTAGCATACATTCTCAATGTCCAGTCCATATGTATTTGGCCCCTGACTTTAACATTCTCCTATCTAACTATCTCCATGAGTTTAAAGTACTCTGTCTAACTCAGCTTTCATACTAACTTGCATCACAATTTTAAAAACATCTTCTTAGATCCAGAACGCCCTCTTGATTCCTAAACAACTCAAAATTTAACTATGAGACTCTAGCTATCTATCCTTCAACCACCTCTTAATCTCAATGCTCTTAGAAGAAATTCCTTAGCCGAAGCAAAAAAACACCTCAGGGTCTCAGTAATCTTATATGAGAGAACCTGTGCATACAACTGACAAATTAGGCTTGACTATCAGAAGCTTCTGGTATATCAGGGAAAGAGGCAAGGAAGGGAACTCTGTGGAACTGTGACACTCAAATTTTCCTAGCTAGAACAGCCTAACCAATGACGATAAGAGACTTCAATTTCTATTTACTCCTTTTTTTAGCCTGCATTGGCTGACTCCAATTTAGAAAACTAAAAATGAAGTAGCTTAAGAATTCCAAGGGACACTTTTTTCCCTTATGTCCCCTATATTTCTTTCTACTATACTTGTAAAATTTATTTTCTTCTACACTTAATAGAATATTTATTCCATTATTTTTCTTTTCTTTCACATAATCTTGTCTCATTTTCTCCTACCCTTTCCATTAGTTTATTCATTAGATTTTTAATTTTTTTACTCTCTCTCTCTCTCTATATATATATATATAGAGAGAGAGAGAACATCTATGCATGTTCATATATATATATATATATATATGAACATGCATAGATGTTTCTGTGTGTACTTCTGTAGGTACAGGTGAGTATATGTGTTCAAATGATTGTAGGACAGAGGTCACTGATAAAGACACACAGACTATAAGTGAAAATATGGGAGTCAATATACAAAAAAAATGAGAGGAAAAATAATTATTGGAAGTTATACATAAGTATAATAAAGAATATTTCATGTCATAATTCATCAGGAAAGAGACATTACTACATAGTTTCGAATAGAACTAATCATCAAGTACATTTAACAGTGATAGACAGATGATTGATAGATGATAGATAGATAGTTAGATAGATTGATAGAATGATGTATCCAAGCTCATGGCTACATCTCATAGTAACCTTTTTCATGTGAATCCAGTCTCTGTCACCAGAATGTTTTACAGTTTCAGTATTGCCTGCCTCCCAGGTCCCAGGACTGCCTCTCCATGGCTGTTTGCTGTCCTGGAAGTGTGGTAGATTCAACCCATGCTCCCTGACCTGTCTCTGTCTGTCTGTCTGTCTGTCTTTCTGTCTATGAAAATATTTATCTCTGATCTTTGGTATGGTCTCTAAAATAGATCACACTGTAGGACAGAAAGCAAATATTAATAAGCATAAGTTAACAAAAATGTTTTCTTATATCTTAAAAGTTAATAATGAAATAAAACTATCAATCAACAGCCTCTCTGTTTTAGGAGTTCTCTTTATACCCTCTCAGAGTCTGCACAAGGATGTTTTCCAGTTGGCAAACATCATGCTCCCCCAATCCACTTCTCACTCCATCACAGCACAGGGTATTTTCCTGTTGGCTAAGATCATGTGCTCTCTAAGGTTTCTGTTTATCAAAGGATGTTTTCCACCTGCCAAAAATCATGTCTCCTACAGCAAGAAGTTTCCAGCTAACAAACATCATGTGCCCTTTCAGGAATTTGTTTTCAGAGGTGGATCAAACAAATCTGAGATAAAAAAAATACACACACACACACATTTACTTAACACAAACATATTTTTAAAGAAATCAAAACTTCTACTACAGTAAGCAGATCTTGGAGGCCAGTAATTAACATTTGAATTCATAGGAGCTCTGGACAAACCCCTAAAAGTTTCCTTTGTCTAAATAAAAAAGGGTCTTTCTCCTACAATAATAAACTATATACAGTAAGAACAATTATGAAAACCATATTATAAGAGTTACATTCACAGTGTCAAGTCCATATGTGTTTAGCAGCATAGAGAAAGTTTTCTACTATCTATCTTATTTGGGTGAGTTCAGAGTACTGTATCTAAATCATTTTCAATCATAACCTGCATCATTAACCTAAAAACATCTTCAATACTAAATAACTTAAGCCAAATTGTGAGACTATACTATCCACTCTTCAACCCCATCAAAGACTTTTGAAGGAATTACTATTACCTGAAAATGCAGGAAGTGCAGAACAAGCAGCTTCTAAAACTATAAAAAATGACAGAGATAACTGACTACCTGGACACTTCCCAATATATCTCTATAATTTTGGAGCATCTATATTCAGCCTATTTGCCTGGTATATCTGACAGACATGTATGTGAAGCAGGAATTATGAAGAATTTGCTTACTCTGTCTTGGCAGAGCTTGGCAGTTGACTTTGCGTGCATCCAAGTTTGCTCATTTCGGACAGCATTTTGTCTTTAAGGGAAGCAAAGGTAGTTGTGCTGGGTAGCATCTTGCCACAATAGAAGCCATCTGCTAATGGATATTCTTTGATGTTTATTCTTCTTCATTCATGTGCCCTGCCATCCTTTGCTAAGGCCGATCCTTTCTGAGCTGGAGACTAGCTGGTATTTTTCCCTTACAGGGTGCAGGGACCCAGAACATCCTTCAGCTCTGGGAAGTGCTTGCCTGGGGAGTCATGCCCTGAGGCTTTGATTACCTGCTGTACTTACTTGCTCTTTCAGGCCTCCAGTCTACCCAGCAACCACCCATGCCACATCGCTCACATGTGCCAAGTTCAGACTGCAGGTCTTCTTTAGAATCAAGTAACTTTTGGGAAGGCCACAGCCTGTGTCTCTCTCAGCAGCCAAGGGAGCACAAAGCCATCCCAGGTGCTGTAGTCTGGTGGATTGTACATTCCTGTAGTATATCATAAATTATAAAAGGAAGAAAGACTACCAAATCACTCTATGAATCCAGCTTTACCATTACCAAACGCAGACAAAGGCACAAGAAACAAGAAAATTGCACTGTATTTTTCTACTAAACATATAAAAAAATTTCTTAACAAAATATTTACACAGCAAATCAACAACATATTAAATATTCTATAAATCATGGTCAAAGTGGTTGTAATATGACATGCAGGGATATTATAACATGGACTGATTAAGGGACTGGGGAAATATCTCTGGTGGAGAAAATGCTGAATGTACAGGTTTGAAGACCTGAGTACAATTTCTGGAATCCATGCTACCCTAGCCACAATAGTACAAACATATAATACCAGAACTTCTAACGCAAGGTGGGTGATAGAGTCAGGAGAACCCTCCAAAGTTCCCAGACCAGCTAGGTGTAATATACCGCATTGAACAAGAGACCCTTTCTCAAATATGGTGGAAGTTAAAAATTGACACTTGTGGTTGCCCATTGACCTGCACTCACATACCCAGGCATGAACATGCATATATACAGGTAAATATCAGACACACACACACACATGCAGAAATCAAACCAGTGTGCAAAGGCTTGTCTTTGATTCCTGGAAACTACATAAGGATGGAAGGAAAGAACTGACTCCACAAGCTGTCCTCTAACTTTCACATACATGTGTGGCATGAAAGTGCACATATGGACACACACACATAGAAACACACACACACATGCACATGTACATGCATACCACATGTAACAAAGATAATATGAACACCAAAGTTTTAACAAAGAAGAACAAAAGTTTATTCTTTCTTCATACAATAATTCCAATATGGATGAGCAGGTTTAGAATGAGCATGTGCTCCTTCTAAGTATTCAGAGTCACATAACTCTGCTAGGTACAAAGTCAATTGCTGGCAAAGTATGACCAAAATACAAGGGTCAAACACAGGGAAGTATCACTGGATACATTACAAACATTATGGAAGCACAGAGGAAAGCAGAAATCTGTTAAGATCTCATTGGTGACAGCTAAACCGCAGTCACATTGCAAAACAGCTTTCCTGGACAGGCTATGTAATCCGACTTCTTTTGTGCTAAGTGTGGATTATGGGAGAGGGATAGTGCTTTTTGTGAACAATTTAAACTTTCTCCCCCAGGTGTCTATCTCAATATAATATAGATTTTTGTCTTTACATGGTCAAAAGTCCCACAAAATAAGTTCGTTTTCCTATTCATTCTATTTTTACTGAAAACAGTTACTTTTTTCTGGTCATTTTCATGTATTAAGTCATGTTCATAACGTTTGTTGTTATTCTACCTAAGCTTGCTTAAATATATTTAATATGCAAACATGAGTTTTTCAAATTCATTTTATCATAAAATCAAACCTTTTCTTTGTTAGAAAATGGCTGTAATAAAAATTTTAGTTTTCTTTATATAACGGCTTTAATGTAAAGAAATATTGGTAAAATGTCGAGGAAGCACTTGTCTCAAAGTGAAGAGCATTTTGGACTTCGGCAGAAATGGGGAGAAGAAGCAGCAAACCTGCTGCAGTCTGAAAGTATGTGTAGAATATGTGGAACAATTCCCACACTTCATGAATGCCTATTTCATTTTGTGGCCAGTTGTGATCTGAAGAATTGAAGGCAAGTCTGGATCTTGTGCTAAGGGGACAATTCAAATTCAGTCTTTTTCCTCTGACCTGTGATCACAGAGGGGGTTCTTCATTGCTGAGCCATTTAGTCACACCTTAGCTGAATTTTCAACAGAAAACTCTACTGGACTATGCTGATGAACGGAGATGCAAGTCCTTGACTAATGTTGTGGTCTCACCTACTCTGAGGAGAGAAGGAACTTCAGCACAAAATCTCTTCAGTTCTAGTTAAATAAATCCTTGCCAGCTCCAGGCAGAAGAGGATAAAATATAATTAATATTTCATACTGTTTTTTTATCAAAGAGGTTATCATGTCAGTGGGGGGAGCTGAGGAGGCCTTGAAAGAATGTGTAAACAGTAGATGAAACACTTGGGAGGCAGAGGCAGCAGATCTCTGTGATTTCGAGTTAAAGGCCAGCCTGGTCTACAAAGCAAGTCCAGGACAGCCAGGGTTTTACACAGAGAAACCCCGTTTCAAAACAACAACAACAAAAACAAACAAACAAACAAACAAACAAACCAAAAAACAGGATGAATAGATGAAGTTTTGGTTGGGAGTCTTTGCCTTTAAAGACTGAGTTACATGAAAGCCCATGAGGCTTCAACCTTAGACGAAGAGCTACAGGCAACTAAACACTGCTGAGAGTGGGATGGTCATCTCCATACTCACTGGTTACACAATATCAAATGGTCAAACATGGAAACACATATATACAAATAAAATTACATAGGCCAAGTTGGTTGTATTACTTATGTATTTAAGAACACTCACACATATCTACATACACACATGCACACACACATGCACACAAAGAAACGGTGATATGAATTTGAAAAAAAAGAGGAGTACTTGAAATTAGTTGGAGGGAAGAAAGAGAGGGCAGGGAATAATGCAATTATATTATAATCTAAAAAGTAATTTTACAAAGAGTAGAAGGAGCTCTGAGTAAATGTGTTCTGTTGACATTTGGTCGGCCCTGTCAAGGACCAATGCCTCAGAACTATGAGAATGAAAAAGCCCTCCTGGGGTCAGGCTCAGAATGTTAAAGCCTTCCTTTGGTCCAAGCATGAGTTTAAAAAGATTGATCAATGTGTGCAAAAACTACCAAATGCAACTTTCTCCTCCCAGATATTTATATCTAAAGAGTTACTATCCTACAGAGATCTCTTACAAAGGTCTCCTATGGAGGTTACCTAATTACACCATCACCAATCCCAGATCCTTGCCCTACATAAATAAAATTTCTGAGGTGCTTGGCTGTTGTGCCATAGTTGGTGCCACTCCATCAGAGCGGAAACAAACTACATTACCCAAGGTTTCCTGTACATGTGTCAATATTCTTTTCTTTCTTAATTCCCTCACAGTACCAGTCAGGTTTCTGGGACTCATGCAATTTGGAGACATGCTATCTCTGCATAACTTTCATTAACAGAAATGACAGTAAACAGTTAACTCTTTTGAGAAAGGTTTCATGATGTCAGGCCTATGAATAGTCTTCATCTTTGATAGCACACCCACTTTATGTTTGAGACTGTTATATTAGCATGTCTTCTAAGTCTGTACCACAATACTCCTGACTGTCACAATTTACATTTTTACTAATACCTGAAGTATTTCTCAGTGATGAATTATTTTAATTTCACAGTCCACAAGGGTTATTGTCCTTCACTTCTGTATGTATAGAAGATGAGCAAAGAGGGGATATACTAAGAAGAGAGTGATAAAGTAAGGATCATGACAAAGAAAACAAAGTCTTCAAAAATAAACATCCATAGCATATCCCCATCCTTTCCCTTTAGACATTTAACTGTGTGTCTGCCCTATGCCCAGATATACATGTATTTATGTTTCACAATACAAAAGCATTACAATAAGATACAGTGAAAACTCCATTAGACTTGTAGAATTGCACATAATGTATAGGCACCTGAGGTGAGAATTAAAAGTTAAAAAGTACATGTTTAATAAAAATATATGCAACCAAAAGCAAACACAGTGTATATTTTTACAAAGATGGGTTTACAGGAATAAAAATGAGCCCAGAATTATAAGCACATGCTTATAATTCTAACACTGTGCTGTAGAGGCTGAGGAAGGAGCACAAAATCAAAGAAAGCTTAAGCTACTTTGGAAGGCTGTGTCTCAAAAACAAAATAAAACAAAACCCCAACAACCAAACAAGCAATCAAACAAACAAGAATATACTAGTGTGGGGAAATAGATGCATATAAGAAAGGTACTAATATGTAGCTGTAACAGCATTATTATTTCTCTCTCTCTCTCTCTCTCTCTCTCTCTCTCTCTCTGTGTGTGTGTGTGTGTGTGTCCACATGCTCACATGTTCATGTATGCTCACTCTATGTGTGGTGCATGTGTGTGAGTGCTTGTGAACTCCTGTGTATGATCTTATTCTGGTCATGGCAGAATGCTGAGTGTTTATCCCTCTGCCTTCACTAATTGCCTGACTTCCCATTTCGGTTAGGTTGGCTCAAACAAAAGCTCGTGGGACCCTCCTGTCTCCTGCCCAACAGTGAGGGTGCAAGTAGATAAAGTCATGTTATGGTCAATATTTTATGTGACTGCTATAGATTCAAACTCAGGCCTTCATGCTTGCAGAGCAAGTGCTCTGATTCACTGAGCTATCTCTCCAGGCCCAAGAACATATCATTACATATATGGACAAACTCTTAAAGTTCTTAAAAGTCAATCTTAAGATAACAGTTTAGAATACAGTATACCAAAATACCTTGATTGATCTTATTAAGCTGAGGAAATGCTTTAGTTTGCCTTCTTCAAATTCTGACAGTTCCTCAAAATAAAATGACTAAAATCAATTTTAAATCCCCAAACAGTGTTAGCAAATAAAGCAATTGTGAAAGAAATCATAACATAAGGTTAACTCACAATGCATTTTAAACATCCATGTTGTCTAAATATAGTTATGTCTTACTCTCCACTGAAAGATTAGAAATATCTTTTATCCTAAAGGTGAGAACAATAGTGGCTGAAAAATGCCACTCACTGTGGAATTTGTACAAACCTTTGCAATAATTTTCACAGCTATGTTCTTATTCTGTAGTCTATGTGGTGAGCCCCTGTAGCCACTCGACAGAAGAGAGTTCACATAATCTTGTCCTTTCCTCTGCCACAGAGTGATTAACCCTCTCTCCCTTCTGTGCACAACTGTCAACCAGTACAAAGACTTTTCATTACTTCCTGGAAAAAAAGCCTCACAATGTCAGAATCTTTTGGATTTTTCGATAGCCCTAAGATCATCATAAATGGACTTAGAGGCATTTGACAAAGCTGTGTAGCAGAAATACTAATTGAATGGAGATTCTGAGCTTTTACACTTAAGCTCTATGTGTACGTAAGGTTGACCGGGTTTATAGTGGAAGCAGGAGAGGAAGTAACTGAAGAGTTTCATTGATTTTCAAAAGGAGTATGGGGAGAGAAATCTGATAGAAGAGCCTCTGAAATTCTGGAAGCATTCCTGATTTGCTCTCAATTTTACCATTTTCTTATAATTATCTATAAAACAATAGAACATCTCAGACATCCTGATAGATACACAGATAAATCTTAAAGGTAAAAATAAAAGAGAGTTTAGTGCAAATATATGAGTGTACTGGCACACATACTACCACCACACACACATTGAACATTGATTCAACAATGAAAAGAATAGTGAAAAGAAACATCACACAAAAAATAATTAAACATCTGCTTCATATTTCCATGAGGTAACTATGGTCTCTCTACCTTTTGTGCTTATAAAGTGGCTATAAACCAGGTTGTTGACTTAAAAAGTTAGATCACACTTATCTTTGAAGGACATACACAGAAGTGAAGAGAACGAATAAAGATAAAAGAGCTTAGACCTGAGAACTCATTGAAAAGTACACAAGGTAGTTCCTGGAAAACCCTCACCTCAGAAGCAAGAGAAAGAAATTTAGTATTCTCCTGCTGTGGATTCTCAAAGCATCATGCTCCTTTATTTGTTTGTGAACACATCTACTGAAGATTTGTTAGTGTGGATATTTGGTTCTTAAAGAACCAGCAAATGGCTATCTCAGAAGAAGTTTTCTCTCATTATTTTTCACAGCAGGTAATGTTGGAAGCAAACATTTATTAGTCCACTTTCATGACTCAAAATTACATATATTTTGAAGAAATCCCTTCTACACTTATTAGGTTCTATAGATTTATATTCACAAGCACACACTCAACATAATGTTCATGAGAGAAAGAATATGTGCATGTAAAAATCCTTTAATAAACCCAATTATTCCTTCAATGATAATTTTTAAATGATTAAAATTCACCAATTTAAACCTATAATCTACATCCATTATGGAAGTTAGATGTTTTCCTTTATTTGTTAGCTTTTAGACTTTAATCACTATGCATTTTATTAACAATAAGGAATGAAAAATCTTCAGTGATTTTTTGACATGAGACTAAAGTCCAAGATATTGTTATTTTGCTATTCTTATGACTGTTATATGATGACAATTATTTTACTTAGAAATATTCAGTGATCTCATTGTTGTAAAGTATCCAACATTCATTGAAAAAAGTTCTATGCCTGCTTAAATAGACAATTTTTTTCAATTACATTTTATGACTAGACACCTTTACCTCAATTTCTAGATAACTTACAAAGTTATATATATACACACACACATTTGTTCCAAGTGGCTTCTTAATCTTCCTTATTATTTTTCAATAGATTATAGAACAAGGAGTATGCCGTAGTTTGAAGTATAGCTTTATACTGGAGACACACTCTGGCTCACTCCACTCCATGAGTGAAATTGCTCATCAAAGTCCATAGTTTCATGGTTATGCTCAACGACCTCTTTAAAGTCTTCTATTTAAAGTCTTCCTCTTCTCTCTCATTCTTCATCAATTACTAACTCATATCTACTTATTAATGTCCAGAGTCTAGCTGTGTGTGGTAAGGGGGTGGTGGACAAGAGACTGAAGAAGCATCTGCAGATGTGTAGGCTTACGGTAGATATTGGTTATCAGGGCTACTGATAGAAGAAGGATACTTACAAACTGGTGACCACATTGGGAGTCCACAAGGATCATGGGGCTGCCAACATTCCTCAGAATGTCAAAAGGACAAGGGTAGGAGGTTCCTTACATTAGCAAAAACGCCCTCTCTAGCATCTTACTCTGAAATGTTCCTTGGTCCCTTTCTACAACACTACAAGGAATCCTTACCTTTCTTACTATGGTGCTTTGAATGAGAACAGCAACCTTAGACTTATATATCTGGATACTTACTCCCTATTTGTTACAATTGTTTGGGAAGATTAGGAAGAGGGGTCTTGTGAGAGGAGGTGTGTCATTCAGTGTAGGCTTTGAGGTTTCAAAGGAATCATACAAGTCAAAGTGTGCTCCTTGTGTCTTATATGCAAATCACGATGTGAGCTCTCAGCAGTCCTGCCATCCTAGTTTTCTTCTGTGGATTCTGTCTGAAACATAACCCCAATTAAATGCTTTCTTTTATAAGTTGCCTTGGTCATGGTGATTTTATCACAGCAATAGAAACATACTAAGACAGACTATACTAGTCACTATATAAGATAGTATCTTTTACGTAATAAACTACTTATGCCATTGAATCATTAGTTTGTTTTGTTCTTTGTATGGCCAGCATTCCAAAGGAATAGTGACTGGTTATGCATCAAATATCAGTATTCTTTTACAGATACTTGAATATTTGAATGTGGATCCACCAAGCTCACTTCTATTGTTTTCTTGAATTGCCTAGATTTCAGAGAACAAAAAGACATAGTTCAGAGATGGGGAAATTAATATTCTACTTTTCTTCAAAAGATCATAAATATAAATATACACATATTTCAGGTGTTAAAAATGCTAGGAACCCAGCTCAGAAAGAAGGTTTCTGCCAGGAAAACAGAAAGATTGTCAACATAAGGAATTCTGAAAGCCCTTCTTTCATAAAAGAAAGGGGAACATTGGCCAAAATAATCTTTTACAAAACTCTGTAAATTAGACAAGGGCTTGCCATAATCCATTGTGAGACTATGAAAACAAAGGACAAAAATCACAGTGAAGACATTGAGCCTTGTGCAGATAAGAGCAGAGCTATGCACTTTGCCAGGACCTTTGCACATGCTCTGTATCTGCATTGTCTATTGACCTTGAATTCTAAGTGAACAGGAAGGAAAAGCTAGGGCGAGTGTTCCCTTGCACATCTGAGCATTGCAGAGGTGTCCCAAAATGAAAACACACTATTTATCTAAGAATGAGTAATCTATTTGTTCTGAGTATTAGAAGAAAATGCTAGATATTAGCTAGAAATTAATAACTGTCATGTCCATATACAACAACAACAACAAAGATGTAACAGGATTAGTTTAGAAAAACAACCAAACAAATGGCAACAATCCCTGAGAAGAGAGTGTTTGCTTTCCATAATGTTGGAAATAGGTAGTTTTCAGAAGTAAATATCCTTAGTTAAGAATTAGGTAGCCAATTTAAATTATCTCACAGGAGTTATGATAGAAAGATGTTGAAGCAACTGTTTTAAACATGTTGAAAAAACTACATGAATTCACATTTAAAAATCAAGAAGAAGATTTTATAAGAATGGCATTCTTCAAAATGGAGAATCTAAATGTAGCAATGGTAAGATATAATCATTTAACAAAACTTCTGGTGTTGAAAAGTAAAATGATTACAGTGAAAAATTACTGGAGATAAGTCTGCTAGCCTATTTCACTAAGTAGAAATAATAATTATCAAATTTGAAATTGTCTATATTGATAATAAAAAATAATATTTAAAAACACAATAAAGAAAATAACTGAGCTTCAGAGATCTTTTTAGAGACCATTTATCAACCACTTATCAAAGTTATCAACATTTGCACAGTAGGAATTCAAGACAGAGAAGGGATTTCAGAAGTTCTGTTGAAAAATAATAAGTAAATGTGTTCAAAATTGAAGGTGCACACTAAACTGCACATGAAGACAGAAAATGACTCTAGGACATTTCAGGAACACACAGCAAACCTATGCAAAGGAAAGATGAGAGAAGGGACCTCAGAAATAGCAAGAAAGCAACGATTCATCATTTACCAAATAGTCTTACTAATAGTGGTTGATTTCTAACCAGAAACAATAAAGTTAAGCAGGCAGTTATGTATCCCAAAGAATTTTAAGTACTTAAAGAAAAACTATGAGCTACGAATGTTGCAAAAATATACTGCAAATAAGAAAGGGAAATTAAGACACTTATGCTTAAAGAAAAATCTGAAAGAATTTATCACAAGGTGGATTATTGTATAGGAATCAACAGCTCAGAGTGAAATGCAACCTGACAGTATCTTAGAGTTTTATTTCTATGAAGAGACATTATGACGAAGGCAGCTTTAAAAATATTGAGGCTAGAGATTTCAAGATGGCGCCATCCAGTACACACAGTATCTGAATGGTGGGAGTCTGAGATTAGACACTGTGGAGAGAATATGAGGCTCTGCAGCTGACTGTAAAATTTAGACTGTGTCTGAAGTTCCTCGGTGAATGCTGAGGTGGGTCACCATGCCAAACAGTACACTCAGCCCCCAGGAACAGCCAGTTCTGTCACCCTTCTGGAGAGGATCTTTGGGCCTTTGAGCTGAGACACATGCAGTTCCAACCCAAGTCTCTAGCCTCATGTCAGCTGCCCTGCCTGCATTCCTTAGTTCCATCCTCCATCCTTTGGATCTGCCCACCTTCCCGAGAGGAACAGCCAGACCACAGGAGCACACAGTCAGTGAGAATTTCTTACCAGACTTTCCAACATGCTGGTACCCAATGTGCACAGTATCTTAGTTACCAGGAGCCAAATCTAGTCACAATGGAGTGATTTGGAGCTGTGCTGACTACAAATGCAGGCTGTGTCAAGCTTTCCCTGGCAAAAGGTGGGACTGGACACTCGCCTCAGCACCTAAGCTCCTGCAACAGCTAACCACTGAACCACTGACTCTGGCCTTTGTCCTGGATAGAGTTCCCAGCCCGAACAACATGTGGTCACATACCACGGTTCCAGTGGAGCTCAATTCACTGCTGAATGATTCAGAAGCTGAGCTACTGAAGCCAAAACATTAGTTTTGGCGAAGAATGAACCCAGGTTCCAGTCATCCACAGATCCAGCCTCTGACCCACAGATCAAACTGCCTTTCTGAGGAGATTCACTAACTCTTATAGCCATACAGGTTAGTCCCCCTATGGCAAATCCCTACCTATAGGTCCAATTGGATCACAGAAAACTGAGGAGAGCTGCAGCTACTCTCTGAGAGTCAGTCTCTATTACAGAGTCCTACCCATCATCCAGAAGTAGACTGCTGGTTCACAGAACAGCCAATCTCTGAACCAGGGATCTTCTCAGGGCACCAAGGATAGTGGGCACGAGGAACAGCCAGACAATCGGATCAAACAGATGGCTAATAACCAGTATAAGAACACCATAAAAACAAACAAACAAGGCAATATGGCATCTGCAGAACTTACTTATAATGCTACAGAAGGCCCTGGAAATCCAAACTTAACTAAAACATGAAAAAAATCATCTTAATCCTAAACTTATAATACAGGTATTAAGAAAGGAAAAGAAATTCCTCAAAGAGCAACAAGAAAATATAGGAAAACAGGTAATGGAAATAAATAAAGCCCTTAGGGAAATGCAGGAAATAGTAAAACAGGATAGGGGAAGGAATAAAATGTTTCAAGTCCTTAAAAGGGAAGTTGAAGCAAAAAATAAACCACAAGCTGAGGCATCTCTGGAACACTGAAAACCTAGAAAAAAAGAAAAGAAACTACAGACACAACCATCACTAACAGAATACAAAAGATGAAAGAAGAATCTCAGCATAGAAGATAAAATTGAAGAAATTGATACATCTATCAAAGAAAATGTGAAATATAAAAATGTCTTCAAACAAAATCTTCAGGAAATCAAGGACACTGAAAAGATGAAACCTCAGAACAATAGGAATAGAAGGGAAGACTCCCAGCTCCAAGCACCAGAAAACATTTTCCACAAAACCATAGAAGAAAATTTCCCAAACTAAGGAAATAGATGCCTATAACCATAAAAAAGCAGCCTACAGAAGTACAAATAGATTAGACCAGAAAGGAAAATCCTCCCATCACATAATATTGAAAACACTAAATGTACAGAACAAAGAAAGAATATTAAAAGCTACAAGGGAAAAATGTCAAGTAACACATAATGGCAGACCTATCAGAATCACACCACACTTCTCATCAGAGACCCTAAAAACCAGAAAGGCCTGGACAGATGTAGCAGACCCTAAAGGACCACTGATGCCAGCCCAGACTACTATATTCAGCAAAACTTTAAATCAACATAGGTGTATAAAGCAGGATATTACATGACAAAATTAAATTCAAACCATATCTATCCACAAATCTAGGCCTACAGAAGACTAGAAGGAAAACTTCAACCCAAGAAATTAGCTACACCTTAAAAACTCAGGAAGCAAATAACCTCATTGCAGCAAAACCAAAAGAAGAAAAGCTCACTCACACATTACCACCATCAACATCAAGATAACAGGAATTAACAATCACTGGTCATTAATATTGATCAGCATCAATGGACTCAATTCCCCCAATAACAAGACACAGGCTGAAAAATGGACACAAAAACAAAATCCATCATTCTGCTGCTTACAAGAAAAATACCTCAGCACAAAAAATGTATATTATTTAAAATTAAATGGCTGGGAAAATATATTACAAAAAAAAAGATCAAGAAGCAACCTGAAGCAGCCATTCTAGTATTCAATAAAATAGACTTTCAACCAGAATTATCAAAAGATATGAGGAAAGACAGTTCATACTCATCAAAGGAAATATCCACTAAGATGATATCTCAATATTGAACATGTATTCCCCAAATTCAAGGGCACCCACATTTGTAAAAGAAACACTAGTAAAGCTCAAATTCCACATCAAACCCTATACATTAATAGTTGGAGACTTCAACACATTGCTCTCACCACTAGAAAGATCAACAATAAAGAAACCAAACAGAAATAATGAATAGCTAACTGATGCCATGAATTAAATGAACCTAACTAATATCCACAGAAAATTTCACCCTAACACAAAAGAATATACTTTCTTCTCAGCACCTCATGGAACTTTCTCCAAAATCACAAAGCAAGCCTCAACAGATACCAGAAATTGAAATTACTCCTTGCAATTTATCAGACCATCATGGAATAAAGCTAGACTTCAACAATAACAGAAACAATAGAAAGCATGCAAACTCCTAGAACTAAACAACTTTCTACTCAATGACCTATGGGTCAGGGAAGAAATAAAAAAAGAAATTAGCATCTTCTTAGAATTCTATCAAAATGAAGGCAAAACATATCCAAATTTATGGGACACAATGAAAACAATGCTAAGAGAAAAGTTCATATCACTAAGCACTTTCAAAAAGAAATTGGAGAGATCCCATATTAGCAACTTGAAAGCACATCTGAAAGATCTATGACAAAAAGAAGTAAACACTTGAAGCAGGGTAGACAGCAGGAAATAATAAAACTCAGGGCTGAGATCAATATATTAGAAACAAAGAGAACAACAGAAAGAATCACTGAAACCAAGAACTGGTTCTTTAAGAAAATCAACAAAATGGACAAACCCTTAGCCAAACTAACTAAAAGGCAGAGGAAAAATACCCAAATCAGGAAAATCAGAAATGAAAAGCGTGAAATAGTTATAGACACTGAGGAAATCCAAAGAATCATTAGATCTTACTTCAAAAACCTGTATTCCACAAAATTGGAAAACCTAAGTGAAATGGACAATTTTCTTGATAGATTCCATGTACCAAGGTTGAATCAAGATCAGGTAAACAAATTAAACAGTCCTATAAATCCTAAGGAAATAGAAGCAGTCATTAAAACTCTTCCAACCAAAAATTTCCAGGACCAGATGGTTTCAGCACAGAATTCTACCAAACCTTCAAAGAAGACCAATATTCTTCAAATCTTCCACAAAATAGAAACAGAAGGTATATTGTCAAACTCATTCTATGAGGCCAAACACATTTTCTAATACATAAACCACCCAATGACCCAGTGAAGAAAGAGAATTCCATACCAATTTCCTTTATGAACATGGATGCAAAAATATTCAATAAAATAGTTGCAAATCAACTGCCCCTAGAAACACTGCAGATATGGCTGCTATGTCGCATGTGCATCAATAAGTGGCAGAGAAGAGAAAGACTATGTCTACATTCAGTGTTCTGACATATGAACATCTGAATGTATAGTCGCTTAACATTCCTGGGGAAAAAAAGCAAGCCGGATACCAACACCACTTTTGTGCCATGGGGTTCAGAAAGGGAGCTTTCCTGTGTTAACCACCAGTCCAGCACCAGGAAAGCAGATGGGCTCCAAGGATAGGAAGCAAGCCAGAGACTAAAGGAGCCCTGCCTGCCCCCAGATAAGAGTGTGTGGGTGAGCCAGCCCTGACAGTGTGAGTCTGAGAGAACCAGCCTCCTATTATCTGCTTTGTAGTGGTGTTGGCAAGGGATAAATCCCCTCCCTTTGGCCTTCCCCACCAGTGATAGGATCACAAGAGCAGGAGAGTTGGCCCTGCCACTGACATGCTGCAAGACTCGGGACAGTAGGCCCTGAACCTTGCCTGAGCAGCACACTACAGTTGGCTCTTGATTTGGGGATTCTGGGTGAGCCAGCCCTAAGAGAGTGAGTGTGGGAAAATCATCCCTACCTTTTTCGGTGCTGTGGTGTTGTTGGCAAGGGAGAAAAATCCTCCCCTCCCTTTTACCCTCATCACCAGTGGCAGAGGAGATCAAGGCCCAATGGGGTCACAAAACAGGAGAGCTGTACCTGTTCTTTACATACATCATTACTTAGGAGAGCAGTCCCTGCACCTAGCCTGAGCAGCCCATTAAAGCTGGCCCCAATTTGGAGGTTGTGGGTGAGCCAACCCTGAGGGAGGGAGTATGGGAGAGTCAGCTCTGCATTCTTTCTGCTTTGTGGTGTTGGCCAGGATGTGATCCCCTTTTCTCTCTTGCCCTTGCTACAGGTAGGGCTGGGATTAAAGGTGTGCACCACTACCCCAGCAATTAACATATCTTTTAGGAGCAAATGTCTCTTGAAACCAGTTCTCCAGTGGGAGCCCCACACAAGATTGGCTTGTGACTCCTTTCTCTTTATGTAAATTTAAGATTATGTGTATTTATCCATTAGATCAGTAGGGACTTTATTAAACTTAACATCAAGGAAAAAAAATGTGTCATTTTAAAATTCTAGACTGTCTTTAGTAAGGAGCTTTATCTTATCAGCAGGGTTCTTTTTTTGAGACAAGTTTTCTCTGTGTAGCCCTGACTGTCCTGGACTCCCTTTGTAGAACAGGCCGACCTCAAACTCACAGAAATCCACCTGTGTCTGCCTCCTGAGTGCTGGGATTAAAGGTGTGAGCCACCAAGCCTGGTTTTTTCCTCTAGTGTGATAGAATTAAGGGATTAAGGGTGTGCCAGTACCACCCTGCTCAAATATTTCACTTAAATCTCAGATTTCAGTATCTCTGTAACCCTGAGAGCAACTTTGAACTGTAGTGAAAATTCAAAATCTGCCCAAATCTTCAAAAATCTCTTATATTTTAGCAATGCCAAACCAGAAAAATATCCTTTCTACCTCCTGATATAGGAAAATCAAAGACATCTAAACAAAAAATCAATCAACGAAACATTCCAAAAGCCTTGGCATGTCTAACCATGCCAGCCCATGCTGCAATTAAGGTTTTGTTCATTATTCATTGGAATCTAGTTACAAATGTATTTCATTGGTGGACCCTTCCAAGAATGCCCTGAGAAGCAATTCATGGCCAGGGAGCTCTTAGCTCCAGCTGCCATTAATTTTGTATTATCTATGGGGAAGGGCCTCCATTATCATTGTTGGCAATTTAGCATTCCATTTGTAAATTCTTTCCTTTAACACTATCCTAGTCTGAACATTCTCAAAAAAGATATACAGAAGCACAATTGTCAGGGTAAAAATCATTTGTATGCTAAGAGGAACAAACTCAATTGGAATACAAAAGTATTGAGGCATTATGAAATCCTCCATTTTTAATCTAGGCGATTAATTCTGCTCTCAAATTCTGTTTAGAAGGCTGCCAGTTTTTTAGTATGTAAGGAGAGCTAAGCTTTCCACCTTTGCTGCAAGGCAACAGCTTTTGTTAAGGTAGCCGCACATTTCAAATGCATTTGGGTTCAGTTTCCAGCTCTTTGGCTAGGAAACTGGCTTTCCCTTGGGCCTTCTCATGCTGTAAGGATGGATTCTAATTGCCCCCATGTTAGGCGTCATATGTAGAAAAAAAAATTATTAAATTATGTTGGTGCCATTTGTAGAAATAATTAGTTAAATTGTTTAATAGTTTTCAGATTATATTTAATTGGCTCGGCGGCTGTTAATCCTTAACCCCCCATTATAAATGAGCACACAGAGACCACATGGATTTTAACAAGACTTGGCCTGGACTGAGCAATCTATACTATAACCAAGCACCAAAGAGAACATGGACATAGACTTTTTGTTTGTTTGTCTGTTTCTGTGTTTTTTTTAGTTTTCTCTCCCTGGCAATAAGACCATTGTCACTGGTGGTACTGCCTTGTAGGCCCCCAGGGTTTGAGGAGGCTTTTGGCCCTCATTTGACTTCTGAACTGGGACACGGGTCACTCTACTCTAGAGGTGTGGGATGGAAGTGTTAAGGGGTAGAGGGTGGGAGGGAGGGGCTGGAAAGGGGGAAAGAGGACAATATGTTGGGGATGTAACCGAAGCAACAAATAAATAAATTTAAATAAATAAATAAATAAATAAAACAAAATGAACAAGTCCATACAATAATAGCCAACCTTTGTGAATATAGTAAAAAAAAAAAAAAAAAAAAAAACAACAAAAACCTGTTAACAGAGCTGAAGTTGGAGTTCATTTACCACAGTAATTTCCAACCATGCAGTAAACCCTTCAGTAAAATAAAATAAATAAATAAAACATCAATAAAATTCTAGAATACTATACCTGGAGTATTTAAGTGGATAAGCATCATAGTCAAATGGAGATTGTCCTAAGAATGAATTGTTCAAAATATAAAATTTATCAAAATGCTAATAGAATATAGAAGAAAAATTGTACTACTTTTATCAAATGAAAAAAATGCATTTCATAAAATGCAATGAAGTTTCATAAAAACACTCAAAGAATAGATAACAGATCTATTTAGAAGGGCATTGATAAAACACTTTTTGACAGTAAAGACTGACAATTTTCCCTCTCATATTAAACTCAAGACAGTAGATATGTTCTTAATATTGCTGTTAAGAATAGCAATATGGCAAGATTAAGTAAGAAAAATTCAAGCAAATCAAATTTGAAGAAAGTCTACTGTAGAGTTAGAGCATTTCCTCAAAGATAGTCCCATGAACCCCACCTTTAGTTTAACATACTATGTATTCTCTTTGATTCCTGTATCCCTCCCTTAAAGCCTTTTTCCCTATCCCTTTACTCCATTTTTAGGTTCTTGCTTTTACCATCATTTGTTTCCACCTAGCCATATATGCAAGAATTATAAGAGAGGATCCACATATGTAAAAGAACATTTGGTATTTCTCAGCCTCAGGTACCTTACTTATACTTTCCAGTTTCATTGATTATCCTGTATATTTTCTAATTTCATTCATCTGACAATTAAATAACATTTCATCACATATATGTACCAAATTTTTGTCAACCATATATTTCTTGATGGGTAAAGTGGAATGATTCTATTTCTTTGGTGTTCTAAAAATTGGTTTTTGTTTGTTTGTGTATTCATAGTTTCAAACCTTAGCTCACTACTCTGCTCTCAAGGAAACTTTCCTTCAGAGATCCACAGAGAAACAGAACCAAGAGGTAATAGGTATAAATAGATAAGGAAATTTCTTCTTTAAAATAATTGCTCACACACACAAATACTGGACTTCACAAATTTCAAGATCTGCAGATGGCAAGCTAAAGACCAAGAAAAGTCAGTGTTGTAGTTTATATTTAAGATAAAAGGTTCAGAGAACAGAACTGATGGAGTTTCCAACATGAAGCTAGGAATCCCAAAATCCAGTAAGAACAAAGGATTAAGTCCAAATACAGAGGCAGGAAAATACCACTGTCTTAAAACATGTACAGAGGTATGTTCCTGGTCTCTTATTTAAGGAGGATTAGCCTTCTGTAAGGCTGCAACTGATTACATGAAGGTCATTCACATTAGAGAAGGCAATCAACTTTATTGTCTATCCATCCAATTGTTAATCTCTTCAGGAAGCATGATATAGAAACATCCACAATGATATCTGAACAAATATCTAGCCATCCCAAAGCCTGGTGAAGTCCTATAATACCCACATCATCCTTACACTGTTCATGTCTTTCAATCTCTGAGGGCACAGTGCTGAGAACGATTCAGTTGTTTAGCTAGCATATGCCTATGGAAATAATTTTCACAAACAATATAAATAAAAGGAGATAAAACAGAAACAGGACCAAAAGTGTTCCAGTTGTTCTATGATGTCTACTGAGGGAGAAAGATCATCAACTGCTTTATCCAGCTGTTAACTCTATGAACTGCAGTAATGAAAATCCTGACAATTTATGAACATTGGTGCAATGTAGCTTAAACATGGTGAGGTATAACGAACTTCTTCCTGATTTGATTGAGGGCTATTCTACAAGCCTGGTATTGTGCTACCCTCAGGTTTGTTGAAGATTTTAATAGAAGTAGATGGTGGCTAATGCAGAGACTGCCAATAGCTGGAAGATAATCGTAAAAGCATGTTTTCTGGACATAGCATAAATATCCCTTTTATGTATTCACCGAACCTGTGATTACTCCCATGAGACCTACCCAAGAGTGGCCCACACACATTTTCTTATGGAAGTAGGAAAGATTTTAGGTTTCATACTTTGCCAAAGGATTACATAGTTAATGATATCTAGGAGGAAGGTTGTCTCTTTCTTTAGCAGTGCATTTACTAATGAGTTGCCCATGGTCAAGTGAGTACCACACACCCATGCTCAGACAAAGAAGCCTAACTGAACTCAGCACGTCACACACTCACCAACAACATGAAAGTTGGAGGGAGATTTGTTGAGAAGAACAGTTTCATTAGAGAAAGCAGTGTGGATGAAGAGTAGAATAAGAAGTGAAAATATATACATGAAACTATCAAAATAAAAGAAAATTTTATAAAAATATTAAAAACAAAAAGGAGGGAGATTAACAAGGGGACTACTCTCATAGACCATGAGATAGTTCACATGTGCTATGGAATGTCTCAGTATTTGATAAGAATTCATGTAAAATTAACTATTCATAATAATGTAGAAACAGAGAAGAGTCAACAATGTTTAAAAGATAACTAATATCCCACGACAAGGATTATTGTATTGCTCTTGCTCAATGGTGGTGCAGCGAAGTGTTTGTTTGGCATATTATTTGGCATGTCCGAAAGATGGTATGCAGCACATGGGTGACAACCTTGGTTCATCTATGATTCTGGTGACTCATTCTTCTGCACTCACAAATGAAAATTGTATGCTACATCAACAACATTCTCAATTTCTTCCCTACAAACTTCCCACCCTTTTGTTAACTTTCCAGAGAAAAGTGAAAAAAAAAAACATATTGGTAAGCCAGTCCATGTTGGTAATTGCCCTACACTATCAACTACACATTCTTGTTAGTGAAAGATTTGTGTGCATATAGTTTCTGGTTTCCAAAGTTATGCTATATCAGGTTGAATTTAGATAACTAAAAGTTATTTATAATAAAATTCATTACTTAGTACCTAGTCTTAAATGTAAAAAGGTAACATTTAGAAATTTTAAAAATGAATATACAGAATTAATCCAGTTTTGTTCATATGTATATGTATACATATTTACATAAAAATTCAAAATATGTATGTATATACTTTGCAAATGTATCCAAGGAAATATTAAAATTGGTTACCTGTGAGCACTAAGATTAAATGTGGTTTTAAATTTATTTTCTTATATTTTTGGTTGTGAGCCTAGCCTTTAACGGCTGAGCCATCTCTCCAGCCCTTAAATTTATTTTCTATCCTTTGTTGTATTGTGCACATTATCCATAATGAACATGTATTACGTTTATAATCTGAAAAACAAATTTAGAGAAAGTAAAAGGGTTTTTCATCACACAATACATTTGTGGAATAGAATTCACTTGGCCTTAAAGGCATACAAAATTCCCTACCCAAAGACAGCCTTGAAGGAAATGTATCAGTGCCAACACAGCAACCCAAGACTCCTGTGAAGATTGGTGCCATTGTACAATAACATTACCCTCATAACGACCTCCTCAGTCTCTCATGGCAACTATTGAATTCTGACTGAGGCCACTCCTGCTCATTAACTTTCCTACCAGCATAAGTCACTTGGTATGGTACAGCTTAATTCTTGACTATGGATTTCTCGAACTCCTCTTATAAAATGGTACAATTACTTCAGGTCATGAACATCAAATGCCACTCACACTTCCAGCTGTGACCACGGAATAGCCTCCCAACAGAAGTACAGCAACATGGTAATAATAACATCCCAGCTGTAGCCACAATCACCGAAATCACTGACAGTGTCAATAATGTATAAAGCCCCATGGAAACTCTACTGTACTTGCCAAAAGGCATTCATCAATTTCAGTGCCTTTTATCTACCATTTAAAATGGTCTAGTTTTAGTGCTACAGTTTTAAAATAAATGACAAGGGTAAATAGGCCCTGGCTGAATTGCTCACTATCTGCTTTGAATTGCTTCTTTAAATGTTGGGGACATGAAGTTTAGCCTTCATTAGTCAAGTGTGCTGTGTGACCAATACACGGAAAGTGATGGGATGTGAGCACAGGCTTGAATGTCCAGACAGGTGAATCTGACTAAAATCCCTTCACTGCATTAAGCATTTTGAGTATTGAAGAAGATACAGGACACAAGGATACTTCGATTTTTCAAAGCCATTCAGCTTTCTGGGAGATGTAGGGGAGTGTAAATGTGGAAAAGCTGGAGACAAAGGATCATTTAGTTGTTCATAGGAATAATGAACTGTAACGACAACAATTTTTTCTGTATATCTACTCAAACATTCTGTAGAGAAGAGAGAAAGAAGGGCGGTGGGAATTTGAACAAGCATAAATGACTATTGTTGATGTCAAAGCTAAAACAGATCAAAGAATTTTTATTGTATGAGATTACTGAAATATCCTATTCTCTTTATACATTGCTCATTAGTGTTATTGTAGCCTCAGAGATGCTAGAATGTGTCTAATACTGGTTATTTAGTACCAGGGATTAAATACAAGGCCTCCTAACTGACAGGCAAGCACTTTACCACCGAGATACATCCCTCCAAATTATAATATTCATGCTTTGAAGTTCTTTGTGTAATCCTACACTCTAAGATGAATGTGGTTGAAATTATGGCAGCATTTAGAAAAAAATGTGTTCAGGAAAATATGTAGGACATGTTCATCAAAATGAACATGAGGACATTGGTACTCTGCCACATGTTACTATCTTGGAACTCATTTGAGCCTTGCTTAGTTGATTCAGAGGGTCTTGCTTGTTCTCCTGGTATCCTCCACTCCTCTCTGGCTCTTACAATCTTTCTATCTCATCTTCCATGGGACTCTGAGGAGAGGAATTTGATGGAGAACTCCCATTTAGGCTCTCTCTCAGTGTAATGTCTGACTGTGGGTCTCTACATCTGTTCCCATTTGCTGCTGGAGGAAACCTCTCTGATGATGAGTTGATAGGGCACTGATCCATAAGTATAACAGAATGTCTTTAGGAGTCATTTTAATGATATTAATTTTAGACCAATAAGCAGCAAGCACAGGGCCTACATAGATCTTCACCAGGTCCTCTATGTATATATCATATCTATTAGCTTAGTATTTTTAAATACAATGATTGATTATGAGAAGAGTGAATCAATCTCAGGCCCTTGAGTCTGCTCTTGGGAATCTTTTCTGCCTGTTGGGTTGATATGTACAACTTCAATATTATAGTCTTTGCTTCATCTTATTGTATTTTATTCTGCCATGTTTGGTTATCTTGGAAGCATGTTCTTTTTAAATAAGGGTCAGAAAGGGAATGCATGTAGACAACATGGTATGTGGGGAGGACCTGAAAGAAAGTAGAAAGGGGAAACTATAATCAGGGCATATTTAACAATTAAATAATCTATTTTTAATACAAGAAAAAATTAAAATAAAAAATACTATGTTGGAAATTGTAAAATGGTCTCAAAGATCAAAGTGTCTGGCAACTTGAGTTTGATAGCAAGGACTGACATGATGCATGGCAACCCAAAATTAACTTCCGCAAGTTCTCCCCTGACATCCACATATGCCCAGTGTTACGTGCATGTCCCCTGCCCCATGCCTACTCAGACATACCCACAAAATAAATAGAAATACAATATTAAAAAGCAACAATATCTCGTTACTCTGTATTTACTGTGGAAGAGGAATACTTCTTAAACTATGAGAAGATTGTTGTTGAAAACATCAAATTCCCATATCTTAGATTACCAACCCCTGGAGAACAGAGACAGTGTTGGACATACTATGCTATGTAGGACAAACACGGTAAAAATTAAAACAAACAAACAAACAAACGAAAAACAAAAACAAAACCTTTCTTCCATAGTAGTAGCAAAAATAAACTTTGAGGTAGCTCGAGCACTTTAATCCTCTTATTCATTAGCTTGTTCTTTCAGTAAAACTGTACCAAGCAATTTAAATGCCAACCATTATATCAGTGCTGAAGGTTTGTTGGGGAACAAATGAGATTTTTGTCACAGCCAAAGATTTGTAACTTAAGACAAGAAATAGAATAAACAAATATACATGAAAAATAAAGACATATCAGAATTTGACTGTTCTGTGAAGATAAGTCAGCTCTGAAATGAAGAAAGTAGAGAGCTTAATTCTGATGGGCTCATCAAGTAACACATCTGTACAAAGGTGGCATTAAGGTCAAAATGAAATATTCTCTCCCAAGTAAGGAATATAGCCTTCACTATGAGAACAATGACTTTCAGTGTGAGCATAAGTGATTTTCAAATACGGAAAATTGCATAGATATCAAAAAAAGTTTAAGAAATCAGTTAATGAAACTGAGATCACTTGATCAAAAGACATTACTGAGACACTATGGAAGGAGACATAAATTTTGTCAACTATGAATTTAATGTGGCCTTTGAACATACCTCTTTTAAACCAATAAAACAAAAATAAGTTCCTTAGGCTGGTGAATAGGACTAAAATTTGTTTCAGGTGTGAATTTTGTGTTTTATGTTATTCTACACATGGTAAGTAAGTCCTAGCCATGACCTTTCAAACATGTACCTTTAATATATTATTTTGGAGAAATCAATAGATTGAATATGCAACATATTTCACAAAGGGTGAGTACTGTGACTCATTTCCTTGTACAATATTTGTCCTGATTGCTTAAGACCAAATACAAAATTAGTCATTATTCTAGAACTCAGTGATCTTTTTTCTGTATATATTAAAATTCTAGTTTCTCATTTGATTCAGTGTATCTCTTTTGGGCCTCAAAGACAGCTTATTCCAGAACTTTCCCAATACAGACCCCAAATGGACTAATTATATTTTCATTTTTTATCAAATTGTTTTGTAGAAAGCTTAATGTTACTATAATATAAATTCCTGAGCACTAACATATGTGGTAGATTCCACAAAGGAAATAAGTCAAAAAAAAATCGAAAAAAACAGTTCTTATGGGAGGTGTGTGATGATGAGAAATCTGTCTGACAAAGTTGATATTTTCTGCCCTAGAGAGTTTCAAGTGAGGAATGAATGGATACACATCACAAAATGAAGACTATAATTTTTGCTGTTCTTATTATTTATTTATATTTCTTAATTTATTTAGTACCAGGGATTAAATACAAGGCCTCCTAACTGACAGGCAAGCACTTTACCACCGAGATACATCCCTCCAAATTATAATCTTCATGCTTTGAAGTTCTTTGTATAATCCTACACTCTAAGATCAATGTGGCTGAAATTATGGCAGCATTTAGAAAAAAATGTGTTCAGGCAAATATGTAGGACAGACATAACTATTTTAGATACAAACTTTTTATGTTTATCTATTACTTCAAGTTACATCTCCATCACAGTGCACTATTTCCACCCCTTCTGGCCCACCATCCCCCCCTCTCCCCCCTCTTCCACCTATCCTACTACTCCGTAGTGGGGTGTCCCTACATATCAGGCCCCCTCCCCAGTCCAGCAGTCATATGAGGGCTAACAGCTTCCTCTTGCACTGGGGGCCTACATGGCAGCACCTACAATGTCTCACTAACAGGTAACAAATTCAATGTCCTTGTTCCTTTTGGTGTGTTGGTTGTAGGATAGTTATCCTGTACTATATGGCTAAAATCCAATTATAAGTGAATAGC
Source organism: Lophiomys imhausi (assembly GCA_907164525.1). Classification (NCBI taxonomy): domain Eukaryota; kingdom Metazoa; phylum Chordata; class Mammalia; order Rodentia; family Muridae; genus Lophiomys; species Lophiomys imhausi. Next base: position 6,756,512 of record CAJQZJ010032097.1, read on the forward strand.
TGCCATGTGCATCTTTCTGAATCTGGGTTAGCTCACTCAGGATGAGCTTTTCTAGTTCCATCCATTTGGCTGCAAGTTGCATGATTTCCTTGTTTCTGATAGCTGAGTAGTATTCCATTGTGTAAATGTACCACAGTTTTTTTTTTTTGTTTGTTTGTTTGTTTGTTTGGTTTTTTTTTTTTGTTTTTTATCCATTTGTCGGTTGAGGGACATCTGGGTTGTTTCCAGTTTCTAGCTAATACAAATAAGGCTGCTATGAACATAGATGAGGAAACGTCCTTGTGGTTTGGTGAGGAATCTTTTGCATGTATACCCAGAAGTGGTATGGCTGGGTCTTGAAATAGAACTATTCTAAATTTTCTAAGATATGGCCCGACTGATTTCCACAGTGGTTGTATCATCTTGCCCTCCCACCAGCAATAGAGGAGTGTTCCCTTTTCTCCACAACCTTGCCACCATGTACTGTCATTTGAGTTTTTGATCTTAGCCATTATAACAGGTGTGAGATGGAATTTCAGAGTCATATTGAGTTGAATTTCTCTAATGATTAAGGATGTTGAGCATTTCTTCAAGTGTCTCTCCACCATTAGAGATTCCTCCTTTGTGAATTATTGGTTTAGCTCTGCTCCTAATTTTCTGATTGGATTATTTAGTTTCTTAGTGTTTAATTTCTTGAGTTCTTTATATATTATGGACATTAGCCCTCGGTAAGATGTGTGGTGGGTGAAGATTTTTCCCAATCTGTGGGTTGCTATTTTGTTCGAATGACAGTGTCCTTTGCCTTACAGAAGAAGCTTTTCAGTTTCATGAGGACCCATTTATTGACTGTTGGTCTTATAGCCTGAGCTATTGGTGTTCCGTTCAGGAAGTTGTCACCTGTGCCAATGAGTTTGAGGCATTTTCCCATTTTCTCTCTATTAGATTTAGTATGTTGGGCTTTATGTTAAGGTCTTTGATACACTTGAACTTAAGTTTTTTGTAAGGTGATAAGTATGGGTCTATTTGGATTCTTTTACATGCTGACATCTGGTTAGACCAGCACTGTTTGTTCAAGGTGCTGTCCTTTTTCCATTGTATGGTTTTGGCATCTTTGTCAAAAATTAAGTGACCATAGATGTGTGGGTTCATTTCTGTGTCTTCAATTGGATTCAATTGATCAACTGGTCTGTTTCTATACCAGTACCATGCTGTTTTTATTACTATTGCTCTGTAGTATAGCTTGAAATCTGGGATGGTGATAACTCCAGAATATTTTTTATTATACAGGATTGATTTAGTTATTCTGGTTTTTTGTTATTTCATATGAAGTTGAGAATTTTTTTCCAGATCTATAAAGAATTTTATTGGTATTTTTATAGCAATTGCATTAAATCTGTATATTGCTTTTGGTAGGATGGCAATTTTTATTATGTTGATCCTACCCATCCATGATAATGGGAGATCTTTCCATCTTCTGATGTCCTCTTCAATTTCTTTCTTCAAGGACTTGAAGTTCTTGTCATACAGGTCTTTCACTTGTTTGGTTAGAGTTACCCCCAAGCATTTTATATTGTTTGTGGCTATACTGAAAGGTTTTGTTTCCCTAACTTATTTCAGCCCATTTATCTTTTGTAAAAAGCCTTAGAAGGGCTTCTGATTTTTTAAATTAGTTTTGTATCCAGCCACCTTGCTGAAGGTGTTTAACAGTTATAGCATTTCTCTGGTGGAATTTTTGGGGTCACTTATGTATGTTATCATATCGTCTGCAAATAGGGATACTTTGACTTCTTCCTTTCCAATTTGTATCCCTTTGATCTCCTTTAGTTGTCTTATTGGTCTAGCTAGAACTTCAAGTACTATGTTGAAGAGATATGGGGAGAGTGGGCATCCTTGCCTTATCCCTGATTTTAGAGGAAATGCTGTCAATTTCTCTCCATTTAATTTGATGTTGGCTACTAGCTTGCTGTATATTGCCTTTATTATTTCTAGGTATGGTCCTTGTATGCCAACTCTAGATACAAAGTTTAACCCCCAGCATTGAGTCTGTCATCTGTCATGACTTTTTAACACTATCATACTTAGGATGAATACAATGATGGATGAACCTTACCTTCTGTTGTAGGATCAGGCTCATGTATGCTCTTGAGAGATGCAGTGGCAATCAAACAACAACAAAATAATAAAATAAAATGGCATGCTAAGAAACATTCTTCTTGGAGAGAGGAAGCTTTCCTTTGCTTTTAGTGGTATTATTTGTCAGCTTTGCAGTATCATGCATTTCCTTGACTTTCCCACCCTGAGCCTTCTGTTCCTAACATGGTACTGGTACAACTGGATGTCCATTTGGAAAAGAATGAAATTAGACCCATATTTATCACCTTGTATAAAACTTAAGTCCAAGTGGATCAAAGACCTTAAAATAAGCCCAGTTACACTAAATCTACTAGAAGAGAAAGTTGGAAAAACCCTCAAAATCATTGGCACAGGTGACAATTTCCTGAACAGAACACCAACAACTCAGGACCTAAGACCAACAATCAATAAATCGGAACTCATGAAACTGAAAAGCTTCTGTAAGGCAAAAGACACTGCCATTCAAACAAAATGGCAGCCTACAGATTGGGAAAAAAATCTTCACCAACTCCACATCTAACAAAGGGCTAATATCCAAAATTTACAAAGAACTCAAGAAATTAAATGCCAAGAAACCAAATAATCCAATTAAAAAAATTGGGGAAAGAGCTAAACAGAGAATTCAAAAAGGAGGAATTCCTAAAGGCCAAGAGACACTTGAAGAAATGCTCAGCATCTTTAGTCATTAGAGAAATGCAACTCAAGACAACTCTAAGTTTCCATCTCACACCTGTCAGAATGGCTAAGATCAAAAGCTCAAATGACAGCACATGCTGGCAAGGGTTTAGAGAAAGGGGAACCCTCCTCCGTTGCTGGTGGGAGTTCAGGCTTGTGCAACCACTATGGAGGTCAGTCTGGTGATATCTTAGGAATTCAAAGATTTCTAAGTTCAGTGCATCAATATAAAACTTTAAAGAAAGGTAAAGTCCTTTGTGTTAAGAAAGAGAACCACTACCATGTATGCCTCTCTTGGCCTTGGTTTAATTTTGATTTCTAGGGTTCCAATTTGTGTTATTTCAACTGGTCAGGCTGGTGCATTGAATACAGTTCTAGAGGCAGATCACATGAATCTGAACCCTTGCTGTCTTCAAAACTAGGTATGAATCCCATATATCTCCTAATATCTCTCCCAATTTGAAAATATCAGTTTTCCAGTATGCAGGGTAGACATAGTGACTAACAAATTCACACATTACCTTGGGAACTGGTTGAGTTACACATAGCCACAAGCTCAAATGATTTCTACCACATAGCAGAATCTCAATAAATATTGGCTACTTTTGTCTTCATTTTCTTTTTTTTTCTTTATTTTTTATCTTCAAGTTACATCTCAATCGCAGTCCCCTCCCTATTCCCCCTCCAGTCCCACCCTCCCATCCTCAACCTCCCCATCCTCTTCCTTTTTTTTTTCTTTTAAGTTTAAGGTATATCTTATTTCCCCCTACAGTTTCCCCTTTCAATCCAACAAATGGCTCTTTCTCTTATAATAATAAATACAATACAGTACAACAGAGGTAATTAGGCCACAGTTATGAGGGTTATATGGCTTAACGTACATTCCCAATGACCAGTCCATATGTATTTGGTACCTGACTTTAACATTCTACTATCTAAACATCTCCATGAGTTTAAAGTCATCATTTTCAATAGTTCATTAGTTATGGCTTTGGTATCATTTTGAGATAAGAAAAATATGAAAACACATCTTTGCTTATTTACAGTGGGGCTCTACATATAAACCTTGGAAAGAAGAATTAAGAGATTTATGCAAAGGAATCTTATAAACAAAGTGTTTCAGTAGAAAAGGCTCTTAAAGAAAAGCTCATGGCTGGGCATAGTGCCACATCTCTTTAACCCAGCACTCGGGAGGCAGAGGCAGGCGGATTCTGAGTTCAAAGCCAGCCTGGTCTACAGAGTGTGTCCAGAATTGCCAGAGCTGTTACACAGAGAAACCCTGCCTTTAAAAAAAACAAAAAAGGGGTTATTTATATTTCATTTTATAGTTAATTTCACATAAATAGAAATTTAGGGATTTTAAAAAACTTTTAAATAATAGGCTTCCTCAATTTTGAAGGTTTTTCAGAAGTAACCATTGCCATAGTATAAACTACATACAGAGTATAATATGAAAATGTGCCTGGAAGTAAAATCTCTGTGTATCTATCTAAATTTAAATTATTTCATGTTTTTTAACTGTTAATTAAAAAGAAAAAAATCGTTTCCACAATGTATAATGACTTTAAATGGATTGCAAATGGGTTTCCCCAGTTACGTGGACTATTTCCTACAAACACCACAGGATTTAAAAATTCTTTTTAAAAAGCAACATTCTGAGCACTGGGAATAGATTCTTAAAAGTAGCAACTTTGTCCAAACACCTTAAATACATCTTCTTTTATTCTAGCTTTCTTTCTGACCGGGACCTGGCTGCCAGAGCACAGGAAAGAAATTACGACAGCGTCTCAGTCACCGCGACTCAGGCTCCTTCTGCACTATAGCATTTGTCAATGCCAAAACAGCAGAGTTTAATTAAGTGTTGTGAGCAGCCTAGTGAGAAACACACTTTAAATTAAACCTCTGTACATGCTGCTATTGGTTCTTCACCTTCCGAACAATCAGCGGGTGTTAGGCATAAATTTCGTCTCTCAGGGGAAACGCGGTTCCACGCACCTCTAGCAATTCATAAACGATCTTGCTTTCTGAGAACCATATCTTATTAAAGCACATTTAATTATTTCTAAGTTTTAAACACCGATAGATGAAGGCGATAATTAATGTGCCTACCACTAAACATTTTATTTACTCTTGATATATTAATGATATTATCATGAAAATATGCTACCGTTTTAGGTTTAACAAAATTACATGGCAAATTATCTTTCAATGCATCAAGCAATTGTTAATATAATGGAATAAATTATTTTAACACCTCAGTGGTAATGGATGGATAAAAGAATATAAGCATTTTAATTCTTGGAATGTTTTTGCAATTACACATTTCCGGGGACTCTTAAACCAATGATGCAATTCTTGTGAATTTTTGAAACAAAAGAACCAAGAAGGATTGTACTGGAAATTTTCTTACACATCATGGATGAAGTGCTGCTGAAACTGTTCTTGTAAATAGAAGTTCTGGCACAATGTTCACATGACAAAAATCATGAATCTTAAAATTATTTTGACCTATTTTCATTTAAAATTTCAAATTTAATATTGCTTGAAATGAAAGAGATTGACACCCATTTCTTAAATCCACTAGATCAAATAGAGTGCCACAAAATGATGGTGATTTTTCTTTTCTAATTTGAAGGTCATATCATATCAAACAGATAGTCAGCATAAACAACCACATCCATAAACTTTTCTTGACAGCTTGACAACACCAAGGGGCAATTTCACACTCTGAAGGACTTTTTGAGTGCAGACCTGCTCTACATTGGGGCAAAATAGAAGGCAAGGTGATTGGGCACTCACTAGACTTAATTAAGCATATGGGTTTAATTGCTTTCTATTAATCAAGCTTCTACACCTTACCATTCATTTTAGGCAAATTTTGGTAAAGTTGGTATTGATAAAAGTTATTGAATGTTTTCCCAAGAACTTTAAAGAAGAAAAAAACACTTTATAAAATTATTTTTAAACAGATTTTTCCACAGATGGATCCCCTCTAGACTCTGTCAACACCATGATATTACCATTTCCATCTTATACTACTCACACTTAAGTAGCATAGGCTTGAGTGTTTGTGATTAGGAACATCAAAGAATTACATATATGGAAGTGAACCAGGAGCTAAAGCTAAAATACTCCAGGACTTAACATAATTTCTTCCAGAATGTAAGTAACTTAGTACAATGTAAATTATTAATTGGTATTAACAAATCACTAGGTCTATTTATTTTATTTTTAAAGATTTATTTATTTATTATGTATACAGTGTTCTGTAGGCAGGTATGCCTGAAGACCAGAAGAGGGCACCAGATCTCATTATAGATGGTTGTGAGTCAACATGTAGTTGCTTGGAATTGAACTCAGGACCCCTGGAAGACCAGCCGGTGCTCTTAACCTCTGAGTCATCTCTCCAGTCCAATTATTTTATTTTAGTTTTGATAATGATTTCAATGGGAACAAACGCCCTTAATCAATTTCACTAATGTATATAGTGGTTCTAAAATAATGTACATATATGAGGTTTAGAAATACAGACATAGTCAAAATCAAGTAAAATAACTCCCACTTCTCTATTCATATTATTTCTATTCAATACTTGTGAATCAGTATACATGGTCTACTCCAGGGACTGCTTGTATTTTCTTTACTTTGCTCAATATCTGTGTGAGATCCATATTCTCTACATACTTGAGAAGAGTAGTGGAAAGTAATAATGTGAAATTAAAAATTGAGTTGGAAAATACAGAATTAACTTGACTATATAGAAGCAGCAGGAGTTATTTGGGATAGTAAGTAAGCAAGTGTTTTATTTATTGAATAGCCATTTTGCTTGAAATTATTTCCTTTCCATGCTCCTAAGTTATTGACTGGCTTTACACAATCAAATAATTCATGGATTCAGTGTTAATGGTATGTTTTCACCAAACATCTCCTTTAAAACTGGAAATATTTTGGGAAGACTCCTGACCTGAACATGAATAGATTCAATGATGTCGTTACTTCCTTTTACCCAATGGATTGTTGAGATCGGGCTTATGTAGTCAAAATACATGCTCACCAGTGCTAAACCTTACAGTGGTCTGAAGGCAAATTATTTTTTTTAATTTATTTTTTATGTTTATTTATTATTTCACATTACATCTCCATCACAGTGTCCTCTTTCCGCCCCACCCAGTGCTGCCCTCCCACCCTCTACACCCTAACCCTTCCATCCCACTCCTCTGGAGTGGAGTGTCCCTACATAACAGACCCTCGCCCCAGTTCAGCAGTCATATGAGGGTTACAAGCCTCCTCATACACTGGGAGCCTATAGGGCAGCACCACTAGGGCAAAGTGTCTCATTGATAGGAAACAAAGTCTATGTTCCTGTTCCCTTTGGTTTGTTGGTTGTAGTATAGTTATCCTGTACTATCTGGCTAAAATCTGACTATAAGTGAATAGATGCCATGTGCATCCTTCTGGGTCTGGGATAGCTTACTCAGGATGAGCTTCTCTAGTTCCATCCCTTTGCCTGCAAATTGCACGATTTCATTGTTTCTGATAGCTGAGTAGTATTCCATTGTGTAGATGTACCACATTTTTTTTTATTTTTTGGTTTTGTTTTTTTTTTTTTTAAGGCAAATTATAGAGAACTAGAATAAGGCTGTTTCCTGTAACAATGTCTCAGATCTGGGATTCAAAAGCCAGCTTTTACGAGTTCATGTTCTTCCCCTACAACATGCTAACTATACAAGAATAAAATACATTAATTACCTATAGTTTCTGAGGTAAAAGAGGAGTTGATGACTATAGTATTCACTTTCTAAGGTGACTTTGAATGCTGAATAAATTGATGGGTTAAACCTTCAGCACAAATTAAAATTTTAAAACATGATAGTTAATTGTATTGTGTCTATATGATCATTCATTGAAACCCTTAGGTTAGATAAATATAAGAAATTAAAGGAAATAACTAAACACTTACCATGTAGGTGAATTTTTTTCTACTGTGCTCTCAACTCTACATCAGCAAAATTCCATCCCTCCTTCAGTAATTTCCTCAGCATTCAGCCTCCGTCTTCCTTTGTTGTCTCTGTATTTCTCTTACTGATTAACCTCCATTTCTTGCCTCTATCTTGGGCTTTTCTCTGTGTAATACATACAACTTAATTAAAAAGCTACACACTGACAGTACCATTGAAGAGGCCATAGTACAGACATAGTGGCTTTATAGTTTAGAACTTAGAAGAGTTTAAAAAAAAATCAGGGCTCAAAAAGACCCAGGATCTGAATTCTGTAATTATCAGTATTTCTCTTAAAGAAAGCACTAAGTATTCAGAGTAGGACCATGTAAGTGTGAACCATGTTTGGAATTTAACTTTTTTTGAAAAGTCTATAATGTATTAAACAAAAGTAAAATAGTGGTTTTTTTTTTAGTTCAAGGCCAATTTAATATTTGAGACATATTCCAATTTAAATGGCAAATTTCCAAAAACTACAAATGGTTAAAAAAGGCTTAAAGTATAAAAGCATTTCAGAAAATAATAGATAGACACAATCAATTACTATGCAATTAGAAGGGTCATATCTAACCAGATGTCAGCTGTCAGTATAATAAATCAGAGCCTATCCCACAATAATTTTCTGTAGTTACAACCATTTAGCCAATCATTTGATGACATCATCTAACAAATAGCATATCGAGGAAGAAACATCTTCCATTCCTCTGAATCACTTATTACTTTGTTGTTTTTAAGGAAGAAGTTTATTTAGTAGAATAAAATAATCAATTGCTGAAGTTAATAAAAGAAAAGCTTAGGGACGTGGTCACTGTTACTGATGAATGACCCCTCTCTCCTGAAGAAATTGAAGATAGTAGCAAGTCTGTAGGATTTATCCACATGGTTATGCACAAGCGCTATATAAACAAAGATAGACATTCAAAAATTTTCAAGAAAAATTAAGCTTTAATGAACATTTTACTTTGCAACTTATGGTCATGTGGTTTGAGTTTCCTGGGTACTCGCTTACATCTTTGCAGAAAGTAGTTTTATAACTACAAACATGTATTCAGATATTTTCTCTCTTCAATAATATTCCAGATAATTTTTATTCAGAGACATCCCAAGAAGATGAAAAAGATTAATTTCTGTTTTATTTATGGTTTAATACTGTAATTCTAAATGTATTTTAAAAAACTGATTGTGTTCCAAGTTTGTAAACATTCATTCTTTTCTCAGCATTTTCGACAATTCTAACTTTCTACACTTTTCCAAGACTGGCTTGAGACAGTGATCAATGAAGTTTTATTAACTGATTATACATATCTAAAGACATATCAAGCATTCTACCATATGTCAGTGCTATACAATTTTTCTTTGTTTATAAATATGAACACATTTATGGAATAATTTTATTTATTTAAATTAAACAAATAAACAAGGAACTCATCTGAACTTTATTGAAATAGAAGAAGAGATAAATATGAACAAAAAAGTAATAAGCATCTAAAATCATTTTTAAGGCATACTTTACTAGTAACTCAAACCACATGCCATGTAAACTTCTTTAAGGGGTGGCTTATTTTTCTAAGTCAAGCCATATCTAAATTCAAGATGGAAATTACATCTTCTCCAGACAACCAATGGGACTTGTATTAATGTGAACAGTGTTGTGAATGCATTCTAGGATACGTTTAGTCACTCACCATTTTATTTGATACCTGAGAAGGGAAGGAAACTCTATTAACAGCTTAGTTCTATATAAGCTATATCTTCTGATTGCCAGAGACAATTTTTTTACTTATATGAAATGGAGACTTATAAAATCACCCTACACATTTTATTAAACAACTAAGTATTGATCATTAAAAGGATAAAGACTGATATGTAGATTTATTTTCATAATTAATTGACTATTGCAAATGCAATGAAAATATCTGAATCATTTATCTGATTTACCAGCAAAAATGTAAAGTAACAATGTTTTTCAGTCATATAAATTATCTTGTTGCTTAGTTTCTAAAATGATATACATTTTGTGTTTATAATTAATAATATTTCTATAAAGAATAACTATTTTAATCACTGATTAAGTACAGAAGACTTTGATACTTTTTAAAAACTGTATTTTATAAAGTATAAATATATTCACGTATGTTAAAATATTTATGTATATGCATATATTTTTATGTTTTATATATATGCCATCTGCTTTTGCTAATATACTAAAACAATGGGTATCTTTTAATGACTACTAGTTATACATCTCTGCAGTAAGAATCTGAATAACTTATGGCTTCATGTTCAAAATATTGAATATGTCATTTGGAATAAATTTTGATGAAATATAGAAAATATAGGCAAGGCAGAAAGATTTAATTAATCACTTCAATTCTACCTTTTTTCTGAATCACGTGACCAAGGAATTTTCTTTGTTATGTTACTTGTTAGTCCAATTGTGTAAGGTAAATATGATAATGTGCATTTCTGAGCAATCTTGGTATATTGTGTTTCCTTTTTCCTCTTTAAGTCCTTTGCTATTGTCATGAGGATATGTCATTGGCCATTTTAGATGGCACCTAAGTTGAATATATGAAAAAGTCCAGCTAAGATCAGCTGACCAATTTAGATTCCTAGCTTTGCTATTGTATTGACAGATATCTGTTTATCCTGCAGCATTATTATGACAATTGGTAACTGATAAATATCTAGAGAATAATTAGCTACTCTTATGTAAGTAGGATAAGAGAATGGACAGGAGAACACTGGAAAAGGCGTAGCATCTGAGTATGGTATGTAAAACACCTGTAGTTATAATTAACACCCTTAGTATCTTAAGAAAATGATTAAGGTAAATAAACTCTTTATGCATTGAGAAATTGCAGGTAAAGTCTAGATTTATGGCAACAGAAAAATAATTATCATTCATTGTTATATTCTAGTGAAAAAAATAAGAATGGTAGGAACCTGACTAGATTTTCATTTCAGAAATGATTAAAACATGAGACTAAATTGCAGGTCCATCAGAGGAACCCTGAAAGTATCTATACTATTCCTGGATACAAAAATTGATGAAGACTGAAGTGGTAAAAGCAGAAATAGTAGCTAAGAGATAAATGATCCATTGAGAGATAGATCCTACTTGAATTTTTACTATTAGATTGAAAAGGAGAAAAAAATAAACAAACATGACTCTAGTGTCCTGGTGGTTTGAATGAAAATAGCCTGTGAGAGGTCATATATTTGGATACTTGATTCCAAATGAGTGGAAGTGTTTAGGGAGAATATGAAAGTGTGCCTTGTTGGAGGAAGTGTGGACTTTAAATTTTCAAAAGTTCTCTTCATTCCAAATTAGCTTTCTCTTCATTGTAGTTTTCTTTCAAGATGTGAGTTCTCTCCTACTACTCCAGTGCTATGCCTGCCTTTTGCCAGGTTCCCTTTTATGATGGTAATAGACCCTAATCCTCTTAAATCAAAAGCTCCAATTTAATGGCTTTATAAGTTTCCTTGGTCATGTTTTATCACAGCAATAGATAACTAGACATATGTTTATATTCAGCATCTGAATTAGATATTAGAAAATACTGTTGCTATACAATAGAAAGTATCATCCTCACTATCTATCTTTCACTGTGATGGAAGTTGCAATGCTGTCTACCAAAGAGAATAGTAGTCACTGATTTCATCCAGCTGTGAACTCTGTGAACTATATTTATTCACTTCCAACCTGGAAAGATATACTCACCAGTGTAATAGGGATATGAAAGCTATGGGAGTAACCAACAATATTTTTTTTATTAGATTTAAGGCCTAATCTATGAGATAGACACATCCTGACACTGTCAATAGGGCCATGAACATGTGATTAGACAAATCATGGGAACCAAGTGGGAAACATACCTTTATTTTTCCAAATAAACATAATGAAAGTGTATCTATTTGCTTATAGTAATTGTTGTCTTAAAAAGTTTTACTACCTCCAGCTGCTAATCTAGGCCTATTTCTGGAAGCTTCTAGCCTCAGTAAAATCTAATCTAGGTAAAGAATACTTTCAACCTCTGAGATTTACTGCTGAATAAATAAATCCACCCTTTCTTGTTCTTTCTTAACTATGGCTGGCTGGTTCAACTCAGCTGTTCTGGCTCAAACTCTTCTGCCAGTTTACTGATTCACTTTGGTTTCTCTAAGCTTCTCTTATTTGCTCTGCTTGGCCTCATACCAACTTTGGAAATATGGTCTAATCTTCTGACTCCTTCTCATTCTCTGGCTTATTCTGCCTTCACCTGTGTCTAGCTGCCTCTCTGTTTAACCTGTCTTTTGAAACTCTCCCAGTAAAACTTATTCCTTTCTCTATCATTCTCTGTGATGCTCCCTTAAGTAGCTTCCCTTTACTCTTTGTTCTCATGATAGTTTTGAATATCATATTCTGTCAAATCTTTCTCTGTTTCATCATTTTGTCTGCCACTCAGTTAAACATCACTTTCAAATGTAGGTGCTTCCTTCTACAAACTTTACCTACACTGTTTGAGATTAAATGTGTGTACCACCATGCCTGACCTAAGCTTTTGTTTACCTGAAACTTATTCTATACCAGGCTGACCTTGAGCTCAGAAATCTGCTTGCTTCTGTCTCCTGGGATTAAAAGTTTATTTATATTCCAGCTGGATCAAACAGATTGAGAATCTCTTTGGATGTGATCTCTTGCCAGAGCAGTCATGCTCTGAATTAAACTTCCTCTATAACACATTAAGATAACTCCTAATTATTTATTGCAATATCCATGTATCATTGCATTGTTTAAAACTCATCAAATAAGCTTCTTCATGCTATATATGAAAACTAACGTAGAGACCTGTAACTGGTCAATGTGAAGAGACTAAGACTTCAGAGTGCTCAACTCTAAATGGGGTTCACATTGTATGTGTATCATATACTTCACTGAAAGTTAGAAAAGAGAGCAGAGGATTATAATGTCAGCGTGGTGGATGATTTTAAGGAAACTGTGTTATCTGGACAAACCATGGCAGATAGTTTCACATATCGACTCAACTCAAAGCAATTGTGACAGCACATATAATGCGTGTACAAACTCAAACCAGAAAAAAAAAAAAAAATCCAAGAATGAAGGAAGAGAAGTGACAATGAAATTCCATCACTAAGTGAGGGCCTACTGACATTTGACCAGCTTATAAGAGAAGGAAAGTCAGTTTTCCTTAAAGATGTGACACATGGCATATCAATCACATTTCCAGGAGTAGTTGGTCAACACAATAGACTCAATGGAGAGGGAGAGAGAGAGAGAGAGAGAGAGAGAGAGAGAGAGAGAATGAAGTTGAGTGGGAAAGCAGATAGTAGAGAATCTGGAAAGACTTAGGGGGGAGGAATGATTATGACCATAATTCATTGTATGAAATTCTCAAATATTAATAAGATATTTTTAAAATAAAAGAAAAACTATAGAAGAAAATAGCTTTTAAGTCTTTGAAGTCTCAGAAATGAAGGTGATGTGTTCATATTCCCATTATGATGATGAGACTGGGAACAAGCAAGTTTACATTTCTTTTTTTTTCTTTTTTTATAATTTATTTTTTATTTCTTCAAGTTACATCTCAATCACAATCCCCTCCCTACTCCTCCCTCCAGTCCCACCCTTCCACCCTCCTCCTCCCCCTCAACCCCCCATCCTCTTCCCTTCTTTTTGTTTGTTTTTTTTTTTTTTTTTAGTTTAAGGTATTTCTTTTTCCCCCAACAGCTCTCCCTTTCAGTACAAAAAAATGGTTCTTTTTCTTATAACAATAAATACAATACAAAACAACAGAAATAAATAAGCCACAATTATAAGAGTTATATGGCTTAGCGTACATTCCCAATGTCCAGTTCATATGTATTTGGCACCTGACTTTAACATTCTACTATCTAACCATCTCCATGAGTTTAAAGTTCTATATCTAACTCAGCTTTACATTTCTATGCTGTCTACATATCTAGAGAAAATGAGGGAAATCTAGTATTTCAACACAATTTTTGGAGAAATGTCTTGTATTGCCTTTTATCTCTAATTGGATAATAAAATTTGCTGATGGCCATTTTGAAAGACCGCCGGCTAAGCGTGCCTATTTGTTAGTTGCCATTTTTTGCCATGCTGTTGCTTGTTATGGAATGGGGACTTTCCATGCTGGGCGAGGCCCAGCAAAGACAGGATATCTGTGGTCAGACACTTGGGGGCTGACTCACTGGCAATAGAAAAGTAGCCTTAACAGAACGTCCAGTGTGCTAACGGCAGCCTTATAAGAAAGTCCAGAGTGTGCTAAAGGTAGCCTTGTCTGATTTCAGAAATGCCAAGCTTGTCCCTAACCTGAATCCATGGCCTCATTTAAATTGACCAATGAGAACCCTGTAACCATGCATCTGCTTCTGTAAGCCCGCTTCTTGCCACCCCAACCCTATATAAACAACCCTTACCCTAGCCCGGCGCGCTCAGTCACCCGAAGGCTGCAGCGTCCGCAGGTGCCTGTGTGAACAATAAAGTTGCCTCTTGCACTTGCATCCGGTGGTCTTGGTCTCTGTTCTTGGACGCTGGGCCCCAGGGGCAGTGTCCCCATTTCGGGGTCTTTCATTTGGAGGTCCCACCGAGATCTCCTTGGGACCCTCGCCCAAGCTGGCTGAGAACCCACCGGGAGGTAAGCTAAGCTGGCCAGCATTTGTTTTGTCTGTGTCTGACTCTCGTCTGTCTTTCGTTTCATTTTCACTGCATTTAGAAGTCAGTTCAGATCCGTGACTGTTCGGTATTTGGGCGGCCTGAGAAGGAGCTGAAGAGCTCGGACTTCTCCTCCGCCACCCTGGGGGATGCCTCAGGGATCTGGGGAGCCCACTATTTTGGGGCTCGATATGAATCCATGGGATTCGTACGTCTGCAGGGCGAAACACTCGCTTCCCCATCTGATTTTGTATTTTCGGTTTTGCGCCGAAGCCGCACTGCGCGTCTTTTTGTAATTGTTCTATCTGTTTTTCTTATTTGTCTATTTTCCTATTTCTACGTAAAAGATATGGGGCAGACCATAACCACCCCCTTGAGCCTCACTCTAGAACACTGGAGCGAAGTCTGCGAGAGCGCTCACAACCAATCAGTTGAAATAAGAAAAGGACGATGACGGACCTTCTGCTCCTCAGAATGGCCTACATTTAGTGTGGGCTGGCCAGCGGGGGGAACCTTTGACATTTCTACTATCTTACAGGTCAAAGAGCGGGTCTTCGACAAGGGACCCCACAGTCAACCTGACCAGGTCGTCTACATCGTCACCTGGGAAAGCGTGCCCTATGACCCACCTCCCTGGGTCATTCCCTTCCTCCCTCCAAGTCCCCTCCCCCCAAAATCCCTGCCTTCCCCTTTACATCCTCTCCCTTCACCTTTACCCTCTGCACCTCCGGCCACTCCTCAGCCCCCAAGTCCTCAGCCTCCCAAGTCTTCCATCTACCCGACCCTTATCAAGAAAGATCAGAAGCCTGTGCTTCCCCCAGAGGAACCCTCCTCGTGGATTTACTCACTAAAGAGCCTCCACCTTATCACCTGGCACCTGTCCCCGCCACTCCGGCTCATCCAGGGGCGGAGAAGGAAGCAGGGCGACCCGAAACCACCCAATTCCCCTGTGGCCAGGCACCTTAGGGGTCACAAGGATCCACTCCCAATGGGGGGGAGACCTCACAGATGTTTCCCCTAAGACAGACAGGGCAGGAGGGACAATTACAATATTGGCCTTTTTCTGCCTCTGATTTACACAATTGGAAACAGCACAACCCCCCATTTTACAAGGACCCCGTGGCACTGACCAACTAGATCGAGTCCATCTTGATCACTCATCAACCCACATGGGATGATTGCCAGCAACTCTTACAGGCTCTCCTCACCTCAGAGGAAAAACAGAGAGTTCTCCTGGAGGCCAGGAAAAATGTTCCCGGCGAGGACGGGAGACCAACACAGTTGCCTAATGAAATTGATGATGCCTTCCCACTGACCTGCCCAAATTGGAGATTCACCACCGATGCAGGTAGGAGACACCTACGCCTTTATCGCCAGTTGCTGATAGCGGGCATCCGAGGGGCCAGGCGCTGGCCCACCAATTTGGCTCAGGTAAAACAGGTAATACAGGGTGCAGAGGAATTCCCTGCAGGTTTTCTAGAACGACTAAAAGAGGCCTATTGTATGTACACCCCCTATGATCCAGATAGTCCGGAACAGGAGGTAAATGTATCAGTGTCATTTATATGGCAGTCGGCTCCGGATATCAGAAATAAATTGCAGAGGCTGGACAACCTACAAGGGTACACTCTCTCCGAATTAGTTCGGGAGGCAGAACGAATTTTTAATAAAAGAGAGACTCCAGAAGAAAAAGAGGAAAGACTGCGCAGGGAGACAGAACAGAGGGAAGATAGGCTCAGAAAGGAGACAGAAGAAAGAGATAATGCAAGAGAGCGAAAACGCAGTAGGCAACTTAGTCGCTTGCTGGCCACCGTAGTGCAGACTCAGCATCAAAATACTGGGAGGTCAATCAGGGCGGGGGACAACAGGAGGCCTAGGGTAGATCGAGATCAGTGAGCCTACTGCAAAGAGAAAGGACACTGGGTCAAAGATTGCCCTAAGTGACCCAGAAGACAGAAGACAGGGTCATCAGAGCCCAGAACCAACCTCTTGACCCTGGACGAAGACTAGGGAAGTCGAGGCCAGGAGCCCCCACCCCCCCCAAGCCTAGGATAACTCTTACTGTTGGGGGGCAGCCGGTCACCTTCCTAGTGGATACTGGAGCCCAACACTCAGTTCTTACTCACTCCCCGGGACCGCTCAGCAACCGCACAGCCTGGGTACAAGGTGCCACTGGTGGGAAACAATATCGCTGGACAACCAAACGGAAGGTACGGTTGTAAAGTCTCTCATTCCTTTTTACATGTTCCTGATTGCCCATACCCATTACTGGGGAGAGACCTACTGACCAAATTAAGGGCCCAAATCCACTTTGAGGAAACTGGAGCAAGCATTTCAGGTCTGAGGGGAGCCCCACTCCAGGTATTGACCCTACAATTAGAGGATGAATATAAACTATTTGAACCACCTAGGGAAACACAAAAGGGATTAGACTTTTGGCTCAAAAAAATATCCCTTGGCTTGGGCGGAAACGGGAGGAATGGGGCTGGCCACCCAACAACCTCCCTTGGTGATACAATTAAAGGCAACTGCAATCCCCATCTCTATCAAGCAATATTCTATGCCCAATGAAGCCTATCAAGGCATTAGGCCACACATCAAGAGACTGTTGGACCAGGGGATATTAACCCCCTGTAGGTCCCCCTGGAATACACCCCTTCTGCCTGTAAAGAAACCCGGCACAGGGGACTGTCGACCGGTGCAAGATCTCAGGGAAGTCAATAAGAGGGTGGAAGACATTCATCCTACGGTGCCCAACCCATACAATCTACTGATAACCTTGCCACCAACACACCCCTGGTATACCGTATTGGATTTAAAAGATGCCTTCTTCTGCCTAAGGTTAAACCCTCAAAGCCAGCTCCTGTTTGCCTTTGAATGGAAGGACCCAGAGCTGGGTATCTCGGGACAGTTGACTTGGACCCGCCTTCCTCAGGGGTTCAAGAATAGCCCCACTCTCTTCAGTGAGGCTTTACATCATGACCTGGCCGGCTTCCGGAACCAACACCCATCATTGATCCTGCTACAATATATGGATGATATCCTACTGGCTGCCTCCACTGAGCAGGAGTGCCATGAAGGTACTGGGGCACTCCTACAGACTCTAGGCCAAATGGGGTATAGGGCCTCTGCCAAAAAGGCCCAGATTTGTCAGACTGAGGTGACCTACCTGGGATATAAGCTGCGAGACGGGCAGCGTTGGCTAACTGAAGCGCGCAAGGAGACGATAGACCACATCCCCTCGTCCCAAAACCATCGTCAGTTGCGGTAATTCTTGGGGACTGCAGGATTCTGTCAATTATGGATCCCTGGGTTTGCCAAAATGGCGGCCCCGCTGTACCCGCTAACTAAGCAAGAGGTCTCTTTTGCCTGAACTGAGACACACCAGGCGGCATTTGAGGCCATTAAACAGGCTCTCCTGTCAGCCCCTGCTCTTGGACTGCCCAACCTCACAAAACCCTTTGAACTTTTTGTGGACAAAAAATATGGCTTTGCCAAAGGAATTTTAACCCAGA
The DNA here is from genome assembly GCA_907164525.1 of Lophiomys imhausi. Taxonomy (NCBI): domain Eukaryota; kingdom Metazoa; phylum Chordata; class Mammalia; order Rodentia; family Muridae; genus Lophiomys; species Lophiomys imhausi. The sequence continues at coordinate 6,774,487 of CAJQZJ010032097.1, forward strand.
AGCTTGGGCCTTGGAGGCGCCCCATTGCATATCTGTCCAAGAAATTGGACCCAGTAGCATCTGGATGGCCTCCATGCTTAAGAATGATTGCAGCCATAGCGGTCCTAATTAAAGATGTGGGGAAATTAACTTTGGGACAGCCACTGACTATCCTGGCACCCCATGCAATTGAATCTTTGATTCGCCAGCCCCCTGATCACTGGCTGTCAAATGCCCACCTGACCCATTATCAGTCTCTGCTCCTGGATGCAGACCACATCCGGTTTGGGCCGATGGTGACTCTCAATCCAGCCACCCTGTTACCCCTGCCGGAGGGGACGGCATTCCATGACTGCCAGCAGGTCCTTGCGGAAGTACATGGAACCAGATCCAACTTGACGGACCAGCCTCTTCAGAACGCAGATCATGCCTGGTATACAGATGGTAGCAGTTATTTGCTAAATGGAGAACGTCGAGCAGGAGCAGCGGTAACCACCGAGAACAAGGTAATTTGGGCAAGTGCCCTACTCGGAGGCACATCTGCTCAATGTGCGGAATTGATTGCTCTGACTCAGGCCCTCCAGCTGGCTGCAGGTAAAAAGCTTAATGTCTACATGGACAGCAGATATGCCTTTCCCACTGCCCATATCCATGGTGAGATCTATAAAAGAAGGGGACTGCTGACCTCTGAGGGAAAAGAAGTCAAAAATAGGACTGAGATTTTAGCCTTGTTAAATGCCTTGTTTCTCCCTAAAAAGTTAAGCATCATGCATTGCCCAGGACATCAGAAGGGAGACAGTCCTATGGCTAGGGGGAACCTCCTGGCCGATGAAGTGGCCAGACAAGCTGCCCTTGGGCCTCAACTCCTGACAGTCAACATCCTCCCTGAGACAGAAAAGGCTCCCAAGCTTCTTGCCTGGGACTATGATGAAAAAGATTTAGACCTCATACAAAACCTGGGGGCAAATTATGATCTGTCCCGAGGTCACTGGGTTTATCAAGGAAAGACTGTGGTTCCTATAAATATGATCCTGGAGCTGATTGACGAGTTACACAAACTAACTCATTTGAGTCCCCGAAAAATGAAAACCCTGCTGGACCAGGAGGATACTGGACAATATCTTCTAAACAGGAACAGAGCCCTGCAACAAGTGGCTGACAACTATAGGTCCTGTGCTCAGATCAACTCAGGGAAGACTCACGTCAGCCAGGGAACCCTCCTGAGAGGCCATAGGCCAGGTATCTATTGGGAAGTAGATTTTACTGAGATCAAGCCGGGCATGTACAGATATAGATATCTCTTAGTTTTCATAGACACTTTTTCAGGATGGGTCGAGGCCTTCCCAACCAAACATGAAACTGCCAAAACGGTGACGAAGAAATTATTAGAAGAAATCTTCCCCCGGTATGGTATGCCGCAGCTGATAGGGTCAGATAACAGGCCTGCCTTTGTCTCCCAGGTAAGTCAGTTGGTGGCTAAGCTACTGGGGATTGATTGGAAATTACATTGTGCATATAGACCCCAGAGCTCAGGTCAGGTAAAAAGAATGAATAGAACCATTAAAGAGGCCTTATCTAAATTAACGCTTGCAACTGGCTCAAAGAATTGGGTGCAACTCCTACCCCTGGCTCTATACCGGGTCAGGAACACTCCCGGCCCACACGGGCTAACTCCCTTTGAAATTCTGTATGGTGTGCCACCACCAGCCATAACCTTTTTTGATACGGATATCTCGTATTATGCTAATACTCCTTCCCTTCAAGCCCACCTACAGGCCCTGCAATTGGTGCATCAGGAGATCTGGGAACCTCTTGCTGCTGCTTACCGAGAGTCCTCGGCCACCCCCGTCGTCCCACACAAGTTCCAGATCGGAGACACCATCTGGGTTAGACGACATCAGATCCGCAACCTCGAGCCCCACTGGAAAGGACCCTACACCGTACTTCTGACCACCCCTACGGCACTAAAGGTCGATGGGATTGCTGCCTGGGTCCATGCATTGCACGCCAAGGCTGCCCACCCGAAACACGCACCCCACGAGCTGGAAACAGCACTGCCATGGAAGCTTCAGCACACTCAAAATCCATTAAAGATAAGACTTACCCGCACTTAGTATTGCTAATGATGATGATGCTTTTGCCCCTTAGAGGAATGACTAGCCCCTCTAGCCCTCCCTGGCCCATTACATTATCTTGGCAACTCATTGATCCCGACCGGGGAGTTGTAATCAACACCATGCAGAAGGTGGCCCCAATAAACAGTTGGTGGCCAGACCTACATTTCTGTTTGCGGGCTCTTATCCCATCAGTAAAGAGTAGTCCCCCCAATCTAGTCCACAGCTATGGATTTTATGTATGTCCAGGATGGAGAAAAGAAAGGTCATGTGGGAGAGCCCATGAATTCTTCTGCCGAAAATGGGACTGTGTTACTTCCAATGACGGGGACTGGAAATGGAAGGTAGGCGCCCCGGACAAGGTGAACTTCTCATTTGTCAATGTAGGCCCAGGCAAATACGCAATAATGGGCCTCTACAATAACAGGCCACAGGATTGTCTGCGCTCACACCTAGATTATGTAAAAATTAGCTTTACTGATCAAGGGAAAAGGGAATCGTCGGATACCTGGGTTGATGGTATAAATTGGGGAATCGTGTTCTGGAAACATGGTGGAGGGGAGGGGTCCCTTCTCACCATCTGCCTTAAGATAGAAGAACCTCCACCTGTGGCAGTCGGACCAAACCAGATTGTTGCCGACCAAAAAGCCCCTTCCCAGAAAGCCCCTTCTCAACCGCAGCCCCCACGCAAAAAGCCAGTCACCCATTAAAATCCTCCTTAACAGTAAAAACTACAACTCCTGCTACCCTCCTGGCCACTAAGGTGCCCACGGTTTCCCCTAAGAGTCCAACTATAACTCCAGGCACAGGGGATAGACTCCTTAACCTGATTAGAGGGGCATACCAGGCCCTGAACCAGTCGGACCCTCAGCACGCCAAGCAATGCTGGCTCTGCCTGGACCCTCGCCCTCCCTATTATGAAGGGATAGCCTTCAAGGGAAACTTTACTATTCATTCCAGCTCCCCACCCGCTGATTGCTTAGAAAGAGGCTACCAGCTAACCCTAACTCAGATTACTGGAACAGGCACTTGCATAGGAACTCCACCCCTAGAAGTAGCCTCTGCAGTAAAACTATAACTGTGACAATGGGTAATTATTACTTGGTTCCCCCCTATGGAACTTATTGGGCCTGTAACACCAGATTAACTCCTTGTGTGTCGGTGGCCATTTTAAACCTGGCTCAGGGTTACTGCATCCTGGTTCAATTGTGGCCACACATATACTATCATTCTGATGATAGCATGCTACATTATTTTGAAAATTTCCCCAAAAGATACAAACGGGAGCCCATCTCCCTCACGTTGGCCGTTTTGTTGGGGGTAGGGGGAGTCACAGCAGGCATCACCACTGGTTCTGCTGCACTAATACGCACAGATAGATATCTGCACTTACATCAAGCTATGCACGAAGACCTAAAAGCCCTCGAGAAATCTGTCAGAGCACTAAAAGAATCATTAACCTCCTTGTCTGAAGTAGTGTTACAAAACAGGCGTGGATTAGACCTCCTATTCCTTAAAGAAGGTGGCCTATGTGCAGCTCTAAAAGAAAAATGTTGTTTTTATGTGGACCAAACTGGAGTTGTCACAGAGACCCTAGATAAATTAAAAGAAAGATCAGACAAAAGACAGCAGGAATTCGAATCCCAACAGGGATGGTTCGAAGGGATCTACAACCGATCCCCTTGGATCACCACCCTAGTATCATCCCTGTTGGGACCCCTTGTCCTCCTCATGCTTATTCTTACATTTGACCCATGCATCCTCAATCGCCTGATCCAATTTGTTAAAGAACGCCTGTCTGTCATCCAGACTTTGGTCTTAACCCACCAATATCAGGCTCTGAAGCAAGTAGATACTGAGATTCCCTGATAAGTAAAAGGATTTACTTATGATAAAGAAAAGGGGGGAATGAAAGACCCCCGGCTAAGCGTGCCTATTTGTTAGTTGCCATTTTTTGCCATGCTGTTGCTTGTTATGGAATGGGGACTTTCCATGCTGGGCGAGGCCCAGCAAAGACAGGATATCTGTGGTCAGACACTTGGGGGCTGACTCACTGGCAATAGAAAAGTAGCCTTAACAGAACATCCAATGTGCTAACGGCAGCCTTATCAGAAAGTCCAGAGTGTGCTAAAGGTAGCCTTGTCTGATTTCAGAAATGCCAAGCTTGTCCCTAACCTGAACCCATGGCCTCATTTAAATCGACCAATGAGAACCCTGTAACCATGCATCTGCTTCTGTAAGCCCGCTTCTTGCCACCCCAACCCTATATAATCAACCCTTACCCTAGCCCGGTGCGCTCAGTCACCCGAAGGCTGCAGCATCCGCAGGTGCCTGTGTGAACAATAAAGTTGCCTCTTGCACTTGCATCCGGTGGTCTTGGTCTCTGTTCTTGGACGCTGGGTCCCAGGGGCAGTGTCCCCATTTCGGGGGTCTTTCAATTTAATTGGGCAGAGAGATAATTGGAAGGCAAAAATTCCTGGGACTAACTAAAGAACTCTGGGAAGAGACAGAGGAAGTTCTCTCTTCCTGCCAGGAACTGGAATCAGCAGGATGTCTGTGTGTGACTTCTGTGAGCCCTGAGGGTACAGCAAGCTGCATGGTGAATTGAGGATAGTTGGTCCATTTAACTTAGATTAGCTAATTGAGAGTAAATTAAGGCCTAAACATTAAAAGGTCTTGGTGTATTTAATTATTGGAAAAAGGGCCTTTTTTGGTCCTTGGCCTTATCCCCAGGACAAGTCAGGTTACCAGCTAAGTCAGGCTAACCAGGCCAACAGGCTTCCTTCAGGGCCACCACTGGCTGCTCCACTGGCCTAATACAACAGTTTATAGTTATTAATAAATACTTTTGTTAACTAAGTTGTGGTTTCAAACAATAGCTATTTAGTTTTCATATATCACACTGAAAACTCTATTCTCAATAACCCAACAAACAAGACTAATCTGAAAACAACTTACTCAATGAATGAAATAATGTGGTTCTATGTTCTTAATATGACCTTTCAAGTCTTTGTGCACTTTTTATCATGGTAGAAAGCACATAAGAATACAAAAGTCTGGAAAATTAGAGGTTTTATCCATCAGTTGTAAGACATGACATATACTCTGGTAAATATCTTTTTATGTGATTATAAACTGGTGTTGAAAACATTTTCAAACAAACTCAGATTTCATCTTTTTCCTTTCACAGTTCTTGCTAGTTCTTATTACGATGGGGTCTTACTCTGAAGAAAATAAAGTTACTTGAAAATAGCATAAGTCTTGTAAAAATAATGTTACTTGAAAATAGCATAAGTCTTGTAACACAGATATGTTCTATATAAGCTCTCCTTTCTTATTTAGTCTAAAACACATCTGTTCCATTGTGCCCCAATTAACTCTCATGGGTGCTCTTAGTTTAGTATATTCAATCCATAATATCAAATTGTCCCACAAAATATGATAACACTGTAAGATGTATTTTCAAACAATAGAGTAAATGAGCACTGGGTGGTAAAAGCCACATTTATCAGTACTGGACTGAGAATAGGCCAATAAGCAAGGGAGGAAGCTAGAATGATCAGTATAGTAGTGTATTGACTAGGAGTTGGAACCATCACTCTGATCGTATTATTATCTAATCTTAAAGTGTTTATATGTGTATGTTGGTTTGTGTGTATGTGTGTCTGTTTGTGTTTGTATCTGTGTGTTTATGTGTGTGAGTGTTTGTGTGTGTGTGAGTGTATATGCATGTGTGTATGTGTACTGGGAAGTAGACATAACATACTTTTTGTTTTGTCTTCTGTGAGAGTTTTCAAGGAATGCTACTTTGAACATCAGTGAGCACACATAATTCTCTAACATTGGTTTCTCTATGTAGTCAGAATGAAATTTTTTAAAATGTAGATATGTAGATTCTAAGACCAAACATAAAATGCACTAAATGAGGCTAAAGCTTCTTGTGGTGCCATAGAAGAAAATACTAAAAATAACAAAACATTAAACATTACATTAATGGGGCTGTAACAAAGAGACAAAGGCCCCACAAAAAGAAACCCCATCCAAGTTCAAAGCTAAACACTTAAACAAAACAAATAAAGCAGTATTGTTTTATAACCAAAATGCAAAGTAAATGTCCATGTATCCATACTTATCTATGTGAGTGGAAAAGAAATCAAATCTTTCATGAGAACAGCTGTAATGTACAGAAATATTCTACCTTTAGTGAGAGAAAACACAAGTCATCTTTCTACACTCCATCAGTTTAGAATGTGCCTGTGTCTACTTTCTTAAGAATACTGTGAAATGAAGAACGAGGCTAAGAAATTTGGCAAATTTGCATATAGAGAGAATCTCTTGGGTACTGTATGAAAGCATCGCCTGTCAATAAAAAGCTGATGGCCTATTAGCTTAGGCAAGAAATAGAAGGTGGGAGAAACATCCAGCAAAAAGAGTGCAATTCTGGGATAGAGTCAGGCATGAGAGGAGATTCGCCCTGAACTTTGAGAAACTCAGATGCATCAAATTAGCCATGTGACAGATATAGAGTAGAATAAACGGAGTAATTAAGTTACAAGTTTGTCCAGTAACTAGCTAAGCTTATGGCTTAAGCATTTATTTATAAATAATAAGCATCTGAATTGTTATTCTGAGAGCTGGGATGAGGGAAGAAAAACACACATTTGCATTGTCTAGGCTGGGTGATGAGGGCTAGTAGCATCAAAGACCAGTTATTCTATTCCTATGGGGATTTTGATATGTGGTTTTGATGTGAGACATCACATATCAAAATTCTGAAATCTCAGTTTGGCATGGGGAAACATTAGTAATATCTTGATAGAAAAACATCTTATGAAAATGGCAAGAAAATGTCCAAAGGAAAGAAAAGCATTCTTTTCTTTTAAATATTTATTTATTACTTCAGGTTACATCTCCATCATAGTGTCCTCTTTCTACCCCTCCCAGTTCACCCTCCCACCCTCTACCCCCTATCCCTTCCATCACACTCCTCTGGAGTGGAGTGTCCCTACATATCAGTCCCCTGACCCAGTTTGGCAGTCATATGAGGGACAAGAGCCTCCTCATACACTGGGGACCTACAGGCAGCACCACTAGGGCAAAGTGTCTCATTGACCGGAAAAAAAGTCTATGTTCATGTTCACTTTGGTGCATTGGTTGTAGTATAGTTATCCTGTATTAGATGGCTAAAATCCAACTATAAGTGAATAGATGCCATGTGCATCCTTCTGATTCTGGGTTAGCTCACTCAGGAAGAGCTTCTCTAGCTCCATCCATTTGGCTGTGAATTACATGATTTCGTTGTTTCTGATAGCTGAGTAGTATTCCATTGTGTAGATATACCACAGTTTTTTAATCCATTCTTCTGCTGAGGGACATCTGGGTTGAAGAAAAGCCTTCTTAGGAAATGGCAACATCATTCAAAACAAAGTAAGTTGCTGGAACTATGAGTGAAAAGGGAAACAGTCTCAAGCATAAGATGTTTCCCTGAAAGAGATGCTGGGATAGAAAAAATGTCAGGTAAAACTGAGGAAATCTAAATAACCTAAAGATTTTACTACTCAGAATGTCCCATCTTTTTCTTAATTTATTAAAACAATTATATCATATTAATGTAAGATTATCATAATGTGGAAACTGAGTGTAGGATATGGAGACTTCTACAGTTTTATTGCTACATCAACAATGGAGAAATTAGAATACTTTTAACTGAAATGTATTTTGATATTTAAATAAAAACCTTAGATAATATGTGTTTAATTTAAAAATGGCAACTATTATTCACAGAAAGGAACATGTTTCTCTAAGCATATCTGAGACAGTGCTTGACTTCATCACATGACTTTATTGACTGTGCAGTCCCAGAAGCTCTTCTGAATGTGGCACACACATGTTGGGGTGAGTATATCTAAGCAAGAAATTATTTTTTCTCCCCAATAATAGGGTTAGTATATTATATAAATGGAAGAGATGTTGAACTTTATTTGAAATTATTAAATAAAGTAGTACATTTTGAATTATCTTAGTAACAAAACATCCATTATTACATGTGTTCATTTTAGAATTAAGTTATGTGTTGAATAACAGTTATGCAATATGGAGAAAACATAGCAGTCTAGAGACTTTAAAATTTAGCTTATTTGTTTGCCACAACTACTCAAATGTTAAGACATGCACACTGTATAGTCTCTACATGCCATATCTACTGGTAGCATTTCACAAATTCTATAACATAAGTTATCAGTAGCCATTGGGCAGATTAAATTATGTCAATTTCATGAAGCAAATATATGATTATGACCATCTGATGCAGCAAAGATTTTTGCTTCAAGCCTAATGTAAGTGTAGTACTGGCTGATGTTATGTCTCTCCTCTCAGGAGAGTCACTCACACTCTCACAACCTGGAGTCAATCATTAAAGGTCTTTATAATTGGGAATAATTCAGCTGTGAGAGAATAAACTTGAATTCTCCTTAAAAAATGATATGACTATAAATCTTCTAGAAATGGTAGAAACGTTTAGATTCTCTTTCAGTCAGGATGTGGTAGCTTCCAAGTTCCATATTTTTAACAAACTCACAAGAGATTCTGGGGCTGCTAAGGACATATACCTGTTCATTACACATGAAAAACAAGGTTGTTTTTGGTAAAAAGCAGAGGAATGTCTGGTGTCAACAGCAAGATTTCTAGAGATTGATGTCAGCCCTGAAAAGCAGGCCAGGCAGTGTTAGCATTTTGTCAATTGATATGACTAAAGAAAGAGACCGACAACAATAATCTTCAGAGCAAGGACCCAGAACCTTTACAAAAATGGGTAGAATTCAAACTGTCACATGCCTAAAAGAAAAGCAGTAAATGGAGAGACAGAAGTGAGATCAACAAGGGAATTTGCACAGTTATATGTCCAGAGGGCAAAGGAAAAAATATATAATTTGCAATGGGAATGTTCAAACTGGCAGAAAAAAGTCTGAAGGCTGTGGTAGCTTTCTAGGTCCAATGAACACTGTAAATAAAGCTTGGTGACAGTGAAGACTATGCATGAATGTGTAGATGAATAGATTAGCTGTCTCTACCCTAACAATGATGGCAATGATCATGAGTGACAGAAAAGAATACTATATGGCATAGCTGAGTGAAAACAGAAAATTAGAATACAGTTACTATAATGCAAGCAGAAATTTCCTTTAAGGCAATTAGTAAATTCCTGAATTAAATCAAACATGGGGGAAAAACAAGTGTGAAATTGCGCACGTATATTCTCCACCTGTCTTGTAACTTCTACCAAGACATCTTCAAGGCCACTAACTGGAAAGCCACTTCCTCTGTTGTGGTCTTTGATAAAATGTACCCTCATTTATTGGTCCCAGTGGCATGAGTGTGAGTATGCATACATCCTTACTTACTCTTTATCAGCATATCCAATACTTAAATAAAAGCTTCAAGAGTGCAGTCTATATATTTTGTTCACTCTTTAATCCTTAGTATGAAGACAGACTAGGGCCTAATTGCTCAATATGTTGTTGTTGGCTAATAATAATTTGATATATCTATAATTTAATGATAAACAATGTACAGATGAACTTGCATATATGACTTATTTAAATATGGTGCCATATATTCTTTACCATATCCATAGTAGGCATTTAAATTTTAGTTAAAATCTGAGTTCAAAACTGACTCCAAATAATAACTCTACCCTCATTGTCTTCTTTTACTCAAAGCAAATCCTTTCACTGAAACAAAACTGGGTAAGGAAGAAGTCTGAATGCTACATATAATATTTCATAAGAAAGCAAAATACAGACAACATGCATATCTATTTCAGCCACTCCTCTTTTTCAGAAACTGCTTTATGGTTAAACAGGCATTAGCTTCTCCAAAGCTTGTGAGCTCTATCCTAAATGTGCTCTGAACTTGGGCTTCCTGCTGGGAGCACAGCAGTGCCCTCTTTGAAGTGAGGAGGCTGTGGATCTCATGCCAACAAATGAGTGCTTTGAAATTAACTGGTGTTTGGAAATTGATCTGGAAGGTAATAATCTTCTATATCTAACTTGTGGTTTGTTCTAATTTTAAAGTTTTAACACATACCCCCCAGAGCATAAATGATTTCTACAGTAGCTTAATAATGCTAGGCCTAGTAGCCAGACTTTCTAGATTTCACTATCAGACCTGTTCTACTTGTTAAGCATAAGAGTTTTGTGCTAGATTTATATTTCAGAATTTGCACATTGTGAAAGATAAATAATTAACAAATTTTCCATTTTTCCAATAAATCTGGAAAAGAGACACATAATTTGATTATAATATTAAACCTTACTGAACTTTTAGAAAAAAAATGATTCATTGCAGATTTAAAATTTTCAATCCTTAAACTGATCATATCTTTTTTCTGCAAATCTATTTTATTTATTTTTGCAATCAGAAAACTATAGCTCTTCTATCTCATTTTTATTGTTTTATTATTGCTTGATCACATTTTCTAAAATTGCCTCCATATTTGTTTATTTTGTGGCAAATGGGTTAACATGAAACAGTACTATCAATTTAAGGATTCCAAATACAGACTTGATTCTTACACAGTATAGTATATTGTGAACAGTGTCTGTTAATGTTTTCCAATGGAAGTAAATTCTGGCCATGATTCAAGGTTGGCTTCTGAAAGGGGGGGCTTCAGTAAATATGCCTCTGTCTTTAAAGAAAATGTGTGTGTGCTGGAGAGGGATGGGGCAGCAAGAGCTTTCAACTCATAAATGTCCAATATATCTGTTTTAAGTAACAAGACAGAAATGTAATATAGACTATTCTTACTCTTCAGAAAGCAGCCAGGCTTGAATATCTGAAGCATCTCTATAAAACTGTCAAGAGTTTGCAAACTCAGCACCAAATAGCACATTTTAATAAACATTTGTTAACTAGCTTCAAGGTTAGCCAAACCAAACCAACAACACAGGTCTTGTTGTTGTTGTATTGAATTTTTTGTTTGTTTTGGTTTGGTTTTTGAGATAAGTTTTCTCAGTGTGGTCCTGGATGTCCTGATTTCGCTTTGTCTACTAGGATGACCTCAAACTCACAGAGATTCATTCCCCTGCCTTTGCCTCCTGATTACTGAGAATAGAGGCATGTGCCACCACTCCAGACTTAGCACATGTATTTAGAAATGGAAACCCATTTCTTAAAGTGTTATGCTGTTCTGCTTGAGGCATTCAAACTAGCTCTGACATAACTCCAGAATATGGTTTCTGTGGGGACCATTGCTGAGCAAGTGAATAACGTCAGAGGGTGATGGGCTCTCTTTTCTTAAACAATCAAACACAGCCAACAGATATCAAAAGTTAATCAAGATGTGGGAACACATTAATTTAGACAAAACAAAAATAAAAACAAATATGTTTCAAACCTATTTTCATTATTCAGATGGCACATTTGATAATACAGAGACAGATGTTTGGACTTCTGTTTCTTCATCCACAAATGTGTACATACTGTGCTTAAATTCTTATGTTTACAATGAAAGTTATTAAGACACAAGTTCTTATCTTGAGGTAGAAAACTGCTATTATTGAGGTCTTATTTTGTGAAAATATTTCTCAAATAATTCATCAGAATAATCACCATCTGTTTCAGTTATCTACTGCGTGTAGCCAAATGCATCAAATACTTCTGGCTTAAAACAATAACCCTTTATGTGTTGATGATTGTACATTGTGCTAGCTCAGCTAGGTTGATGGTTATTGTACTTCAGGCTGGTGTTACACATAGGGAAGCCATCCCATGAAGGCTTTATCATTGGGGCGGGGTTCCAATGTCCTCACTCATAAGTCTGCTGGTACCTTTAACTAGATAAGAGCATTGTGAGTGTGCCTTCCATATAACTCCTTTTATATGAAGACAACTCAGGTTTCAAACATAGTGGCAGAAGCCTTGGCAGAGTTTGAGCCTAGAAAGTCTAAAGCTTTGGAGTCTTCCCCTCCACATCTGCATGCACATGAGTGGTGTCATTTTTCAGGATTATATAGAAAACTCTTATCAAATAAATGAAATATTTTTAAAGCTTCAGAGGTTTAGTCTTAGAGTCATATAAAGAAATGTCCTCCTAATTCTATTGGCTGAATCAGTTTAAAGGCCAGTGCAGACCCAAACTATGAGGAGTAGAATATTTTTTGGGGGGGTGGGAAATGGCTAAAATTCAAAGACAGTATCCAAACTTTTAAAGTAATTACATACTGATTAATCATCTTTGGATAGCCTGAATCATAAAACAAACATTTTTGAAATCATCATCACAGACAACTGATCAATATATGACACATGAAGGGAGTTTTTATATGTAATATTGACACCTTGGTAAAAGATACAATTAATTATATACAGACTTTTAAAACTTTCCTTTGAGTCACCTAGGCTAAATTTAATAAAAGCCAATGAAAGAAACTTATCCATTAAAATATAGTCCCAAGAATTATAAATAATAGAAATGAACTAAAATAGACATTTTAACTGATAGATGAAATACTATTTATAAAGTCTATCAGATAATTGATTCTTTTAATGATATTATAAGAATGAGTCTTCAATTTTAAAATTAATTCATTGAAATTCATTCAGATAAAGTATAAATAAAGTTACTTCTTACTCTACGAATATAAGATTAAGAGAGCTGACTGAGTTTCTTGGTTCTAGTGTATACAATTAACATTAAAATTTTTCTCATTAATGTGTCCTTTTAAAGGGGATCTGCAGAATATGGCATTCAAAGATGTGGTCTTAAATTAAGATTTTTTTTTTGATATCATGACATATCAGCTCCTGACAGCACCCCCTATTCTACTCCAAGTAGAAGATGAGCATCGAAGAATCTCCAGTGGGAGATGATTGAATTAGTCGCAAGCCTATCTCTTGGTAGGAAAAGCCACTTGCTCCAACTGTAGACAGAATGCTGTCCAAAAAGGACAAAACCTGAAAGCAGGTAAGTCGACAGCCTAGCTCTGCCAAGACAGGGTAGGCAAGTCCTTCATAACCCCTGCTCTACAATCAATGTCTGTCAGAGAAATGGGGCCAAACGACTGAAGAGCGATGCTGTAATGTATGGAGAGAAAATGGGAATTGTCCAGGCAGCCACTGGTATGACATTCTTAGTTTGGGAAGCTGCAGGCCCAGTACTTCCTATAAAATCAGATATATTTATCCCTCTCAGGTCTCTGAGGTGGTTGAAGAACAGATAGCTAGAGTCTCATAATTTAATTTTGAGTTGTTTAGGAGTCAAGAGAGTGTTATACATCTAAGAAGATACTTTTAAAATTGTGTTGCAATTAGTATGAATGTTGAGTCAGATATAGACCTTTAAACTCATGGAGATGTTTAGATAATAGAATGTTAAAGTCAGGTACCAAATACATATGGACTGGACATTGGCAATGTATGCTAAACCATATAACCCTCATAACTGTGGCCTAATTACCTCTGTTGTTTTGTTTTGTATTTATTATTAAAAGAGAAAGAGCCATTTGTTGGACTGAAAGGGGAAACTGTAGGGGGAAATAAGATATACCTTAAACTTAAAAAAAAAAAGGGAAGAGGATGGGGGGTTGAGGGTGGGAGGGTGGGACTGGAGGGGGGAATAGGGAGGGGACTGCAATTGAGATGTAACTTGAAGAAATAAAAAATAAAGGAAAAAAATTCCAAGTTTCCCATGATAATAAATGTTTGATATTATTCTAGGACTACAAAAAAGTGAGAAAGCTCACATCTGAAGCCTGAATTTTGTCCTTCCTACAATTGTTCTGTATATTATCCCCACAACTGAGAAATGTATTCTAAATACCTGAGGAGAAAAGATATTTTTTTCTTTTACAATGGGTGCTGTGATTGCTCTGTCCTTCATTAATGGACATGAGTAGATGACTCAAACTCTTCAACTAATGTGTTACAGTTTTTAAGTTTCTTAGAAGATCTAAAACTAATATGTCTCCATGACTGAGTAAATCCAATTATTTCCACTAAAAGAACATTCCAATTTGGATTAAAAC
>CAJQZJ010032097.1:6803602-6833630 GCA_907164525.1 Lophiomys imhausi
TCTCTTGGCAAGAAAAACCACTTGCTTCAACTGTAGACAGACTTCTGTCCAAAAAGGACAAAACTTGGAAGCAGGTAAGTCGACAGCCTAGCTCTGCCAAGACAGGGTAGGTAAGTCCTTCATAATTCCTGCTCTACAACCAATGTCTGTCAGAGAAATGGGGCCAAATGGCTGAAGATTGATGCTGTAATGTATGGAGAGAAAATGGGAACTGTCCAGGCAGCCACTGGTATGTCATTTTTTAGTTTTGGAAGCTGCAGGTCCTGCACTTCCTATATAATCAGATATATTTATCCCTCTCAGGTCTCTGAGGTGGTTGAAGAATAGATAGCTAGAGTCTCATAGTTAAATTTTGAGTTGTTTAGGAATCAAGAGGGTGTTCTGGATCTAAGAAGATATTTTTAAAATTATGAGGCAAGTTAGTATGAAAGCTGAGTTAGATATAGAACTTTAAACTCATGGAGATGGTTAGATAGTAGAATGTTAAAGTCAGGTGCCAAATACATATGGACTGGACATTGGGAGTGTATGCTAAGCCATATAACTCTTATAATCGTGGCCTATTTATTTCTGTTGTTTTGTATTGTATTTATAGTTATAAGAAAAAGAACCATTATTTGGACTGAAAGGGAGAGCTGTTGGGGGGAAAATAAATAACTTAAACTAAAAAAAAACAAAAAAAAGAAGGGAAGAGGATGGTGGGGCTGAGGGGGAGGAGGGTGGAAGGGTGGGACTGGAGGGGGGAGTAGGGAGGGGATTGTGATTGAGATGTAACTTGAAGAAATAAAAAATAAATTATTAAAAAAAGAGTGAAGAGCTAAAAGGAAATTTTCTCAAAAATACTGAGAATTAGGTGAATTTTCATGCTATGAACTCAGAAAAGTGTTTGAGATGTCCATAGAAAAGGTTGAGATATCTATGAACATTCAGAGGTGAGGAACTGGCAAAACACATGTGTAAGAGAAAGCTTAATTCAAGAACCTGTGTTTGGGTTAAAGGACAAATATTACACAAAGCCAAATTAGTTTTCTGTAAGATTATGGGCTTCATTGGATAAGGCCCAAGAACTGACTGCCCTGTAAGCAGATAGTTTAGAAAATGGGATTGTTCAGATGTGTCTGTGCTTGATATTGTATAGCGGCCTATCATCTTCCCTGCCATATTTGAGATAGCTTAGAGACATGAGCAATACTTAGAAGATATAGCTCTTTGCAAATATTTTCATTTTTTAAATATTCTCCCTGCACCACATTGTCTTTTATTTTGTAATTTCAATTCCCAGTTTATTTGTGAAAAAGTAATAAGTGAACAAATTATATTGGTTTTCCATGCTGTAACAATTCCTGTCGTAAATCACAGAAGGGGTAATTTTGCCTTTGTTTTACAGGTTTGAGTCTATGGTTACTTTATTCCAACAATTTGTTACTGTGATAGCATATCAGTAATGAAGTTCGTGGCAGAACAACCCATTCACCTAATGGCAGGAGGGGGAGAGAGGGAGAGACAGAAGGAGGAGAAAAAGGTGGAAGACGAGATGCCAAGTTTCCACAATCCCAGTGACAGAGAATCCTTCTACCAGATTTCCCCTATAGACATTAAACTACCTCGCAGTACCACTCTCCTGAAGATCAAGCTACACATGAGATTTGAGACATATCTCAAATTTCAAGGTCTATGCAAGCACATTGTTATACCAATACATAATTGAGAAGAGGCAGATGAGCTCACAGTGACAACAAATCTCCACAAGACTTGCCTGTAGATTCTCAGTGTGTTGAGTTTCCATCTCTACATTCATTCTTTTTTTTTCAACTGTCCCACCTTCCTACCTTCTTCCCCATCACCTTCCTATCTGTTTTTTTTAATGTAAGGTGTATCTTTTTCCCCCATCAGCACCATGTTTTAGTCCAGCAAAAGGCTCTTTTTCTTATAACGATAAATACAATACAAAACAATAAGAACAATTAGGCAGCAATTAGGAAATTTTTAAGGTATAACGTACATTCCATATGTCCAGTCCTTACGTATTTGGCAACTGATATTGATAGCCTATTATCTCTCTATCTCAATGAGTTTAAATTTCCATACCTAACTCAGTTTGCATCCTAATTTTCATTACCAACTTTAAAACATCTTCTTAGACCTAGAACATCTTTTTAATTCCTAAACACTTAAAATTTAACTGTGAGACTATAACTGTCTAGTCTTCAACCACATCAGAGATCTGAGAAGGATAAATATATCTGAATAAATAGGAAGTGCAGAGCTAGCAGCTTCCAAAACGAAGAAATGACACAGAACTGGCTGCCTGGATAGTCCCTAATTCATCTCATCACTCATTCTTAATGCAAGACTGTGTCATTTTCTCCACAGTTGATGTGCTAGCAGGTAGAAGATGCCATTAGTGTGTCGCTCAGAGAATTGATTTCACCTGCTGACCTTGTTGAGTGGAGCCTGCATCTGCAGACTGGTGGAAAACAGACTGTAAAGATCTTTGCATTAAGTTAGGACAACCCAAAGAACCATCTCGGTCTTAGAGCTTCTGTGTAATTAACTAAAGACACATTTGCTGTTTGGTAGCCATTCTGCAACTTCTTTCCTGTGCCTGATTCCACGTCCCTTATTCACCTGTGATACTGCTTCCAGGATCATTATTTGCTATGTTTCATGTCTGTTTTTGGAACAGTTAAATCTGACATTAATACACCACCCTCCTTTCAGAAACAAACCATAATAACCACTGCCCTTTAATAGTGTAGAAAACAGTTTCATTAAGTGTATCTTTAATTGGCTCTTGTAAATATTGCTGTATTAATTTCAGAGACAGTAGTTTTAAGTGTATGTCTCTTAAGATAAACTTCTGTTAGTGTAATTACTTTCCAAAGGGGTACATTTAGTTAAAGTTTGAATTATACATGATCTTGAGAGATACTTTGGGTTACGCAAGATAGCTCAGTGACTAAATTGCTTTTGGGGCAAACATAAGAAAACTTGCTTGAGATCACAGCACTCACATAAAATCTAAGCAAGGAGGCATAGCTCATATTGCTATCCCCAGGACTGGAGCCAAAGACAGGTATAGTCCAACCAGTCTTGCTGAATTTGTAAGCCTTAGGTTCAATGAGAAACCCTATCTCAAAAAAGTAACATGATAGAGGAGTACCCCTGACATCTGACCTTTACAAGCAACACACACACACACCACATTAAAAAATTTAAAACATACATAAATATTGTAACCTCTCATAGAAGGACTTTGAATATTGTAGGTGACATATGACTCTCATAATGTGATCTTGTTGTTCTCTTTTCAAAGTAATTTAAAAAATGTTTTTATATGATCATTTATGTGGACTTTGATGCTGAGTGAACTATGTTGTTATAATTATCTTTTCATGCCTACTGTTCTCTACCGTCTTTTACACTAAGGATGCTTAAGCCTTTGTGCATTTTATATGTTTTACCATGTGTTTTTCTGACCCTAATGTGAATCTTAGCATCAAAAAGTTTTCAAATGCTCATATATTTATAGTTGTCACTGTAACCGAACTTTTAAATTATTATTTAACACTTATTTATTTACTAAATTCACTTATAACAAACACCAACAATTTCTTAACTATTAATCCTATAAATTCCTACAACCCCTTTAACCTATCCACTAAACATATTGATAATTATTTTTCTAACCTTTTAGAATGATAAGGTCTCTGGGGCAGGTCCTCAGTCATCAGGAACACAGTCTTTGTTGTAGATTCTTTAACACACTTAGCAGTCCTTTTTCTGGATCTCTCAGATGCAGGTTCGTCAGGGTAAGTTGGTTATTGCAGTCTCACCTTAAATAAGGCTTCATGCTTTCTTCTCTCTGGGAGACCCCAGCAGTCTGCAGGCCAACTTACTTCTTTTGAATCAAGAACTCAGCTGCTCTGCCTCAGTCCTTAAAGCTGGCCACAGTTCCATTCAGATCAAACCCCTCTAGGCAAAAGCTGAGCCACAGGGTCCAGTCCTTGGCCTTTTGGTGTCTTGCTCAGGCTTTCTTTGCTCACAGGCTTCTTTCTGCTTCAGGGAGAGAGCTGGCCATCAATGGCCAGCCCTTTTTTCAGCAGGACTCTTGGAGCTCTCTAGCATCAGGGGCCTCTTCTTTTTCTGGGCTCCATGCACTGTCCTTAAATAGGAGGAACTCTGTTTCAGCTTAATTTGGGCTCCGCCCACTTAGCAGCTGAAAACAATGTCAGGCCAGATACTTTGTTTCTTCATGTCCATTAAGTCTTTCCTGTTTTCCTGACTTCAACCTTGTTTTTCAGTCTATTGAGTCTTTCCTGTTTTTCCTGACTTCAACCTTGTTTTTCAGTCTATTAAGTCTCCTGTTTGTTTCCTGTTTTTAGTTCACATACTGATAATGATCTTCATGCCCCGAATTAAGAGACAGTATCAGAAACCCCTATATATTTTCTAAATCTAATTTATCTAACCCCTACATGTCACTCTTTTCTATTTCTGAGATTCATTTAACACAGAGTTTACTAGTAGGAGATTATGATTAATTTACATGTAGCTTCCTGCACCAGTTTATAGGTTGGTGTTTATTTGTTTGATGAGATGAGATGCAGATCATGATACAATGTCATTATTGAGGTCAATACGTTAAAAATTTTGCAAAAGATTTTTTATATAAATTCACATACAAAAATTCTTAGGATGTTCTTCTGTTTCTTACTTTAGTTTTGGTTAATTTTTTTCAAAGTCATAGTACTTAATAGAATTTGATTTTTTTCCAGTTTTAACACAGGTTTTGTTTGTTTTCCTTTAACAATAATTTGAACAGTTACTCATTTGAACACATATCACTGTCTCCATCTCTATTTCTATTACATTGACTTATTGTGCTATGACTTCACATTTATATGGATTCTTTAATTATTTTCCTTAAATATCTTCTATTTCTTAGATATGGACCTTTTTCATTTTGTTTTTACTTAGACTGCTTAAATATTTAGATTTATTAGCTATTATTTAATGGAAAATTGCCATCTATTATGAAATCAATTTTACACTATATTATTTCATTTTTATAAAATTTATTTTATGGTTTATTTATTTGTAGGTGGAGGGGAAGTATGCACACATGCACTGGAGTGGTTATGTAGGCAGGAAGGAAACATCAAATCAGAGTTGACGTTACTAATAGTATAATCTGCTCTATGTGGGTGCTTGAACCAAACTCAGGTTCTCTGATAAAACAGTACTCTCAACCGCTGATTTAGTTCTTCAGCCCCTTAATTTATTTAGATTAACTAACTTCTCATGACTTTGACAATTATTTTAGCAGAAAGTTATTTTACATTTAAATCTTAAATAGATATCAAATGTAAATACTTTAGGGATATGTTTTCTTTGGACATGATTTTAATTGACTACAGATTTCTGAAATATAATATTATTTCTGCTTTCTGGAAATTTTGAAGTTATCATTTAGATATTGTGTTTTTTTTTCCCCATGAAGGGGTCAGGAAGTGGTTGTTGTTTCATATTTCGGGCAGTGTGTAATTTCACAATCTGGTGTATCAGGGTTATTTAGCTTTATAAGAATGAGCTTTATCACTTGAAACAGTAAAATCAGGTTTTTGTTGTTGTTCATCATCTGTGAAAGTTTGCAGCAATGTTTATCCTTGTTTTCTGTCTTAATGAACGATGAAGTTGAGCTAACAGTTTTCTCACAAGTGAATGAAATTAAATGTAATATGTAAATACATAACTTCTATGACATTTGAAAACCTCTGTTTATTTGCATTTATTTCAAACTCTTAACTCCTGTCTATCTTGTCATTAATATTTTTCAGGGACAAAAGCTTCCTTTGTGCTGCTTTGGCTGCTGGTTTCATTGTGTCATACTTCCTCCACTTTCACCTCTACTACCATCCCAATATAATTTTTAGTTCTATTCTTCTCTCATTTGAGTTTCTCTCTTAACTCACTTCATTGTCATGCTTGGGAACACATTATTCCCTGAGCTAGACAGGAATTCATCCACTTGACACAAGCAAGAGTTTTCCAGGAAGAGTGAACCTCTGTTGAGAGATTGCCCCCATTATATTACCTGTATGTCTGTGGGTTGTACTCTTCATTAATGATTGATACAGAAGGACTCAGACCACTATTGACATTGTCATTCCTGGACAGAGGTTTCTAGGTTGTATCATGAAGCAAAATGAATAAGGTATAACAAGTAAGACAGAAAAATAACATTTCTCAATGGTTTCTGCTTCTAGATTTCTACTTTGATTTCTTGCCCTGACTTCCCTTCATGGTGGATGTGGCAGAAAATGTCAACCAAATAAACCATTTCCTCCACAAGTTGTTTTTGCTCAATATTTTATCACAGTAATAAGAAATTTTAAAAGGGTAGAAATTTATCTTGTTATCACAAGATACTGTACTAGATACTGCTGCTACTGTATATATTGACAAGCTTCTTTAATGCCCCTCTTTGTATCACCCACTCTTTTAGAAAAAATCTGCTGTGTTGCTTGGTGTTGTTTAATAACTTTTTTCTCTAACCACTAATACCCAGAAGAACATTTCATCTGTTGGAGGATTATTTTTCACCATAGTTTCTGCTCATCCGTAAGAAGTGAAATTTGTTTTTCTTATTTTTCTAGAAAAAAATATCTTATTTTAATGACTTAAAATGTATCCATAATTTATAAAGAACTCAAGAAAGTAAACAATAAAAAAACCAAATAATCCAATCAAAATTGGGAAACAAAGCTAAACCAAGAATTCACAAAGGAGGAATCACTAATGGCTGAAAAAAAAAAACTTAAAGAAATGCTCAGCACACTTAATCATCAGAGACATGCAACTCAAGACGCCCCTGAGATTCCATCTCACACCTGTCAGATTGGATAAGATCAAAAACTCAAATGACAGCACATGCTGGCGAGGTTGTGGAGAAAGGGGAACACTCCTCCATTGCTGGTGGGAATGCAACATTGTACAACAAGCACTCCATTGCACACTATGGAAATCAGTCTGGTGATATCTTAGAAAACTTGGAATAACTCTATCTCAAGGCCCAGCCACTTCTGGGTATACATCCAAATGATTCCTCACCAAACCACAAGGGTGTTACCTTATCTATGTTCATAGCAGTCTTCTTTGTGATAGATAGAAACTGGAAACCATGAAGATGTCCCTGAATCGAGGAATGGATAAAAAAAAAACCAAAACAAAACCCTGTGGTACATTTATACCATGGAATACTACTCAGCTATCAGAAACAAGGAAATCATGCAATTTGCAGCCAAATGGATGGAACTAGAAAAGCCTATCCTGAGTGACCTAACCCAGGCTCAGAAGGATGCACATGACATCTACTCACTTATAACTTGAAGTAATAAATAAACAAAAGAAAAATTCAAAGACTTTTTTTTAAAATGTGCAGTTGGTTTTACTTTTTTGCATATTTTAAATTATAAATAGAACATAATTTTAATAGTTTTATTTCCTTGGAACAACAGTTGAAGGTATGCATTGAAAGACAGACTTCCCTCGGACCAAAATGGTTAAGACAACCCACCAGCCAGGCAGCTATTACTCACATGAAACAAACATATCTTTTAGCTTTACCATTTTCACACTGATTTGTTTAATATTTTGACCCCCAAAATACTGTAGAACAGTTATTATTATTGCCTAGTTTTAATAATTTATAAGAAATGTTTTATTTTTCATATCTTATACATTTTATATATTTACAAAATAATTTGTAAGAAGCATTTTTTGTAGATATAAAATATAAGAGTGAATCATAAAGGATGTAGTTATATCTACAATATCTAATATATAAAAATTATTGAGAAAACTCTTTAATTCATTCTGATTCCAGCTGTTTTTAAAGTGAATATATAGATGCTTATTGGAAAAATAATTTGAGTCTTCAATCACGATAGTGGCCTGAAGAAAAATTCCAAGTTTCTGACAATTAGTAGTAAAAGGCCGAAACATTACATTTCATTTTTTTTCTTTACCTCCTAACCCTTCAATCCCATTTCTCTGGGGTTGGGTGTCCTTATATAACAGTTCCTCATCTCAGTTGAGAGGTCATATGAGGGCCAAGAGCCTCCTCATTCATTGGGGGTCTACGAGGCAGTACCATCAGTGAAAAGTGTCTCATTGCCCGGGAGAGAGAACTAAAAAACAAACAAACCAATAAGCAGACAAATAGATAAAAAAGACTAAAAAATATAAAAAATATAAAAAATATAAAAGTCTATGTCCAAGTTCCCTTTGGTGTGTTAGTTGTAGTATCGGTATCTTCTACTATATAGCTAAAACCCTACTATAAGTGAATAGATGCCATATGCGTCCTTCTGAGTCTGGGTTAGCTCACTCAGGATGAGTTTTTCTAGTTCCATCCATTTGGCTGCAAATTGCATAATTTCATTGTTCCTGATAGCTGAATAATATTCCATTGTGTAAATGTACCACAGTTTTTTAACCCATTCTTTGGTTGAGGAACATCTGGGATGTTTCCAGTTTCTAGCTATTACAAATAAGGCTGCTATAAACATAGATAAGGAAACTTCCTTATGATTCCATGAAGAGGCATTTGGGTGTATACCCAGAAGTGGTATGGCTGGGTCCTGAGGCAAAGCTATTCCAAGTTTTCTAAGATATCGCCAGACTGACCTCCATAGTGGTTGCACAAGCCTGTACTCCCACCAGCAATGGAGTAGGGTACCCCTTTCTCCACACCCTCACCAGCATGTGCTGTCATTCGAGCTTTTGACCTTAGCCATTCTGACAGGTGTGAGATGGAATCTCAGAGTAGTCTTGAGTTGCATTTCTCTGATGATTAAGGATGTTGAGAATTTCTTCAAGTGTCTCTCAGCCATTAGGGATTCTTCCTTTGTGAATTCTCTATTTAGCACTGTACCTCATTTTTTGATTGGATTATTTGGTTTCTTGGCATTTAATTTCTTGAGTTCTTTGTAGATTTTGGATATTAGCCCTCTGTCAGATGTGGGGTTGATGAAGATTTTCTCCCAGTGTGTAGGCTGCACCTTTGTTCGAATGAGAGTGTCTTTTGCCTTACAGAAGCTTTTCAGTTTCATGAGGTCCCATTTATTGATTGCTGATATCAGGTCCTGAGCTGTTGGTGTTCTTAAACTGTTTAGGATAATTAAAAAATGCAAATTAATGATTGTGCAAGCCGGTCATTCTGTTAGGTACTATGACAGCCTATTATAGTTATTTTCTAAGCTAATCAGAAATAAAGCTGCTAAGAGATAAGCAACATCTGCTTACCCTAATATAAGGGATAGATAGGGCCTCTTCAAAAACCTCAAGAGATTTGCAGACTATGGCATTCAAAGATGTTTTCATAACTTTAGATTTCTTTTATATCAAGACATATCAACTCCTGACAACACCACCTATTCTACCCCAAGTAGAAGATGAGCATCGAAGAATCTCGAGTGGGAGATGACTGAATTAATCGCAAGCCTATCTCTTGGTAGGAAAAGCCCCTTGCCCCAACTGTAGACAGAATGCTGTCCAAAAAGGACAAAACCTGGAAGCAGGTAAGTCGATAGCCTAGCTCTGCCAAGACAGGGTAGGCAAGTCCTTCATAACCCCTGCTCTACAATCAATGTCTGTCAGAGAAATGGGGCCAAACGATTGAAGAGCGATGCTGTAATGTATGGAGAGAAAATGGGAACTGTCCAGGCAGCCACTGGTATGTCATTCTTAGTTTGGGAAGCTGCAGGCCCTGTATTTCCTATAAAATCAGATATATTTATCCCTCTCAGGTCTCTGAAGTGGTTGAAGAACAGATAGCTAGAGTCTCATAATTAAATTTTGAGTTGTTTAGGAGTCAAGAGAGTGTTGTAGATCTAAGAAGATTCTTTTATAATTGTGTTGCAAGTTAGTACGAATGTTGAGTTAGATATAGAACTTTAAACTCATGGAGATGTTTAGATAATAGAAGGTTAAAGTCAGGTACCAAATACATATGGACTGGACATTGGCAATGTACGCTAAACCATATAACCCTCATAACTGTGGCCTAATTACCTCTGTTGTTTTGTATTGTATTTATTATTAAAAGAGAAAGAGCCATTTGTTGGACTGAAAGGGAAAATTGTAGGGGGAAATAAGATATACCTTAAACTTAAAAAGAAAGGGAAGAGGATGGGGGGTTGAGGGTGGGAGGGTGGGACTGGAGGGGGGAATAGGGAGGGGACTGCGATTGAGATGTAACTTGAAGAAATAAAAAATAAAGGAAAAAAATTCCAAGTTTCCCATGATAATAAATGTTTGATATTATTCTAGGACTACAAAAAAGTGAGAAAGCTCACATCTGATGCCTGAATTTTGTCCTTCCTGCAATTGTTCTGTATATTATCCCCACAACTGAGAAATGTATTCTAAATACCTGAGGAGAAAAGATTTTTTTTCTTTTACAATGGGTGCTGTGATTGCTCTGTCCTTCATTAATGGACATGAGTAGATGACTCAAACTCTTCAACTAATGTGTTACAGTTTTTAAGTTTCTTAGAAGATCTAAAACTAATATGTCTCCATGACTGAGCAAATCCAATTATTTCCACTAAAAGAACATTCCAATTTGGATTAAAACCATATGGTTTGACTATTAGACATTTGGCCCATATTCCATTCCTTCCTACCAATATATGCTAATTTACATTTCAAAATAAGTTTAATTTTTCAATCCTAATATATCACAAATAGGACACAACCTAAGCACACTCTTTCTAAACTGAAAAACAGATGAGTAATTAAAAATGAGAAACTTTATAAGACTTGAAACAACTACAGTAGTACATTTTCATTGCTTAAATGAATATCTATTTTTACATACAATTATTACCATGTTTTGGAATGCTAGAAAATATAGTCCTGGTATACCATAATATACTCCTATTACATAATACTTTAGCTGGTTATGGCAATAATGGCATTTTTATGCAAATACATATTTTAGTTAGGGATTGCCCTTCTTTTGGTTAGTAATAAAGTGTGGATGACAAGTTATCTTTCTGACAAATAGAAAATCTCCTTAGAGAGCAAATTTAGGTAGAATAAAATTCTAAAACCATAGCATTTATTACACTGTCACAACCTACTGATTGCAGATGGACTCAGCGGGTCCTATTGTTTCGAAGTCTAGGCTAGAAAACACTGGCCGTGACACAGAGCAGGTTCACATAAAGAGTAGTATGTGCTCCAACAATGTAGTACAGGAGACAGACAAAGGCCTTCACTGTAAATTCCTTTTTAAAAATTAGATTGCTCCCTGAAGCTACTTTTATCCCTTCTAGTTAATTTTGATCAGTTCTGCTTGCCAGCCTGTACCTGCCAAATAAAACATCCCATTGAAATGTCTCATGTACAAAGCAGAAAGCTCGGTCTGTTCTGGCAGACTTTTGTTCTGTGTCATCTCTCCAACCATGCTACATAATTAAAGACTATAAAACTTTTATCTAGACAAAATAGATCAGATACATGAAAGGAGAGAGAAAAGTCAGTCTATTATCAAGACCAAATTGGCTTCCAGTGGCCCAGAACCTCATCAACCTTCTTTCGCCACCACTGTCATGTCCTCCTGGGCCTTTGGAACCAGGTGTTATCAGATCAGCTGCTGTCTTACTAAAGCTGGAACACATTCCTTTCTAAGATCTTAAGTTCAACCCCACAAAGAATTCTCTATTTCTATCAGGCTTAATAAACAGAAACTCTTCAAGAAAGCAAACCCTAGGAAAGAAAATAAAGCATCTGTGATAAATGATTATATTATGATTAACACTAGACTGTGAATAAGAAATCATGATAGGTGTATTTTCTAGCACATTATCACAGCAGACATGAACAATACACTACCAAAAGATTGTCAGGATGTTTCAAGTTTGAAATAATTTTTATTCTTTGTTCAATTGTTAGTAACTGGTTCTGAAACTCATGGCAGGGTAAAAGTAGATGCCTTTTTAACTGGGCACAGATGTTCCTTTTAAATTTTTATTTTAGAGATTATAATACAATTTTAACAATTTTCACTTCCCTTTTCTTCCTCTAGACCTTTCCATTCACCGTTCCCTACACTCCATCTAAATCTATGGTCTCTTAGTTTAATAAAAACTGTAAAAAAAAAAAAATGAAATGTGATGTTTCGGCCTTTTACTACTAATTGTCATAAACTGTTTAGGATAATTAAGAAATGCAAACTAATGGTTATGCAAGCCGGTTATTCTGTTAGGTACTATGACAGCCTATTATAGTAATTTTCTAAGCTAATCAGAAATAAACCTGCTACGAGACAAGCAACATCTGCTTACCCTAATAGAAGAGATAGATAGGGCCCCTTCAAAGACCTCAAGAGATCTGCAGAATATGGCATTCAAAGATGTTTTCATAACTTTAGATTTTTTTATATCAAGACATATCAACTCTTGATAGCACCCCCTATTCTCCTCCAAGTAGAAGATGAGCATTGAAGAATCTCCATTGGGAGATGATTGAATTAATCGCAAGCCTATCTCTTGGTAGGAAAAGCCCCTTGCTTCAACTGTAGACAGAATGCTGTCCAAAAAGGACAAAACCTGGAAGCAGGTAAGTCGACAGCCTAGCTCTGCCAAGACAGGGTAGGTAAGTCCTTCATAACCCCTGATCTACAATCAATGTCTGTCAGAGAAATGGGGCCAAATGACTGAAGATCGATGCTGTAATGTATGGAGAGAAAATGGGAACTGTCCAGGCAGCCACTGGTATGTCATTTCTTAGTTTTGGAAGCTGCAGGCCCTGTACTTCCTATAAAATCAGATATATTTATCCCTCTCACGTCTCTGAGGTGATTGAAGAAGAGATAGCTAGAGTCTCATAATATAATTTTGAGTTGTTTAGGAGTCAAGAGCGTGTTATAGATCTAAGAAGATTCTTTTAAAATTGTGTTGCAAGTTAGTATGAATGTTAAGTCAGATATAGAGCTTTAAACTCATGGAGATGGTCCAAATACATATGGACTGGACATTGGGAATGTATGTTAAGCCATATAACCCTCATAACTGTGGCCTAATTACCTCTGTTGTTTTGTATTGTATCTATTACTATAAGAGAAAGAGCCATTTGTTGGACTGAAAGGGGAAACTGTAGGTGGAAATAAGATGTACCTTAAACTTAAAAGAAAAAAAAAAAAGGGAAGAGGATGGGGGGTTGAGGGTCAGAGGGTGGAACTGGAGGGGGAATAGGGAGGGGACTGCGATTGAGATGTAACTTGAAAGAATAAAAAATAAAGAAAATAAATAAAAAAATAAAAACTGTAATTATGTTTGAACTTGTGCCATTTCCCAATTCCCAGAAACTTGTGTCGCAAACATTTTCTGAAAATATTGCTGTTGTTATACATGTTAATGAAATTCCTTACAATGTGAACTACGTTTTTGTCTCAGCCACTGAGTGCACTTTACTGAAAGCACGTGAAAGGTATTTTTCATTTGCAGTGAGCATAGAATACTTTCCTTTTTCTCCTTATACACTTATGAAGAGTTGAAATTGGCAACATCTACACATATAACCAGGAAATTTTACTTCAGATGTAAAGTGATGATAGGAACTAGAAGATTACACAGTATTTTATTGTATAGTTTTGTTTTTCTAAAATAATTTTTACTGCCTTTAATGCATTTAGTCGTGAAATAATCAAATGTTTAACACATTTCAACTTGGTATGGCATTTGGAAATATACCTCTAATTGGAGAATATTTTAACTATTTCTATAGGTAGACTGAAGCAAAATAAAGGGGTATAGATATGAGTATGTGTTCTACTCCCCTACTTGTTTAAAATGTAGCTTCTACCACATTTTACTACTTAAGAACTATGATAGATTCTAAAAATGCACATTATTCCCACTTCTGTCCTGGCCTCCCTACCTCAGCTTGACCCTGTTGTCCATTCCTCCTCCTTCACCACTTTCACCATGCTATGTCCATTGAAACTACCAGCCTTGACCCATTACTAATTTCTTAGCTTCTATGGGCATTTCAAATAAAACACACATATCTGAAAATTGAAAATAAATATTCAAAATTGAGAGAAAATATGTGACTTTTGTCTCTGAGGGTTTGGACTCTCTCAAATAATGATTGTGACATATCAAAAAAGTCATAGAAGCCTACTACTGTAGAAGATACCTAAACTATATTAATACACATATATAAAAAGAATTCAAATTGAGTTACCATATAACAGGGTCACAATGCTTCCACTAGATATCACAGTAAAAAGCAAAATATAACAAAACAAAAATCAGTGCTAAAATGGTTACATTTTTTGGAATTGTTACCCAGTAGAGTCTCACAGAGACCTAAACATTACAGACTATGGCCAATTTCATTTGTTGCCCTCAAGAACAAAAGTCTAAAACATTGGTACTGAAGAGATCACACTGAGTCATATAACATAGGGGAAAACAAATGTGGTATTCACCTGAAGTTTGATCCCTACTTGCTAGGTTTTATAGTGTTGGATGATGTCATATAACTATGAGAACAAAGGAGTAACCATCAGCCTTACATAGTTGTGAACTTTGTGAAGAACTACAATGATTAGTCTGCCAAGGCAACCTATTGGTACAATAATGATACAAATTTCTTAGCAATAACCAACCATTTTCAGATAGAATTAATGAGCATTTCAATAATTGAAAGTCATACCTAGCTCTGTTATCAGTTGAGGAATATGTGACTGGTCAGATCATAGCCTCTAGAGAATAACATAATATTATTATTCTCTTAAAGAACATGTTATTAAATTGTAACTAGTAGCTTATTTTTATACCGATACATGGATGGATTCATATCTTAGTCATCATCCAGGGAAGCTTCTTTTTGCAGTATATGCAAATTGACATGGAAACACCCAGTTATCAAGGTAAAAGAATAAGAGATTGTAGAATACTCATTCCTAAATGAGAAATACACCACCATTACAAGGCTCAAGTATCATTTCAGAAGGGTGGGCATAAAGATTTTAAGAGCTAGAGGTGGTAGGTAACTAAAAAGAAATAGTGTTCTCTGAATAGGGCAAATTCACAGCAGTTGTGTCAGCATGTTCAACTCCTCAAAAGCTCAAGCCAGTGAAAAATCTCAGCATGGAGATTAGAGGTGGAGATGAACTCCCAACTCTAGTTAAGAAGTCTTTGACAATTGACAGCTGCTGGGAGACAAAGAATTGATTTTCTTTAAAGATGTGGACACTGGTAGATTGTTCATTCTCCTAGGAAATCCACACAGCAAAGAATATATGGGTGACCCAAATTATTGGACTTCATGTGTAAAAACAAACAATAACTAAAAGTTATTGTGATTTTTGTTAGACATATATATATATATATTTAATGTCTAACTTCATATAATAACCTTGGTTTGTCAGAGAATATACAAATGGTTACTACTATGATAATGACTATGATTATAACCTAGAAAAGAAAAAAACATAATGATATTAGGCTATTTGACAGATATTGTGGAGGAGAAACTTAGATTAATTTGCATATACCTATGGCTTTTAGTACTTGATGTCACTACAAGGATATCTAACCAAATTAATTAGTCAACTGAAATAATACCAGACTATACCCCAAAGAGCCCTCAGTTCTACCTACACTGCCATTTCTCAGTGATGTAATATAGTACCATTACTAGTTCTCTAATATACAGAAATGAGTAGCACTACAAAAGTTAACACATATATTTAATAAGTAGAAATAAAAGTAGACTTAGAATCAAAACTCACCATCTTACATTTAAGCTTCACTGCTTGATAGCAAGTGACATAATTTTATGACTAAAAATACAGATAATAGTATCTACCTTACAAAAAATGGAAATAATGTCCCTATGTGATGTTATATAACAGTTTTCAAATATACTAGCTAATATTGTGATGCCATTTTACTACAAAATATACCAGTGATGCCAAAATAAATATAACAAGAGCAATACCTAAATGCTTCTTTTAATGTATTTTTCACATAGATTTAGACAAAATAATGAAGTCTGATGGATCATGTTAAGTTTGAAATTTAATTTATGTCACTTGTTCTATAGCTGGAAAGTGACACAGCCCTGTTAATTAATCATCAGTACTTCAACTAAACCATTTTCTTGTGTCCATTTCAACAAGACAGGACATCTTTATTTCAGAACCTGGAAAGTAACCTCTTGACCAAAGATATTGCCTCCCATTAGCAACTGAATGTAAGAAGGGCCACTGCATGCAAAGTTTAGC
This sequence comes from Lophiomys imhausi, assembly GCA_907164525.1. Lineage (NCBI taxonomy): Eukaryota > Metazoa > Chordata > Mammalia > Rodentia > Muridae > Lophiomys > Lophiomys imhausi. Next base: position 6,819,912 of record CAJQZJ010032097.1, read on the forward strand.
ACCATAATGGGAGTGAGCATTTCATATTTTAATTTGTTCAGGTGAGCTGTACCCTGCCAAGTGTACTTTATAACTATTTAATATTTTCTAGCCATTTGAATATAAATAAGCTTGTCAAGAGAATTTGGATAACTTTTTTATTTTTATTTTTAAAGCAAGCATGTTTGGCAGGCAGGCTTTCCCAAGATCACCCAGCTTTAATTTTAAATTTCAAAAGCCTCACATTTAATCCCTTGAGCTGGCCTGTACCTTGCACCATCTGTTCCCTTGGTTTTGTTATAACAGCGAGCACCTGCAGAGTTTTGCAACATTTCAAGCTGATTGTGGACAAAAATTGAAATAATTATAATTTTTATAAAGTAAAGACTTCCATTCAGACACTACAATCCCATCTAACATGAATTTTGGAAAGCCAATCTTACTTATAATGGACTTCATATGTGCAAAGGGAATTTATTTCTATTTTGTTTTTCTGGAAAATCAATCTTTTAAAACATTTAGACAATCAAAATGGAATTCTCACACTCCAACTACATTAGAAGACTCGGATAATCCTAGTCAGTTCTGGTTGATAGATGAGAGTGTCATACTCAATTCTGATGAACCATCAGTCATTAGTCAACATCCAAGATAAAGCTTGTCTTCTTTTATATCTTCATTTTTTTGAGGTTTTATTTATTTATTTATTTATTTGGTAACAACAAGGAGACATTTATAATATCATCTTCAAAATCTTCTTTTCTCTCGGTAAAATTAAAATACATATGTATCATACATTAAAAGCAAAGTAAGAATAGCAAATAGCATAGATGCTTATCTTATTTCTATGCCATTGAGTACAGAAGTAGTCTATGTAACTGTAGCCTGAAATTAAATTGAAATTTTGCAGATCAGTGGCTTCAAGTAGGTAAATATTCCACCAGTAAATTATCATCTACAGGCCACCAGAAAATCAGCTGGGTAGAAAGAAGAAAAATCATTTAAGCTGGATTCCAATATGTTGACTTTTTTTTCTTTATCTTGGTATTTAGAAGGAAATTCCAAGAAGTTCCTCAGAAGCTCAAATTTAATTTTTTGCTTAAAATTATTATTTTTCTGTTGATGTTCCATTTTTAAAAGTCCCTAAGACCTCAATTTGAAATACATTATATTTATTCAGGAGCTAATAATCATTAATTTCATATGCTTTTTTAGATATTCAAAAGGAGTCAAATTCTGTAGTATAATATCAGCTACTTAAGACATGACCAGATACATGGTATAGAACTTCAAGAAAATTAAATTCTGGATCTTGGACATATCAGAGTTTATTCAGTGTTATATAAGGAACACCTTGTCTAAGACAGTATAATACATTCAAAAATATACACCATAGCTATAGTTAAAAGCCATATGAGGATTTGAAGGAAAATGGTTTAGGGTTAGAATGGAGACTACAAAGCCAACAGAAGTATGTGCTACTATCAGAATCTAGCACACACTGCAATGTTGATTGTACTGTGGTGACAACTTCAATTGCCAGTAGAGTGGAATGAACTATGATGATAGGGGTACTGGCATGTCTTAAGAAACTTCAGAAGCCAGGAAATGTCTCAACACATTGGTCAAGAATTGGTGCCACCAAATTTACAACATAAAGAGTAAGAAACAAAATTTGGCAGCCCAGAAATATATAGAGAAGAAGGGAATGTATAGATGACTGGATATCCAAAGTCAGAACAATTAAGTTACAAAATTGAAGTGCTAACCACTCTAACTTTGCACTCACAGCTCTTGAAGCTTAAGAATATTTGGAATACAGTAACATGAGAAATTGTACATTTTAATTGAGGTTTTATTTGGAAAGCTCTCATTGACCAACTTTGTTTAATTGCTCTACATGAAACTCAACAATCTGAGCAACATCTTTGATTTTTCTATGGGACATCAGTAGACCATAAAGTCATCTTTCAAGTTCCCCTTGCTTTTACAAGAACAATAAAAAGAATTGTTATTCTATCTGAACTTATATCCCTGGTAGAGAACAAAAGCATACAGACACAATTTACATAGACAATTACATTTTGTAAATATAAGCTGAGTATATCACACACAAATGGCATTTCAAAACCATTTATCAATGAATAGAAAATTGTAAGAACAATCTGCTGCCTTGAATTAATCAAAGGACAAGAAATATTGCTAACCTAGTAGTCATAAGATTTGACTTCTTCTGGTTTCCATTTAGTAGCTGAGAATGCTTATGTTGCTAGAAATGTCTGGAATAACAAAACCTTTGAATACAGCTCTTCAATGTTTTCTGGTTCTCACACCAAAAAGCGGGGTGAGGGGGGGAAGTAACAATGATGGCCTCTGATAATAATCCTTCTCTTGTAGTCTGTATGTTTTCTAAGATAGTATCACAAATAACAAAATATATGCCTTTGTTTTTTTCATGGTTTAGAAAAATTTTGTGTAATAAACTGACTTGTTCAGGGTGTTGGTATTTTTTCTCAGACCTTTCTGTTTACAAATCTTCCCTTTTATTCATTTTCACTACAACCTTTGTTCCATGCATAGCTGATGCAAAGCAAACACCAGGGTATCAAACAAACTACCCTCATCCTTGCTACCATGAATCTACCACTTACAGCTTTATTTGAGGGCACACTAGAATTGCTTCTGAATCTTCTCAGAAGTTTTTCATGTTAGGACTGGTAACATTCACCTCTGTAAACTGCATCAATCTCTCATCATATTTAAGGCCCAGATAATCTTACATTATGTACTAAAGGGCAAACATTATGGGCACAATTAAGGCAGGGTCTTAATAAACACATACAAAATAAGGTATGCCAGACTACCAGTTAAAAACAAAAATTTCCAGTTAGAGTAGGCTGTTAATGTAAACAAACGTAAGTACAAATCTATCTGCTTTTATTCCATCATAGTCATAAAACACATTTCAAAGAAGACACAGCTTTCATAATACTTCTGTATCTGTGTCTTTTGAAAAAAACTTTATCATGCCTTTGATTTTTATATAGCCTATCCCTAGAACTTTTTTTTTTACCTTCATAAGATTATTCTTTAGAGAATCTCTTTTCCCCAAGGTGCCGACTGTAACCTTCATGCCCTCAGCTTCATCACTCCCAGTGAACATATTGATGCAATTCTATATATTTACCATAAATTTACTAGTGACAAGTTATTTGCACTGATATATTTCATAGTTCATCTCATTGGGTTCTTTTCACATATGCATAACTGGTTGCTTTGTTTCATTTCTATCAAGTTTGACTCCAGTAGAACTAAGGGAAGTAAAAGCTTTCCTTGTAGGACAAAGATATTTGAGATACTTTCCTTTTGATAAATGGAATAATAATGCCTCATCTTCAGTTGTTGAGGTTGAAACAGTCATCTTGGGTATGAAAAATCATTATGATTTAGGATGTATCATCCACTCATAGAACAAGTTACTTCAAAACTGATTTTTTTGCACAATGCAGGGTGACTTCTGAATCCTACTTGAGCAATAACAACTCTATTTTCACTCAGTGGAATGTAACTCTAGTCAGTGTATATTGTTCAGTTAGGCCACTGGGTGCACAAGACATATATATGAATTTTGTATCCGTGTGTGTGTGTGTGTGTGTGTGTGTGTGTGTGTTTGTGTGTTTAACCCAGACCACTTAGGATTAGTCAACCTAAAAGGGGGCTCATCCCTGGAAAAAACTGACTCCTCTCTGAGCAACAATTGATTGCCTGTGACTCTTCATCTAGGGCTGAGGCCTTGTGAAATAACCCTATCCGTGTTGGTGTGTCAATGCGTTGTCATTCTTCAGATCATGACTAGGCAACCATTTCATTGAGATTTCATGCATTCAACCATCCCTGTAGAAAGTACTATCTTGTGATAGGCACCCTGGTTCTCTCTCTCAGAAAATCTTTGCACTATTTTTCATGATTTTCCCTGAGCCTTAGCTGTAAAAGGAAATGTATAGAGCTATCTGATGGGATTGGCCAGCCCTGATAACTTACTCTCTGGTATTTTGACTAATTGTGGATCTTTGTAATAGTCTCTATTGCTAAAAGATTTGGTGAAATTGGAAACAATTATAGTGAGAGAAATGTCTAGACATTAACAGACAATACATGTTCTCTTGTGAATAATAGCTGTGAATTGCAAGTAAAAAAAAATACTTTTTAAAGTAAAATACTTCAAAAAATAGCTGGATCTGAGACTGAAATTTATAAAAGACTGTTTCTTTAAAAAAAAAACTGTACAAATTTTTAAAGTTTGATTTTAAAAAACTTTTTGTTAATTCTTTGTGAGTTTCACACCATGTACCCCAGTCCCACTCAACTCCCCATCCCCTTGCCCATTCAACATCCCCTGGAAAACACACACACACACACACACACACACACACACACACACACACACACAACACACTCACACACACAAACAACAACAAAGCATAGAAAAAAACCTCATCATGGAAGTCGTAGCATACCACTTTGTGTTCCACAGTGTACAATTCTGTCCACACATCTTTATTTGAAAATGGTCATTGCAATGAATCATTGGTCTGATTCAAGATCTCTGGCTTCTGTGACACCATCAATATTGGATCCTTATTGGGACTCCTCCTGATCATCCTGTTGTTGTCCTGTGTCATGGAGATCCTGTAGCTTTGGATCAGCAGGAACGGCCTTTTCACATGTCCCAACTAATTGCAGATGATATAAATTTTGGTGTAGACCAACTAACTCAGAGCCTCAGTCTAGACCTGGGTGGTAGCTGAGCAGGTAAGCCCACTACCTCTCACTTATCAGCACCACCAGGTTGAGATCTTCACCACTGGCTAGGCCACCAAATGCTGCAATCTGCAGGAGGAAGGAAGCACAGTCGTTCTCCTGCTCATAAAGTTTTGTTTTTTAATGAGATGTGATGCTAATAACCATGATTTTAAAGTATGAATCAATTAAAAGACAAATTTAGTAGCACAAATTATTCACATTAAAACATGAAAGTTGAAGTACTTTGTCTAAATGCTAAATCATCTGAAGATAATAGCTTTGGAAAAAGAACACTTACTTAATACTCTACCTCTTTCACAATAATCCAGAAATTTCTGTAGACTCTCTCTTTCTCTCTCTCTCTCTTTCTCTATGTGTATTCATCTGTAAGATGGGATAGTAATCCATTATCCATTGCTGTTTTCTAATAGAAGTCAACATATAACACTATATATTTGTGTTATATTTATTTATTTATACAATAATTAAATGTATTATGTGTTAAATATATTATATAACTACATATAAATGTATAAATACCTACATATATGTGTATACATATATGTCATATATGTATACATATACAGTTATATATATACAGCTATATTTAGTCATGTATGTACACATATATATGTATATAGACATATCTATGTACCTTATACATGTTAAGATTCCAGTAAATATTGTATGTAGGATCATGACTTTTTTATGTGCTAGTGTGCTGGTCTGCCCTACGGCCTAATCTCATGAACCTCCCTGCATCACTACACTCATTTTGAAATGCTTTGTTTGTTTCTTCTACAGGAGGAACCTTGGCAATACTGATAGAGACTCAGCTGGTCCAAGATCTGGGCATGGCTGGTGCCTGTCCATTGTTTTCCTCAGCGTCATGTCTCCCACACAGGAAGGCTTTTCCCAGCCACCCAATCTATATAAAGACCTTGCAGTCTGTTCTCCCTATTCTTCCTCCAACACATCACGGTGGCTTACTCTTCAGAGCACTTGTTACCATCCGAGGTTTATTTGTTTTAAAAATATTTTGTTTACTGTTTTTCTTAATAGAATAAATGTTCTAAAAAAAAAAAGGCCAAATGTCTTCATTTCTTGACATTCTTAAGACTACTTACCCTTCAATGGGTAAATGAATGACTTGAGATTCTGGGATTTTAGTTACAATAGTTTTTTTTTTTTTTTTTGGCTCTGCTTCTTTTTTTTAAAGAATATTTATTTATTACTTCAGGTTACATCTCCATCACAATGTCCTCTTTCCACCCCACCCAGTCCTGCCCTCCCACCCTCTACCCCCATCCCTTCCATCACACTCCTCTGTTACAATATTTTTAATGTTAGAACCATCTCTCCTATAATTTGATCACCTTTTATGATATAAAGACATCAACAACTTCAAATTCACACAATTTTTAATTTTTCATCTTCTTTACACTATTAGTTTGAAGAACAAAATTTAGTAATATAATCAAAAATAAAGTAAGTAATAAATCCAACATTATAACCCCAAAGTCAAAAACATTGATGTGCATTATTAAAGGATTGAACTCTACTGACCTAAAATTTTCCCAGAAATCCATGTATTGTGTTATAGACTGAATATGCACAGTGAACTAAAAATTTTAAGAAAATAAGTATTCTAAACCTTTGGCTTGATATATTTAGGTTTTTTATGTTTATTTATTACTTGAGGTTACATCTCCATCACAGCACCTTCTTTCAAACCCTCCCACTCCCATCCTCCCACCCACTACTCCCATCCCTTCCATCCCACTCCTCCGGAGTGGAGTGTCCCTACATATCAATCCCCTGCCCCAGTTCAACAGTCATATGAGGGCCAAGAGCCTCCTCATACACTGGGGCCCTACAACGCAACACCACTAGGATAAAGTGTCTCATTGACAGGGAAAAAAGTCTATGTTCCTGTTCCCTTTGGTGCATTGGTTGTAGTATAGTTATCCTATACTATATGGCTAAAATCTGATTATAAATGAATAGATGCCATGTGCATCCTTCTGAGTCTGGGTTAGCTCACTCAGGATGAGCTTCTCTAGTTCCATCCATTTCACTGCAAATGCATGGTTTTGTTGTTTCTGATGGCTGAGTAGTATTCCATCGTGTAGATGTACCACAGGTTTTTTTTTTTTTTTTTATCCATTCCTTGGTTGAGGGACATCTGGGTTCTTTCCAGTTTGTAGCTATTACAAATAAGGCTGCTATGAACATAGATGAGGTAACTTCCTTGTGATTTGGTGAGGAATCATTTGGATGTATACCCAGAAGTGGTATGGCTGGGTCTTGTGGTAGAGTTTTCTAAGACATCGCCAGACTGATTTCCATAGTGGTTGTACAAGCTTGCACTCCCACCAGCAATGGAGGAGATTTCCTTTCTCCACACCCTCGCCAGCATGTGCTGTCATTTGAGTTTTTGATGTTAACCCTTCTGAAAGGTGTGAGATGGACTCTCAGAGTCATCTTGAGTTGCATTTCTCTAATGATTAAGGATGCTGAGCACTTCTTCAAGTGTCTCTCAGCCATTAGGGATTCCTCCTTTGTGAATTCTCTGTTGAGCTCTGTTCCCATTTTTAAAATTGGATTATTTGATTTCTTGGCATTTAATTTCTTGAGTTCTTTGTAAATTTTGGATATTAGCCCTCTGTCAGATGTGGGGTTGGTGAAGATTTTTTCCAAATCTGTATTTGTACTCAGTGAGGAAACTTGAACAAATAAAATTCTTTGAATGACTATGAAACATGTTTAATAATATTAACTAAAGAAAGGTCTACTTAAAATATGAATTTCTTTATATTGCATTATATGTAACATATTATATCACATTAAAAAGTTATATAATCATTCTAAATATGTCATAAATTAAGAGGCTATTGAGATCCACCACTTACATTCAAAGATTTTAATACCAATTTCTAATTTTTAATCTGTAGTAAGAATTTTGTAATTCTGGTTTCTTTTTAAAAGACAGCAATGTTATGGGAATATGTTTTCATTTTAATCCCAGGTGTGGGGATATGGGGCTGCTTCAAAGCAGCTGACTATTATTTGTTTTGTGCTCTAGCAGGGGCATGGTTTTGCCGGCTGCAGATAGTTTCTGCGAGTGTGTGATATTTAGAATTCTGGGAAATTTTCAGAGGATATGTAAATGCTAGAGCCCTTAAAGGTGAGGTGACTGTTGGTGGCTGGTTGGAGGTTGGATGATATTGTTTGCTATTGGTTGAATTTTGTGGGTTGTCATGGGCAAAGAAATGAGAAGAAATTAGATATCCTGTCTTAAAGATCAAACTTGGCCCAAGAACTTGACACCCCTAATCAGCCAGAAGCAGTATAATGATAACTTTGCCCCTTTTCCCCTCTATCTTTTTTTCTCTCCTATCTAGGTTTAGGAAGTTACTAAGGGTGAAGAAGGTTGGAAGAGAGAAAAAGGAACCCACAAAGCAGCAGACGCCAGCTGTATTAATCAATTTAGAAAACAACAGAATATAGAAATTTTCATAGAGTGGATTACATAAAAGTTTGTAAATTCTTGCTTTCCCAATCATTTGTATCAACAATACAACTTAAGCAAGTCATGTAGTAGATATTTGTTTTTTTTTTTTTGTTTTTTGTTTAAAGGTCAGTATTATGGAAACATTACACAAATACACTATTTGTTTTTAGATACACAGGATTTGTGTAACATCTCTCTGTCACCAGTCAGTGTGACTGCTTTTTCTTGGAAAAATCTTATGATAACTTAGTATCTATATATAGGCTTTCAGGTTAAGTCTAACAAATGTTCCTGCTTGATCACAGTTTCCTTTTAGGATATATTGAGAAAGAAGCATGCAGAAGTCTGAGAAAAAAATGACAAAACTGATGCTTTGTTGCTGTTGGGCTAAAAACATCACTTTGGTTGAGTATAATGCTACCAAAACCCACAGCATTTAATTTATCTAACCTTCTGATAGTGAATGAACAAAGGTAAAAATAACAGGCTAGTTATAAACTAGTACTATGGCGATGACATTGTGAATTATTTAAAAAGGGCATATTCAATGTGACCATAGAGCCATCAATCATAATAGACATTGATGAGAAAAGAGGTTTCAGCCACTTCCTATCTGCAAGGGGAACAATTCTATCTCACAGGTAGCTATGAAGTGCCGGGTGACCTGATGTCACTTGCATTGTTGCTGTACCCTTTGAACGGAGTGAGTAGATTCTCTCAATATTAGAATCGAATGAGTAAATAAATTCGCAGTTCAGTGCCACTCTCCTTCTGAGTGCACACTTCAATTTGTCTAACAATGGGCAGGACAGAAAAGCAGAAATCTCTTAAAGCATGGATGAATTTTTTATGGAATGTTCAAATCCAGCTGCAAAGGATGGGGTTTTAAATGGTAGCAGACACTATTAGAGGAAGCCCCAAGAGACAGAATCTTTTGGACATGTTCGTGTGAATGCAGACCCTATCTAGCAGCTATCATAGCTTTTCTTCTGAAGCTCTGCTTTTGCTAAATTGTTCCACTGTTAAGTTCACATTGATCTTTTTGATGCCAAATAAAAATATCTCCTTTATCTCTAACATGAAGAATAAGAGTAGCATTTCAATGTCACAGCAAAGGAACAATTTTTAAAGTGCATGGAGATGTGATTGCTTGATTGGTCAGCCTATTCAAAGAACAGGTAGCCAAACCTAATAAACTTAACCCTTTTGTTACTTTTAATTAATTAGAATAATTTCATTGCTACAGTCACTCATATCAGATTTTCACATCAGGAATTTATAGCATAAATGAGTTGATGTTACCTAAAACTCTGAGTATCACTTTCTGCATAGAACCGTCAGCTATTTACAAACTTAAAAACTACAAAATGTGCATTTGTCTCTATATGGCTCAATTTAATGCCTCAGACTAATGGGTTAACTTTTTATGGCATATGCTTAAAAATGGAATGCACATTTTCTTCATAAAAAAGTCAGTGGAAATTAGAGGACCCAACTAAATAGGTTTCCTTTCTTTATCTCTATCCTCCCTCCCCCAACAAATGATTACTCTGCTCTCATAGATCATATGAACCACGTCTGCTTTGCATTCTGCATCCTTAGCATAGTGGCTTGAAGCATGTACACTACTCATTTTTATTCACATTTGCTCAGTAATATATTCTGGAAGTCTATTCATCTGCACGTAACCTCCAAAACCACTTTAAAAATGTGTACCACCACTTAATTGTTAATAACAGGTAAATCAAAGGTAAAAGATAACTAATTAATTTTCTAGCTCAGTTTTATTTTACTGTTACTGTTTTGAGAAAATATAACAAAACCCCATTAGTGTTTAAGGTAAGCCCATGAAACAACATAATATAATGCAAGAAAGACATTTAATAGTGTAGAGGAATGTTAAATTACTAATTAACTCCAAGTTCCTGTATGAGAAAGCATAGTAATTTACAGTATTATTGCAATATGTAGCTTGGATTGCCACGAGGGTCAGCTAGGGAGCATTTCATTCTATTTCCCCTCCTTAGTGTAGTGGTTACTGTAAAAATCTTCTCACATTAAAATGCACTGTCCTACCCACAGTTCATTGCTGCTAATTAGCAGCAGTTGAGATTTTGCTAGCAGTCATTTTTTTCTATGTAAAGCTGCCAAATGTTACCAACTGCTCAAAATTCTCCATGCACAAAGTGTCCAGCTGCCCGGCTTACGCCACTATCCTTGCGTTTCAGCTGTTTCCTGTCAACTTTAACACCTGTGCAAAGAAAATACTAATCAAATTATCTGTAGTGGCTTTTTTTTTTTTATCAGAGGGAAGGTTATCAAAAGTGTTCTGGACTTTGGTTCAGACTCATCATCTACTGTTGGAAAATTATACATACACACACACACACACACACACACACACACACACACACACAGAAAGAGAGAGAGAGAGAGAGAGAGAGAGAGAGAGAGAGGGAGACAGAGAGAGACATAGAGACAGAGAGAGAGTCATTTACACACACCTTTTCATCTAAGTATCCAGTTGAGACAGTTGCTCTCTAAAAGTTAAATCATCCCAATAACTGCCATGTCAAAGTCAAATGTTTTCAGTCTCTTTAAACTTTTATTTAAGCAATAAGGCATGAGAAAGTCATCTTTTAGTTTTACCTAAATATATAAGAAGAATGCCATAACTTTGATTAATAATTGATTAAATAAACCATTCCCACATCAAAGCCAGGAAGAAGAGCTGTTGGCTGAAAGGCTGGACTATCAAATAGGACTTTGTTGTCTTCAGCATTGCTTTAGAACTACAGCATTACAGAGGGAGAAGAACATTAATTTTTGAGGTCTTAAATAATTACATAAAATAATATTGGCTCCCCTTTCCTTAACTAAACACAAGTAGTGTTAAAACACTATAAGTTTAGAAATAACCACACAGCCTAATCATTTCCTATAATTTTACTGTCTTTATGACTAATTTATGTTTAACCTTCCTTAGAATCTATGATAAGAATGTACTTTTTAAAGAAATTCAAATCACTTGTCACTAGTGTCTAATATTGGGTAAAGGGAAACATGAACTCAAAATGTTCTAAAATTAAAAGATGATAAGTAATGACTTGCACCATTTATATGGTAAGAAACAAAAACCAACTTCTTTATTAATATTATGAAATAGTTGATAAATACAGAACTATTTGTTCAAATTTTCAAATAATGACAATGTACTGGTTTCAATAAATTGATTCCTGTATAAGTGGATATATGACAAGAACAATATAATAAAAAAATAAATTTATACAATTGTTCACTTAGACTTGTAAATGCCAGGTTTGACTAGTGTTTCTACATGTTGAAAATATTTTTAGATCTTAGCTGAACTATTTCACCAATGAATTTATTCTTCCTTCATTTCTACTTGAAAAATGCAAAAGAATTATAAAATTTACTTTTGACATGAGTATAAAATTTACTCTACTGACAGGAATGAATCCATTCAGCCTGTGATCAAAACAGTAGCCCTAGGGTAACACAGAATGAGTGTCAACTACATTCTGCTGTTACATCTCACAACCCTACCCCCAGGAATTCAACCATAGTATTCTAAATCTATATTTATATGGAAGTTACAAAGATTAGTAGGGAGGGGATATTAAAAGTGTAGGAGTGTGAATTCCAATATCATAATTTTGTGATTTAAGAAACAATTTTGGATGAAAAATGAAAATATTATTCAATATTCAATCTAGCATACCCAAGAGTTTAATAAAATTATTATTGATATAGCAGAACTCTTTTCCAGGAACCATCCAAATTTATTCATCCAAATTTTTAAAGAAAAATAAGTACAGCAGTATCAACATATGACAAATCAACTGCTTTTTTTTCTCCTTCTTCCTTTATATTCTAGGTATATCTCTACTTTGAGACAGTTGGTAAAAAGACTTGAGGAATTACATTTAAATTCTTAGCAACATAGATTTTTTTACAGGAACTGGTAATAAGTATATGTAAAAGATATTTGCATCCAAAAATAATTCTGCTTGCCCAAACGGCTGATTCTTTATCAACAAATAAAACATTTACTTTGAGGAGGAAGCATTTTATGCAGATATCAAACTGTGCTAACTCTGAACTACTAAGAACCAGGTTGAAAGTAACAACAGCTATCTTGTCATTCTGGGTGTTAACATTCTAACTAGCCAAACAGGGATCTTCTAAGTTTCTGATGGATGAGTGACAGATCTACTAGACCCAGGAACGTGAAGTGTCCATGAGCCAGGGACAGTCATGTTTGCTCTTGTTTTTTGTTTGTATTGTTTCCCTCAGTTCTTGTATAGGAAAGAGTTTTATAGAATAAACACTTAAAAGTTGTGGAAAATGTGTGGATGTCCACAGACTGTGCTCCCATAGGAGGGCATGTTGATGTTTGTGTTACCACCTAAGGCCATGTGATGTCTGTCCTCTATCCTGCTGCTGAAGATACCAATATCTGTAACCTGTGCTGTCAACAAAGGCCATGATGATGCTTCTGGTCTGTACTGTGGCTGAGGGCCGAATTGATGTCCTTGGTATGTACTACCACTGGAGACCATGCTGCAGTCATTGGTCTGTGCTCCCACAGAAATTATGCTGAAGAACATGATTCATGCTGCCACTGACTGTACTGCACTGTTAGTAACAAATGCAGACTCATAGTTGAGAATGGAAAAGATAGAAGACTTCTGTGACAACTTCCTCCCCTCCAACCTCCCTCCCCAAACAAACAAACAAACAAAAAATGAAACAAAAAGAAAGAGACAGACTAGACAAGAAGTCATTGAAGGGAACTCTTAAAATTGTGATAGGGATGCTGAAGTGTAGCTCTCCACAGTTGATCATTTCTAATGTGAGTGGAAAGACTCCCTTTTTCTTTAAGAGGCTGGCCACTGGGAGTTTGACCATGCTCTAGTGAGTATACAGGAAACACAAATTTGACTTGGTGTATATTTTTATATTCCTTTTCTCTTTTGGGGGTGTCACAAGGGTGAGGGGTAGAACTGGGAGGACTGGGAAGTCAGTATGATAGGGTGCGTTATGTGAAATTCTCATATAATCAAAGCAATATTATGTTTGCAAAAAATTTTATAGCATAGCTGTCTCAAGAGGCTATACTTTTGTTCTTCAAAATAACATTTTACTCTCATTTTGTAGGATTTAAGAATATGTATGGTCTACGGTTGTCTGGAAATATTAGTCTATTGTCGCGTCCCTCTCGACCGGCAAGAACGACGCGACTCACAAAAGCTCTTCTCCTGCAGTTTATTCAGGTCCCTTGAAAACAGTCTTCCGAAAAAGGGCCGGGCAGACCCAACCCACAGGCTAAATACTAAATGAACAGCCAATCAGGTAAAGCCACATGGTGCTATCTTAGAGGCCCACATATAGCCAATCAA
>CAJQZJ010032097.1:6853154-6871978 GCA_907164525.1 Lophiomys imhausi
AAAAAATCTATAGGGCAAATATAAGTAAATAAATAAATAAAATGCTCTGATAAAATATTTGGAGACTAAATAAGTAAGAAAGTAAATAAATAAATAAATAAATAAAACTAACTTCTAAAACTAACATTGAGTTTGTTTTGGGTTGGCTATCTACTGCTGGGCTGAAAATATTCACGGAATAGTTCTGTAATCTGTGAAGGGCTGTAGTCAGTATTAGCTGCTTTGTGCTATTTTTTCTTCCACTTTTCTCCACCTATTTTCTTCTACCCTATAAACCCCCTAACACTAGGTGAGACAGATAAAAAGAACAGGGAGGAAAGGAAAGAGATCCCTGAACAAAGCCGGGGGGGGGGGATGTAGGCAGAAAGGAGGTGAAATTATCATTAAACTACTTCCTGCTGATTGGGGCATCAAGTTCCTTAGGGCAAGTTTGATTGTCACCTTCAGGATGTCCAATTTCTTCTTGTTGTTTCTTTGTTGCTCACAACTACTTAACAAACTATGACCAACAACCATCAACAATCAACCAACAACCCACCCTTCCTCTCTGAGTCTTAGCATTTATATACCCTTTGAAAAGACCCCAGAAAAGATGTGCAGCTGGCAAAACCACACCACCTCTAGAGCTCGAGGGAAATCAGTTGGTTGCTGAGAAGCAGCCGCATATCCCCACACCTGGGATCAAAATAAAAATATATTCTTATAATATTTCTGTTTTTTTTAAAGATAACAAACAAAATTCCAAAATCGTCACTACAAAGGGCTTCATGTGTGCTATGTATGTTCATGTTTCTGGAATTGTAATAATTTGTTTCCTGAGAATCTTGTGACACAAAAGGAGTGAGGTTTTTAAGAAAACAAAAAATCAAGAAAGAAGAAAGTGGGAGAGGAAAAAAGTATTCTAAACTTAATGATGGCAAAGTAAAAGTGAGGGATAACTATTTCTTCAAAACTAGAATTCACCTTTAATTGTCAAATCACTTTGCCTAGTGGTTACAATTAAATAAGCAAATAAATAATTAGGAACAGATCACAGTGACTTTTAAAAAAATATTTATTTATTCAAGTTACCTCTCAATCATAGCCCTCTTCCTCCACCCTTCCCAGTACCACCCTCCCACCTTCTTCTCCCTCTCCTTCCTTCTCCTTGGGTGAGGGTGTTCCCAGAGTCCCAACCCTATCAACTACCTTCAGTTTATCAATCACATGAGGTCTAAGAGCTTCCTATTGCACTAGTATCCAAAATGGCCACCCAGCTAGAGTAAGGTGCTCCACTAACAGGTCCCATAGCCCATGACAGACACTGCCCCCTACCATTACTTGCTAAGGGATCTGTATTGAAGACCAAGTTGCCTGTCACCTATATATGTTGGGGGCAGGGCAAGTTCTGTTCTACATATACTTTTTTTTTTCTTTTTTGGTTAATGTTTCAGTCTCTGTAAGCCTCTAGGTATCTACGTTGGTTGATTCTGTTGATCTTCATGTGTTCTTATCCCTTCCCAGTCTCTATTCCTCCTCTCTGTTATACAGAGCTCCCAAGCTTCACCTAATGTTTGGCTGTGTATCTCAGCATCTGTTTTGATCCTCTGCTGGGTAGAGTTTCTAGTAGGATAGTTATGCTAGATTCCTGTTCCTTTGGGTCTGTGGATTGTAGGTTAATTATCTTGTACTAAATGATGACAATCCAGTTATAAGTGAGTACATGCCATGTGCATCTTTCTGAGTCTGGGTTAGCTCACTCAGGATGTGCTTTTCTAGTTCCATCCACTTGGTTGTAAATTGTATGATTTCCTTGTTTCTAATAATCAAGTAGTAATCCATTGTGTAAATATACCATCGATTTTTTTATCCATTCTTCAGTTGAAGGACATCTGGCTTGTTTTCATTTTCTAGCTATTACAAATAAAGCTGCCAGGAACATAGTTGAACCAATGTCCTTATGATTTAGTAAAGAATCTTTTGGATATACACCCAGGAGTGGTATGGCTGGGTCTTGAGGTAGAACTATTCCCAGTTTTCAGAGATATCACCAGATTGATTTCCAAAGTTGTTGTATAAGTCTGCACTCCCACAAGCAATGGAGTGTCCTTTTAAATAATTAAAAAATTCCATTTTCTTTAATTCCTTCAATCTGTGTTTTATTCTGCACAGAAGAAAATAATTAAGATATGAATGAACAAAATTAAATTCTACAGGCAACTGGAACTGAAAGGCAAGACACTCAGGTTTACTTCTCTTGTGATTCTTGGGCAAACCATCTAATCCTCCCACACAACATCTAGGTTGTTTCCAGTTTCTAGATATTACAAATAAAGCTCCTATGAACATAGTTGAGGAGATGTCCTAGTGGTTTGGTCAACAATCTTCTGAATGTGTGCCCAGGAGTGGTATGGCTGGGTCTTTAGGTAAAGCATTACGAGTTGTCTAAGATATCACCAGACTGATTTCCATAGTGGTTATACAAGTTTGTGGTACACAAAGGAACACTACTCAGCTATCATAAACAAGGAAATAATGCAATTTGCTGCCAAATGGATGGAAATAGAAAAGCTCGTCCTGAAGGAGCTAGCCAAAACCCAGAAAGATGCACATGGCATTTATTCACTTATAACTGAATTTAGTCATATTGTTCAGGTTAACTACTCCACAACCAACAGACTGAAAGGAACAGGAACATGGACTTTGTTACCTGCTAGTGCGACATTTTTCCCTAGTGGAGCTGCCATGTAGGCCCCCAGTGCAAGAGGAAGCTCTTAGCCCTCAAAGGACCCATGAACTGAGGTTTGCTCAGATGTGGGGGTACGCCACACCAGAGGAGTAGGATAGGTGGGAGAGGGGGTAAAGGGTGGGAGGGTGGGATTGAGAAGACTATAGGGAGGGGACTCTGAGGGAGCTGTAACTTGAGGGATATATAACTTAATAATAAATAAACATAATTTTAAAAATAGAAGAGAAAATCCAGAGTTTGTTTATAAAGAGTATTTACACCTGCTTTAATATATGCCATGGGTCAGAGTTGCAAACATTCAGTACAAAATAAATGCTTATAAATGTGAAGTAAAGCACTGGAATTGAATGATGTATTCCTAAATTTAAAAAAAGGAAACTAAAAACATCAGTAATTGTATATTTATTATATTACCTGTTCATTAATGAGTTCCTCAGTGCCAATTAATGGCTGGTTGACACATATACATAGATGGTATACAAAAACATGGCACATAGATTGTTTGTAAATATAGTTAATTTATGATTAGATATAATTTTTAAAGAATCATATGAGTGGTATATATTATGAGAAGAGGTGTGATATTGGAATTAACAGAAAAATAGAGCATAGTATAGTTGTCCCACTCAGCTTATGATATAGGGATGTAGCACACTTGAACAGATTTATCCTTAAATTACAAAAAAATTATGAACTTTCTCTCTGTGAATATATATGTGCACATGTATACACATAAAATATAAAGTTCAGAGAAAATAGTAAGGAAGTGTATAAATCATCACATTATGTGTTCCTGCATCATTTTGATTTTCAACATTGAACACATTACTACTTAATTAAAAACTAAAAAGAGAAACCAAACATTTCTACCCTTATGCAATTTTGTTTCATATTTATATTTATATATTTACATGCAAATTTATTTTATAATATTTTTGTCTTTTTGCCTTATAAAAGTGTGTGTATGTCTCTCTCTCTCTCTCTCTCTGTGTGTGTGTGTGTGTGTGTGTGTTTACATCTAATGTTCACAGAGCAGCGATTGTGTTTCAGGCCTCCTTAGTCAAACATAATCTTTGGCCTATATCACTAACCATAACATTACGATTGCAGGTATGTAAGAGTGTGTGTATAGTGTGTAGTCGTTATTGTCTTATTTCTTTTTCCTTTCTCTTTCCTCCTCATTCTCCTCCTTCCTTTCGTCTTAAGTGGAAGAGCGGTATATGCCTTCCTTGGTGGTGAAGGTAGAGAGAATTCTGCCCACCACAGAGAGACCTGAAGACCCCCTTCACTATCCAATTCCTTCTGTTGCCCTTATGCAGAATCAGGTATCCCTTTGTTCTCTCCAGCCTTGATCCAAAGACTCCTTTCTAATGTATATATTCATATATACTTTATTCATTCTCATCCATTCATATTGTGTATGCTTACTAGTATCAGTCAGATACTTTCCAGATTTGGTGTTGAACAATGATTTTGTCTTTTTTTTTTCTTTTGCAGCGTTTAGTTTAAAACCCAAATACACAATTTCAGTTAACATTTTTTAACAATATTGTTTGTCTTATACTGCGGTGAGGGAAATTCACAGTATTGATTTCTTATATGTGGACAATTCTCATAGCAGTAACAACTGGCAGTGAAGATGTCTGTCTGTAAAGGAAGATGGCAGAAGCCTGGAGTTGATCTGACTCACAGCCAGAGTCAGGGAAAACCTCCACTTCTGCCTGCACAGTTGGGACAGGGACATTTTCTTATTCTCACAGAAAAAATATTTCATGGTGCATTTGCCAAGAACCGAAGATATATTATTAATCAGCTCTCCAAATCATAGCAAATTGGCTTAAATTTATTAATTCACTTTATACATTTTACTTTGAAAAAGTAAATAAAGTAAAGTATAACAAATGAGCCATGGAGTTCCAGCCTGCTGAATATTCTAAGCCAAACTGGAAATCAATGAGGTGATTAAGAAAAAAATGATGAGAGAAGGTGGGAAAGAGACCTTAAATACTTTATCTGGGTGAGAACAACTGTAAACAGTTTCTATTCTGCTGAATGAAGTCAGGAATTTGCTCCAACATACACCCTAGCCCTGAGCACCCCCACCTAGTAGGGACTCTTTAAATGACAGTCTTGGTGCCCAAGTGGACCTTTCTTTAACACCTTTCTCAGCAGGCCTCTGTATACCAGTGGCCCTGCAGAACTTGTTCCTGCTGAGGACCCCCCACACATGCTTTCCCTCCCTTTTCCCACTGATGCTATGCTCAGCTTGTGTGAATGAAGATAAGCCAGAATATCAGAGATACATCTCACAGGAAGCACCAGACCACAATTGAAGTGCCAGAGATGCCATTATCAATCAATAGAATTTGTTTTCTTTGTAGCAAATCTAACATACTTAACTGGAGTGATCATCTTCATGGTGGCTACAAGTCAATTAGGGCTAGAGATTCAAATGTAGACATTTTATAAATAATCTCAGGAATAGACATAGGGCAAAAAAATTGCCTGTCCTTTCACAGTAAAAAAAAAATATTTTACACATACATACATACATACATACATACATACATACATACACACACACACACACACACACACACACACACACACACACACCTCACACAAAATCCATACGGGTAAAAAACTAAAATGATTATGACATCTGCTCTTTTATATTTATATTGCTGTTTTGAGAGCAATTAATACATTTATCTTAAAAGAAAAGCAAAATAAATGCAAATTTTTGCTTAGCAGAGGTGCTAAAAGTGTGCTGTATTAGGCATTAGTTTAATCACGTCTCAGCCTTTTGACTAAGCTCAAGTGAAAAATGAGTTTCACCTCCCTCATGCTGCACAGCTCCACACAAAACAAAACACTTACTGGCTAATGTGGATCTGATGTAGCTGTTCTCACCAGAAGGTCAAATGCTCTGAACCTGCTACCAAAGCCAAGTTCAGAATAAATGCATGGAAAACAGAGAAAGCAAAACTGTAGGGTGAGCTATAAATACTCATAAATACATGAAAATTTGTAGTTCATTATGCTCCTGTTTTGTTCTTTCTGCCAAAGTAAAAAAAGCACCACAATGTCATTTTAAAAGAAATTCACTGTACATTAGGGAACAAGCCACGTGAAGCCAACACATCGCCAGTTCTCAGCATGTCAAATAGGAGCTGACTGTAGACGTGAACTTGGTTCATCCTGTGCAGGTTCACAGCTGGACACTAATACTTGAATGCAGGGTATGTATGTGTACGCATGTGTGTATGGGTTTGTCTATGTGCATACATGTCCATATGTATATATACTTGCGTGTTTCTACATTTAAATATTATATTATCATTATTGACAGAAGCTATAGCACTGTTGAAATATAACAGCAAAATTGTTGGCAAACTTTCCTGAATTTCTTATTTCCTAAAGATTTCTACTAAGAAGTTAACTTATCAGTAGCAATGATACTAAGTGTAGGTGCTTCCTGCCTATCCAGGACAATCAAGTAAAATAAACTTTCAAAAAATCCTCATCCAAAATACTTTTACTTTTAGCATTCTCAACATGTATTGTGCTTTTGATCTTAGCCATTCTGACAGGTGTGAGATGGAATCTCAGAGTCGTCTTGAGTTGCATTTCTCTGATGATTAAGGATGTTGAGCATTTCTTCAAGTGTCTCTCAGCCATTAGGGATTTGTCCTTTGTGAATTCTCTATTTAGCTCCGTCCCCCATTTTTTGATTGGATTATTTGGTTTCTTGGCATTTAATTTCTTGAGTTCTTTGTATATTTTGGATATTAGCCCTCTGTCAGATGTGGGGTTGGTGAAGATTTTCTCCCAGTCTGTAGGCTGCCGTTTTGTTCAAATGACAGTGTCCTTTGCCTTACAGAAGCTTTTCAGTTTCATGAGGTCCTATGTATTGATTGTTGATCTCAAGTCCTGAGCGGTTGGTGTTCTGTTCAGGAAGTTGTCACCTGTGCCAATGAGTTTGAGGGTTTTTCCCACTTTTTCTTCAAGTAAATTTAGGGTGACCGGCCTTATGTTAAGGTCTTTGATCCACTTGGATTTAAGTTTTGTGCAAGGTGATAAGTATGGGTCTAATTTCATTCTTTTAGAAGTGGACCTCCAGTTGGGACAGCACATGCTGGCGAGGGTGTGGAGAAAGGGGAACCCTACTCCATTGCTGGTGGGAGTGCAGGCTTGTGCAACCACTATGGAGGTCAGTACGGCGATATATTAGAAAACTTGGTATAGCTTTGCCTCAGGACCCATCCATACCACTTCTGGGTATACACTCAAATGTCTCCTCACGGAATCATAAGGAAGTTTTCTCATCTATGCTCATAGTAGCCTTATTTGTAATAGCTAGACACTGGAAACAACCCAGATGTCCCTCAACCGAAGAGTGGGTTAAAAAACTGTGGTACATTTACACAATGAAATATTATTCAGCTCTCAGGAGCAATGAAATTATGCCATTTGCAGCCAAATGGATGGAATTAGAAAAGCTCATCCTGAGTGAGCTAACCCAAACTCAGAAGGATGAATATCGCATCTATTCACTTATAGTAGGATTTTATCTATAGAGTAGAGGATATCGATACTACAACCATTGCACCAAAGGGAACATGGACATAGACTTTTCATTTTTTATTCTTTTATTTTTATTTTTACTTTTTATTTTTATTCTTTTTTATCTGTTTGTCAGCTTATTTGTTTGTTTGGTTTTTAGTTCTCTCTCCCTGGCAATGAGACACTTTTCACCTGTGATACTGCCTCGTAGACCCCCATTATTTGAGGAGGCTCCTGGCCCTCATATGACCTATGAACTGGGGTGAGGGACTGTTATATAGGGACACCCACTCCAGAGAAGCAGGATGGAAGGATCAGGGGATAAAGAAAAAAATGAAATGTGAAGTTTTGGCCTTTGGCTACTAATTGTCATAAACTGTTTAGGATAATTAAGAAATGTAAACTAATAGTCATGCAAGCCTGTCATTTTGCTAGGTGCTATGACAGTCTACTATAGTTATTTTCTAAGCTAATCAGAAATCAAGTTGCAAAGAGACAAGCAACATTTGCTTATCCTAATATAAGAGATAGATAGGGCCTCTTCAAAAACCTCTAGAGATCAACAGAATATGGCATTCAAAGATGTTCGCTTAACTTTAGATCTTTTTGATATCGAGACATGTCAACTCCTGACAGCATCCCCTATTTTACTCCAAGTAGAAGATGAACATCAAAGAATCTCCAGTGGGAGATGATTGAATTAGTGGCAAGCCTATCTCTTGGCAGAAAAAACTCCTTGCTCCAACTGTAGACAGAATGCTGTCCAAAAAGTCCAAAAATTGGAAGCAGGTAAGTCGACAGCCTAGCTCTGCCAAGACAGGGTAGGCAAGTCCTTAATAATTCCTGCTCTACAACCAATGTCTGTCAGAGAAACGGGGCCAAATGACTGAAGATCGATGCTGTAATATATATAGAGAAAATGGGAACTGCCCAGGCAGCCACTGGTATGTCATCTCTTAGTTTTAGAAGCTGCAGGCCCTGCACTTCCTATATATTCAGACATATTTATCCCTCTCAGGTCTCTGAGGCAGTTGAAGAATAGATAGCTAGAGTCTCATAATTAAATTTTGAGTTGTTTAGGAATCAAGAAAGTGCCATGGATCTAAGAAGATGTTTCTAAAATTGTGATGCAAGTTAGTATGAAAACTGAGTTAGATATAGAACTTTAAACTCATGGAGATGGTTAGATAGTAGAACATTAAAGTCAGGTGCCAAATACATATGGGCTGGACAATGGAAATGTATGCTAAGCCATATAACTCTTATAATTGTGGCCTAATTACCTCTGTTGTTTTGTATTGTATTTATTATTACAAGAGAAAGAGCCATTTTTTTTTTTTTTACTGAAAGGGGGAGCTGTTGGGGGGAAAAGATATATCTTAAACTTAAAAAAAAAGGATGGGGATGGGTGGGTAGAGGCGGAAGAGGGTGGGAGGATGGGACTGGAGGAGGGAGTAGGGAGGGGATTGCGATTGAGATGTAACTTGAAGAAAAAATTAATTAATTAATAAAAAAAGAATAAATGACTTAAGACCAGAAAAAATGTATTGTATTTGGTTTTATGATAATTTCATATGCTAGTACTATACATCATTCTATTCCAGCCTCTTCTCATTCCAACTTCTCCTCTATTCCCCTGACTTCATCTTGAATTTATCTTCTCTTTGAATTATTACTGTGACACATAAGTCACATTAATATACACACGTATCTATATAAATACCTGCTTAGTTCATTTAGTATTGCCCATATGTATATGTGTTTAGAGATAAGCACTTTGTTTTAGATTCTTATTCCCTAGGAATACTGATTCTCCCATACATAATAGCCATTTGTTGCCAATATTTCATCTAGGGATGGATCCCTGTAAGATTACTTGATTCACTATTGGATGTCAACTTTTGATGCTAACATTTTGCAATTGTGTCACTATAGTCTTGTTTAGGTGACTGTCCTGACTTCATGAGTATAGCTCCTTATCATATATAGTAGACACTACCTTTCAGCAGAAGTCCTGGTTCTCTGATTTTGCAATCTTTATACCCCCTCTTCTGTGATGTTCCCTGAGTTTTAATTATAGGGCTTGTATTGTAGATGTATCCATTAGGAATGAACAGCCCATAGTTGGTTATTTCTGCATTTCAACAAATTTTAGATTTCAGTGATTGTCTCTGTATGTTGCAAAAAGAAATCTCTTTCATTTTACATGAAAGTTTTGTTTTAAAATTTTTAAATAAAGTTTATAACAGAACTTAACAAGAAACTTCTTTGATGTGGAATTAGAACT
Source organism: Lophiomys imhausi (assembly GCA_907164525.1). Taxonomy (NCBI): domain Eukaryota; kingdom Metazoa; phylum Chordata; class Mammalia; order Rodentia; family Muridae; genus Lophiomys; species Lophiomys imhausi. The sequence continues at coordinate 6,862,736 of CAJQZJ010032097.1, forward strand.
ACACTGACCTGTGGGTATAAAGATAAGTATATAGAATTGAGTTGGTGATTATACTATTATTAGAAAGTATAAGCACTAGGTTCTACTCTAGGATCCATAGCCTCATGAGCTATGTGTACAGTGCCAGGTAAGAATTCTCTCCTACTAGGCTGGCATTAAGTCCAGTTTGTTGGCTTTTTGATACCCTCAATACAAAGTGCTATTATTGCACCCTTGTATATATCTTGACATGCTGTTCAGTTTTGAGGTTCATAGGTTTCACCACTGTGTAAGACTATTAGTTGCTTTTCTCCCTTGGCAGCTTGCATAGCACCTTTAGCATGGTGTTTTGTTATTACTTCAAATACAAACTACTATTTATTTTATGATAGAGTAGTTTATGAGTTTGTTTTTAATTCAGTTGTATTGAAATATATTCTCTAATAAAAAATAAACCATTTGCTATTATTTGAAAATGTTTTCGTTGAAATATAAATTTAACAAAATGTAATAGGCATGTCACAGAAAGTTTTGGTACTTGGTGTGGTCTGGAGACAAATGGAATGATGAAATGTGGGAACGTATGACAAAAAAGAATCTAAAGCCCTTTCCTGATCTGCTAAATAACAGCCTGAATTTTGAACCTCATTCTTCCTGTCAGTATTGTGTCCTTGATAGGTGGAGAAATTTGACTATAAGACTTTTTTTAAAAAGCTATAAAGCTTGAGTATCAGGGAAGGGAAATACCTAATTTGTTAGCAGAAAAGTCAAACTGGGCTTAACACCAAGCTAATTTCATGGGTGCTTCATAAATTCATTCAAGGAACTGACCACAGCACCTGCTCCAAACGAAATCATATGTATTTTAAAGCACATCTATATTTATCTTAATTATATGAGTTAGAATCCAAGATAATCAGTACTTATAAGTACCAGTGACTTGAAATTTTACAAATTTCTCTACAGTGGCATTTTAGCTCTCTAATCCAGCAGTTTCTTTCTTTTCAATCCTGTCTTTCAATAAAATGTAGAAATATCCAAAAGTGAAAGAATAAATCAATTTTTTCCATTTCTTTAAAATCCATGACCCATGGATAATCAATAAACATATAATAAAAATAAAATAATTTTTAAACTATAAAATATTGCAAGTTCCTAATTGTTTTCTTCACAAAGGATTTTGTAGTATTGTGACACAAAAATGCATGTTTTACTGATATACAGGACATATCTCTCTTCCAAAGAAGTTACCTCTCCAGGTCAGACTGGAAGTCTATTGCCATGGCAATGTGCAGGACTGGCTAGGAAGATACCTGAGCTCATACCTGGCCTTGTACAACAAAGATCGTTAATCTCCAGGTCTCCAGATCTGATTCTTTTGAAGAGCTGTAAATACAACTACTGTGTTAGCCTTTCCTAAGATATTCTGAAAAAGTCCTATCCACAGCGTTCTAGCAGATCAAACAGCCAGAGCTGATGAAGCCAGGATGTGAAGTTTACCCTCCTGCCACTCATGAGCATCCCTCTGGAAAGCTCTGCTGTCTCTTTCAGAGACACTAATTTTTAGAGGAAAGAGTATTGGTCTGTGACTATATCACACATAACATTTATACACCAAAATCATTTCATCCATTATGTGACATATTTTGTGGTCCATTTTGAAATGAAAATCTGAATTTCATTTTGAACTAAATTATTCCCCCCAACCTTTTCTTATAATTTTTAGGATTTCATTGGCCTCTGAATGGCTATTCCAAGAAATAAGGTAGAAGAATCTTAGCTATTTTTGGTTTACTAAATTCTGTACAAAGTTGTCAAAACTTGCACATAGTGAAGAGATTTTAACTTGCAAAATGACACTAGTCGGCATACCTTCTTTCTACCACAATATACAGGTCTGTTATCAATATTTCTGGGGTTTTGTGCAATGCAGTGTCTTAATGCTATGTGTGTTTAGCCTTTCTTAGGGGCCTTCAAAAAATGGGAATGAAAATATCTCCCATGGTTTATTACTTCCACAAACCAATGAAGGAATGACCGTGATGGAAATCTGGCAAACTCTCACATGAGCTTGTTGATTTTGTCCTTATGTTACAACTTAAATTGATTAATTTAAATTGGCAAAAGTTAGAGTCATTTTGAAAATGCAGAGTTAAGAGCACTATGGACATAGAATAACTGCAATAATGTCCTGAGATAGGTTACCTTAAGAAGGAAAATGAACAAAAGGTGATTTCCCATCCTAGGTGTGATCAGATCCAAGATGGAATGTTCGGAAACTATTTATAAAAGTGTCTCTGGGATGCTGTAACTAGTACATGAACTGCATGGTTTTGAAGAGGCTACTTTTAAAAATTGGCCATCAGTTTACATATTAAACAGAGTCTAATTTACAGCTCTATTACATGTGGTAGAAGTTTTGATGTCTTTAGAAACACGGTTGTGTTGAATGAATGTGTTTTTTTGTTTTAGTCTCAAGTATGGGATGTGGGGGTGCTTGTCCACCACTGAAAAGCAGACTCATGAAGGGGGAATGAAAAACATCCTGATGAACAAGCACATGATGTTTGGCCAGCTGGAAACTGTCACGTGTGGAGAATATGATTTTTTTGTTGGAAAACATCTTTTGATGGACAGATGAACTGTAACTTAGTTATCAATTGTATTTATTAGGAAGTATAAACTGTAAGATTAGGCCAGTGGAGCAGCTATTGGGCTGGTCAGTAGGCCTGGCCTGCCTGAACTGGTGGCCTGACCTGTCCAGGGGAAAAAGCCCTGGACCAAAGGTAGCCTTCACCACGTGCAACCTAACTCTGTTAACTAATATATTCATTAATAACTACTAGTTGTTATATTAGGCCAGCAGAGCAGCCAGAAGCCTGGTGGGAGATCAGCAGGACTGACTGCCTCAGAGGACTGTAGGCTTTGTAGGGTGGCCTGGGGGGGGCAACTACAAGATATTTATTAATAACTTTAAACTGTTATATTAGGCCAGTGGTGGCCTGGCAAGATTGCCACCAGGGACAATCTTGAGGCCTGGAGCTAGAAGCCTGTAAGCCTTCCAACTTGAAACCTTCAGCAGCCTTTCTCCCATTAATTAATTACACCAAAACCTTTTAATGTTTCAATGTTTAGCCCTTAACTGGGCAGACTCTCAACTAGCTCACCTAAATTAATCCCAGACCACCTAATTCCAAACAGCCATGTGGTTTACTGTACCTTCCAGAGCTCTCAGACACATCTGTCTGCTTCTGTGTCTCCTGGCAGAGAGAGAGATTCCTCTGTGTAAAACTCAAGGTTTCTGTTTCCATCTCAGGAAGTACCACCTTTCTTTCTGCCTAGTTAATTGGCCATCAGTGACTTTTATTAACTAATCAGAAAATGCCTCAGAAGGGATGGTAACCAGATCTTAGCATTTAAATCAGCCTTTCAGAACCAATGTATTAGAACTTCCTCCAACAGACAGACTCCTTAGATAGTGCGTGATCTTGGTCAACAGGTAGTACCTCATGTGGAGGGCATGAAGTTGTCTAATTGGAAAGCACCCTTGTACAGATTTTAAGAAGGTATAAAATCAAGGCCCCAAAAATGTAAAAGGGATTTGGAGGCCCCAGAAACACGGAAGAGCTTTTGTTTGGCCTCTTTTCTCATCCCTTCTCATTGTTGCTTCACTTCAAAATACTCCAGACAATACTTTGTTGAAACATTCTGCTGCCAAGGCATGCTACCAATCACAGCACAGGATGGGCTGAAAACCACAACCCCGAGTAAGGGTGCAGCAACTGTTATCATTGTTGCTGCTGATACTGGAGCTGAATAGCCATTGCCACTGATTGCTGTGCTCCCTTTGCTGCTGATAACTGTTCCTGTGTATGCTGTGTGGCTGGTCTGCTGAAATCTTGAAGAATTGCCTCTCTTAATATCCTTTCTCCCTTACCTCAGATTGGTAGGTTGGAAGCTAGATATAGACATTAATATAAAAATAAATATACAGTTTAAAAGTATGCCTTCAATTATATTTTTTAAGATGCACTATGATAAAGCTTGCAAGGAAGCTGCTTCAGTCTGGTACAAATCATTGGGAGCACCATGGGCAGAATCTGCAGATAATACTTGCTCTGTGTTGAATGGAGCGCTGTTGGAAGCAGCAATGCTATGGGTACAAAGGTGAGAAGCTTCAAACTCTGAGAATGGAGAGAAATGTAAAACTCACTTTTAAATATGAAAAGTGAATTATGAAATTTGAAAATATGAATTATCAATAGACTAGAGATTGAAATTCTATGTGAGTCTAAGCAAAATTATATCACCAAACAGTGAGAAGAATTACAGCTTTGTAAAAAGTGGATTTTACTACTTTATGTAGATTAATTTTTCATTTCATTTAAATTCTACTATCAATTTTAAAGTAGAAATTACACGTTAATTTTAAATATAATTACTTCATTATATAATTAATTTTATGGACTTTTATCTTAACTTGAATTTTGTAACATTGGTACACCTTCCCAGTCCTCAGATAACCCTAGACCTGGTATGTGACATTCTGATCTGTTCTTGAGTTTGAGTATTTTCAGGCATTCATTTAATTAATGTTCTGCTATATTTATCTTTTTTTTGTTTATGACATTCAATATCTTCCACAGTTTTTTACATGTTGTGAATGAAATAATTTCTACTCCTACAAGTCTGAATAATACTCCACTGTATTTTATGTACCACTTTTCTTCATTCATTTATCTGTTGATCAGTATTTAGGTTGCTTCCATATCTTGGCTACTGTGAATATAACTGTGAGGAACATGAACATGGGGTAGAAATAATTATTAGACACATACATTTCTTTTATCAGAATCTTGTGGCATTTGTACCTGTCATTTTTAAGACCCTTCCATACTGTCTTACAGACTTGCTTTAATCAATTTGCACCTCTGTCAGTTGAGCATGAGGACTTCCTGTGATCCATATCTTTTCCCTTGCTTGTCATTTGGTATTTTGACAGTAGATACTCTACTGAGAATTAGTGATATCCTGCAAGAGTGCAATTTGTATTTCATTGAAGAATAGAAATGTCATATTGCCTTATACAGCTATTAGCTGTTTGTACAGATTTTAAGAATGTTGACTCAAGGCAAGTGCTAATTTTTAAAAATTTCAGTAATTTCTTTTCTGGCAAATGAGTTATTTTAGCTACCCTTATATTTTAGATATTAGCTCTCTATATAATATATAAATGACAAATGTATTCTTTTAACTCATAGATTATCTTTCCACTCTATAGGCTGTTTCCTTTAAAATGCAGAAGAATTGGTTTTTTTAAATTTTGCAATCTGAAAGGTATACTTTTATTTTGGAGCTTCAAGTGGTAGACTAATTCTAACACAAATTCTATGAAACTCTAGGTAACATCATCTGAGAAATCTAGAGACATCTCCAATTGCATGTTTTTTGAGAAGAAAGAACTGATAAACTGAACTTAATTGAAACAAAATTTCAGCTCAGTGAAAGATTATGTCAAGAGAATGATATAAGACAGACTGTGAAAAAGTATTTGCACAAATATATGTAATAAAAGACTTCTGTAAAACGCATAAAGAACTGATCGATAATAAGGAAATAAACAATTCAACTTGAAAATGGCAGCAGATCTAAACAGATCTGCTACTAAGACCTAGAGTAACAGGAATGGTCACTGACAGCTGATGGGAAAGAAAAGTGGTAGATCAATTTTGACAAAATAATTCTGACAGTTTTTACATGTAAGTAAAATCCTCTTACAATAGGATTCAGAAGTTACATTTACAAGTTCCATTTATAAAATGGTTCATAGAACCTTATAGCAGCTTTGCTTATAATTAGAAAAAAACTTGAATCAATTGCTGCCTTTTAGTAGATGATTGCACAGGCAAATTGTAGTGTGTGTGGATATTCTGTCAGGCAGTGCTATGAAATGACTTATCAAGACGTGGACATAGAGAACCCTGAGTGAAAGAAGCCAGTATGTATAGGCATCATCTTATATGATTCCAACTTCATAGGATTCTAGAAAAAGTGAAATACATACAGTAAAAAGATCAGTGTTTGCCAGAAGCTACACGGTATAAAGGATGTACCAATAGAGAACAGATGGTCTTTAAGGCATCAAACTAACTCTGTGTGACCCTGTAGTGGTATGTGCATGCCATTATATATTTGTCAATACCTGTAGACTCCCCTGCAGCAATAGTGAATTCTAATATAATCATTGGAATTTGGATGGCAAAGATGGGTGGAAAAGGCCTGTTAACTATAATAATGGTGTCACTTTGTTGTACTATATTATATTAATGGCACAGAAATTTATTCATCAGTATGACCAAATAGAATATTGTAACATTCTCTTAATTCTGTTCAATTTTACTGTACATGCACTAAAAATAGCTTATTTCTTAAAATAGTATGCCTCAGATGCTCCATTGTTGTAAATATAGCTAAATACTACTGCATAGATTCTCCAACTCTCCAATTTTACAGTTGTCCCTGTAGTTACTAGAAAAAACTGTATTTTAATTTTAGTCTCTGCTTTTGAATAGCCCATAATGTAGTATCAGTGAAGGCTTTAGCAGGAAATACATAATACACTCAAAGAGGAAATGTAGGTTATGTTAGGTGTTGGGATTATTTACAAACTTGTGGTCATGTTTAAGAAAATCAAAAATGGAAGGAAGAAGTCCCATAGAGATCTGCAAGAGTATGAAATCATTGTATTTTCACATCTGCTCAAAGCTAAAAATCAGTGTTTGATTTACAAGAACATGTTAAAACCTATAACTAGTAGAGATATGATTAAGTTCATGACAAAAACAGAGAGAGAGAGAGGATAAATTACTTATTTCTTTTTCATCTCACCTTCCAGTATCATTCTGGCCTCTCTAAAATTCAAATGCTTCCAAATAGCAAAGGATTCTGCATGGTCTAATCCATAACTTCCTTTCCTCCAGGGTTACCTGACCATATGGCAGACATGTCCAGCAGGCCACTCAAAAAAGTGTGAATGGAGCCCAACACATTTTGGATAACATTGTCATGGCACAGTGCCAAAGGTTGGGAAGTCCTGCAGTTTAAGCCTATGCCAAGTCTAGAGCTTGCCATTAATTTTTATCTCCTAAGCATAACTTAACTCATCCCATTTCCAGTGGTATGAATGTAGCTCAATATTTAAACTTTCATCTTGATATCTTCCTGTGCCTCTCCACAACTATGTCTGGTATCTCCAGTTACATAAATGACCTAAGAAATGTTTAAAAGTTGAAAGTGGCTTGTACACTTTCAAATTAACTCTATAGTTTATATATCAGATTATCAGGATAAAACCAAAACAAAGTAAAGGTATACAACACATTGCTTAATCTTGTTCCTGTTGAAGATAAAATCAAAATAAAGAAGTGTTTATGAAACATTGCTCAATCAATGTTGACATCATTGGCTTTGCTTCTCACTGTTTTCCTTAATCCCTACTCAATGTATCTCCATCAGCAATCAGTTGCTTAAAACTTCTGCCACTCAACCTTTAGGCCTTGGAACAGTTATTCCTTTTGCCTTGAATAGTTTCTTTGCTTACCTGAGCTCAGTCACATAACTTTAACTTACTCTTCAGATTTGAGTTGTAGAAGGAAAGTTTTTCCTCCCTCCTGAATTAGCCAGGTTTCTTGTCATAATCTTGTATATTTTTCTGTAGTCCTTCTTCCAAAGACACTTCTCAGGACTTGAAATGACTGTGTAGAGTCACATGTTATTATGCTATCAAATAAATATATTCAGAATTTTTATACTTCAGTTCATAGAAAAAGTCATTAAGGTAGAATGTGTTGGGCTGTGGAATTCAAATTTGGTGAAGGACTGTGGTGATATAAAATATTTTTGAGATTCTATCTATCATCCATGATGCCCAGTGCTTTAACTGAAATGTATGACTGTAAGTTCTTGGTCTACTCCAGCCTTTTTTTCCACATCAAATGAAAAAGCAAGAACAATTCTTGGCCAAGGGGGCAGAAGTATATGTGCAAAGGAAGAGTGGATGAAGACCATTCATGTTTGTTTACTCATTACCACAACATTGATGATTGAATACAATATTTTTTTCTCCACAGTTCCAAAGGCCTAAAGTTTGAAATCTGTTAAATGAGCCCAAAATCAAAGTGGCCATAGAACTGTGGTCCCCACACATGCACCATGGAATATATCTTCTTTTTCATGTTCTGGGACTGTGTCACTGCACAGTCCTTGGTCCTGTTCTTCTATCTTCAGAACCAGTTGTGCTGTACCTTGCATTGTGGCATTCTCTACCTTCATAACCTCCCTCTGTCTCTCTCTTCTCAGAATTATTTTTGATGCTCTTAGAACCCACAAGGACTACACAGTCATCTCACCGTTCTTATTTAATTGTATCTCCAAAGCTTCTCTTTCCATTTAAAGTACAACACACAGGTGGGACCTTAGAAAATTTGAGGCGTTTATTGTGCCTAATATACCAATTAAGCAAAGTATAGAACCTTTTGTTGAGGCTAAAAGGAAAATGGAAATAAAGGACGTATAGATCATTGTTTGCTACAATTTCAGTTTGTTGTTTATACTAATAATCATAAATATTAAAGTTAGACAACAACTGTGTATCCCTAGTGTGACACAGAACCCTCTATATTGGCAGAGTAGGATGTTAAAAATATTAAAGAAAACACATTGCTCCAAGGCAATAATATATTCTCACCAAGGTTGCACAGCAGCAACAAGAATACTGACATCCATTTATACACTGTATTTTTACCCTTCCAAATTCTAGCATATTAATTTATTTTATATATTTTTTATTTCACCAATATTTTAGAAATATCTTTTTCTGTAATCTTCAGGTAAAGAGAAGGAAAATTCATGTGCTACTGTTAATAACCTAAGACAAAACAGAAAAAATGCTTTTGAAGAAAACATATATTTTTTTCCTAACTAGGCAGAAAATTGGCTTAATTCTTCACTTCATTTAACTAGAGAAGAATTAGCCTAAAACCAAAATGTTGCCAATTAAATGGCTCAACTAATGAAACCTAAAATTGTAATTCCCAAAGCTCAGAGGCACGTCTGTACCAATCTGTTTAACTCTTCTTTAAAATTCTTGACCTGTTTAAGTATTCTTAAACCAAGAAGAAGGAGAAGGAGGAAGAGGAGGAGGAGGAGGAGGAAGAGGAGAAGAAGAAGAAGAAGAAGAAGAAGAAGAAGAAGAAGAAGAAGAAG
>CAJQZJ010032097.1:6871988-6923732 GCA_907164525.1 Lophiomys imhausi
AGAAGAAGAAGAAGAAGAAGAAGAAGAAGAAGAAGAAGAAGAAGAAGAAGAAGAAGAAGAAGTAGTTCTCTTTAAAGATGGCCTGGAAGAATTTTCTCCCTTTAACATGCATGGAAAATATCACAACTCTTACTAACATGTTATTTTGATAATTTTCTCCTTAATGGTTAACTATTAAATAAATTTCCAAAAAAGCTGACTGCTAAAATAATTCTAGTTATTTACCCTCAAAGGAAACTTCTCATTTCAATATTAGAGCCCTCTACAGAAACCATAAACAATAAAAATGCAGAATTGTGGAGCTCTGTCCCAGTGGATATATCTACAAAATATTCCTACCCCTAAGCCCCATGAAACATTGTGGAAGAGTTGCCAAAAAGATTGTAAGTGATAATATATCAGGGACTTTGGTGTAAGATTGTATCTCCTACTAATATCCAAAGCTACAGTCATAAGGCCTCATCAGCATGGTTGCCTAAACATGATCTAAAGCAAGGATAACATCAATACATGTGCTAAAGTGGATTGGAATGAGCTTATAAGCCCTCAACCCTACACAAACAACCATGAGAAACAAAGGAATGTCGAGTGTAAAAGAACCTTCCACATAGAAGAGCAAAATTAGTTACCCAATTCCAAATGGTCAGCCCTGAAAACATACACACAATTAATATACAGACTTAGCAGTTTGGACTTAGGAATACATACATACATATATATATATATATATATATGTATGTATGTATTCCTAAGTGTATATGTATATATATATATATATACACACTTAATGTACAGTTAATGAAGAAGAAGCCATATATGTATAAGTAAGAAAGGAGGAGTTTATGAAATATAATATAATATAATTATATTAAAATCTCAAAAACTAAAAGAAAAAAATGTGAGCAGAAGACAGAGCTGAAACCTGCCTTTCTAGATTGTATTTTGGTTAATTTTAACCAAAAAAGAAACTTTACATAACTAGTATTAGCTAGTAATATACCTAGTAATACCTCTAGCAGAGGAGGTATTAGCACTTAATGGTTACTATTTCTTTTTTGAAGTGACTATTTGCAAGTAGTTCATGCCAAAATGAAAGACACCACACTCCTGTGCATATGAGCAGAATAAATTTAACTTAGTGTATTATAGAAAATGGAGAAGGAGGAAGAATAAAAAAAGATGATGAGGAGAAAGAAGAGGAAGGAAAGAGGAGAAAGAGGAGAAGGAGTTAAAGCTGAAAGGGGTGGCAGCTGCAAGGAGAAGTCAGAGGAAGAGAATGATTGCTGAATATTATTAAGATCCTTCATATACATGTATGACATTTTAATAGAACACATTTTAAAAATAAGCAGCCAGGGCTGGAGAGATGGCTCAGCCATTAAAGGCTAGGCTCACAATCAAAATTATAAAAATAAACAACCCAAAAGTGGTGATGGCTATCTTTATTCCCAGCCTTCCAGAGCTGGAGGAAGGTAGAATCATAAGTTCAATAATTAAAGGGTTTCTCCAGTATTAAAATGTAAATTTTTACTTCAAAATGAGTAATCAAATGTAATTAAGTCACTTGATACTTAAAATCAAATTCATAATGGTATTTTTATTTATTTGTCATAAAGAATTTACAGTTCATCAATTTGCTACTTAAAATTATCCAATCAATGGAAGAGGTCAGCAGATGCTGTTTCTGAATGAGCTCTCTTAAGCTTAAGTCCATGTATATTGAGGTGAAAAGCTCATTTTATCGGTGAACATAGCTAATAATGGGTATTGCATAGCAGAAACGCATGATTTTTTTCAATCAAATTAAAAACCAGATCTTGTTAAAGCTTATTAACGAATGCTGGAAGTCTTCATTTGTTGGATATCAAGGATCAGACTAATCCTAACAGAAACTACAGGGCAGCATTCATTTACAATGGAAGCTTTTTGTAGGGTTACAAGTAATAAATATGACATCATTAACCCAATTTTCCAGATTCAAGAATTGTCAATTTACCAACAATCTTTCCCACAAATGATATGAGCTAATTTCTTCTTCATGGCAGTTGAACTTCAGAGAATTCTGAAATCCTCTATTATTTTATCTGTATGTTTTTAGTATCCTCACTAATTTTCAAACACTCATATTAATCTTATAATCAAACCTTAAATAAAAATATTTAAGCATTCATTTAAATTATATCCATAATACTATTATCAAACTAAATATTGTATCTTCTTAATCGAAATCACATGTATTTAATTCATGTAGATTACTGTGGAAAAAAGTAAGTTATTATTCAAATAAGTTTGTGATATCATGTGATGCAATCAGTGTTCTTTTCAGATCTTTCCGCTGCCAGTCTCCTCTCTAATTTTTCTTCCCTTGTAGCTTCCTATGGTCTAGATATTTTGAGTTTATCACATTGGTTTGCTTAACTCTTCTGCCATTCATTGGATCAGAAGTTTGATCAGTTTTAAGTTTTTGGGTATTTATAAAGATTACTTTATTATTGTGTATATCCATTGAGAAGTAGACAGTGCCTGGAAATTCTTGTGCTGTAAGACCATGTATCATTGATAACTATAATGTAGGTCCATTAATTTATTAGACCTTTATATATGCTTTCTCAAATTCCTGTGAATTAAATATGTGAAAAACTCTCATAAAGACAAATGTCCACTATTTCTTTATATTGAGGTAGATATTATACACCAAGGTAGGGAAAGTGCTTACACTATTCTCAAATATATAAAATATATTTCTATCTATGTACATCAAAGCACAGATACTATTAGAAAAATAATAGTTAGTAAATAATGTAATGGTTTAATAAATTGTCCCATCTCTTCTCTTTCTATTCTTCCACTCTAGATCATGTGTGCACTTTTAAGTTATATTTTTGTATGCCCATTTAAAAATAGTTAGATGCAATATTTAATAAATATTTATACACACACAAATATCCATTTAGATAGTATCATGCTATGCATATGTATACACATTATAGTATATATTATGCACATATTTTCTTTGCACATAGCATGCTATATATTTCTTCTAAATGTATTTGTATATATCAACATACATTCCATTTACATAGTCAGCTGTATGTTAATACTTCAACTATTTGATAATTCCTTATATGGATATTAAGTGTTTTGATGATTTGTTACAAATAATTTGGTGCATGTTTTCATATTTCTATTAATTTATTTTTGAAATTTTAATGTAAGTAAAAGTGTGGGTACTAGGCCTATATATATATTGTAATGTAAAATACAGAATAAAATATTTAAATTGAAATAGAATCTAATCAAACTTCTAAATAAAATTAAAAGTTCAACAGTAAATAGAGTACAACCAACCAAATCCAAATGAGTGAAGTTCTACATGGAAAATACCCACTATGTAAAGATAATGCTAATAGAAAAGAGGAAAAGACCACATGTTTCAAAGAACTTAGGAGCTTTCATTTTTTAAGCATAGCTTCTAAACTCAAATTAGGTTCTTTTTCAAAAACTGTATTAAAATAGTACTCACATAAAAATTAACATATTTAAACATAGAAAAATCCATTAAGTGATAGTAAATACCTTACTCTTAATTTTTAAAAAGTTTTAGCTGCTAGGTATGCATATTGAAATACATAGGAAGAAATTATTCCAGTGGAAACTACTTTAAAATACAACAAAATTGGCAAATGAAAACAATATTGTTGGTTAATAATCTGTAAATTAGTATTAAAGTATGCAATGATAATCTGTTTGGGGTTTGCTTTTAAAGTGTTCCAAAATGGAGCAAAACTAAATTTACAAAGCATATGGTTAGAGCTGGGTTTTAAAGCTTCATCATAATAGAAGTCCATTTGCAAAGAAGATGTTAACATACTTGTTGGTTATAAGATATGTTCAAGACCCCAATCATCTCAAGTCTTCACTACTAATATTTAATATAGTATCAGATTTCTTCCAGTTCTCACTACTGTCATGGAAGATCCTTGGAAATAGAAATGTCATACAGGTGACTATACTTTGTTGGTCCCAGTTTAATCTTTCATGGACATGCTTAGCAAAACTGTATTTGAGTTTTTTTCAATAATGATATTATTTATAAGACACTGAATTGATGAGTGATTTTTGATGCATATATCAATCACCTAGGAAGCTGCAAACATTTTCAGAGAGACAGGAAAAGAGAGCAGAAGTCCAATTTGAAACAACAGTGGTACTCTTGAAGCTCAGCAATGCTTGACAAGTTGGCCTTACCACTAACTTTGTTTAGGTTTCTTTCTGAAATGTCTGCTTCCTCATTGTTCTTGGTACTTCATGTAATTCACAGCAACCTGAAAAAGTTAAAACACCGTAAAGACAGAATTACTGTTTAAATACCCATAATGTAAAATGAATTTATGTTCACTTTCTACTAATTCTTATAATGAAAATAACTAACATAACAAACAACTTGTAATGGGAACTAGTGAATTAGTCAACATACCAGTAAACAGGATAATGACTATCACCTTTACACCAAATTTATACCTATTTTCGTGTTTTCATCTTAGCAACACTATGGCTTGATATTTTTCTTGTTTTTTAATCACATTAAACTACACTTATTTTTCTGTGTTATGTAACATACAGATGCTGCCAAGATAAATTCCATGTAGTATCAGTTCAGTTCAAATATTATTAAACAAATATTTGAAAATCTGAACATGTTGCTTCTACTAAATATGTCAATAAATTGAAATATCAATTTCAGCACACATGTGTTTTTCTATCTCCATGAATAATTGTGGGAGAGTTTAGAATTAGCATAGTTCATATTTAAACTATAATATTAGTAAATTATTATAAATTCAAATGAATAGAAGGAAAATTTTCTGATACAGGAAGAGTACTAATATTGCATGATTGTCATTATTTGGTTTTTAAAACAACGTGATCTCCCTCATATTGATACATATTTTCATTTCATCCTTTTTGTTGAAAATAAGAGAATATAAATACATTAAACATTAAACCAATTGAAATACCATAAAATATTTGTCTTGATTTCTAGACTCTAGAGTTAAAAGTCAGCCCAATACAAGTAGTACATACTTAACAGTTACTATGTTAGATATCTTTATGTTACTATTCACACATTCCAACTTTGTGAAATGGTGTTTGTATGCATCTGAGGTGTGGCATATTTATTAGTAACAATATGTACGCTGCGAAAGCAGAGAACAGGTTATCTGGACATCTTTAAATGTGTTCATCTGTCTGATCAGGCCCACATTAACTAATAAAATTATTATTAATCATTGATTGCTTATGGAAGCAACTAGATGTATTTTGATCAAGCTAGAACTTTAGGGGTTTTTTTAATCTCTTTTTTTTCCATTTTTGAAAACAATTGCAAAATTTGCATTCACATAAAAAGGCAGGTCAAGTACATTTCATGAGATACTTTTTTTTCCTTTATTTTTTATTTCTTCAAGTTACATCTCAATCTCAGTCCCCTCCCTATTCCCCCTCCAGTCCCACCTTCCCACCCTCAAACCCCCATCCACTTCCCTTTTTTTTTCTTTTAAGTTTAAGGTATATCTTATTTCCCCCTACAGTTTCTCCTTTCAGTCCAACAAATGGCTCTTTCTCTTATAATAATAAATACAATACAGTACAACAGAGGTAATTAGGCCAGAGTTATGAGTGTTATATGGCTTAACATACATTCCCAATGACCAGTCCATATGTATTTGGTACCTGACTTTAACATTCTACTATCTAACCATCTCCATGAGTTTAAAGTTGTATATCTGACTCAATATTCATACTAATTGCAACACAATTGTAAAAGTATCTTCTTAGATGTATAACATTCTCTTGACTCCTAAACAACTCAAAATTTAATTATAAGACTCTATCTATCTGTTCTTCAATCACCTCAGAAACCTGAGAGGGATAAATATATCTGATTTTATAGGAAGTACAGGGTCTGCAGCTTCCCAAACTAAGAAATGACATACCAGTGGCTGCCTGGACAGTTCCCATTATCTCTCCATACATTACAGCATTGCTCTTCAGTCGTTTGGCCCTGTTTCTCTGACAGACATTGATTGTAGAGCAGGGGTTATGAAGGACTTACCTACCCTGTCTTGGCAGAGCTAGGCTGTCTACTTACCTGCTTTCAAGTTTTGTCCTTTTTGGACAGCATTCTGTCTACAGTTGGAGCAAGGGGCTTTTCCTACCAAGAGATAGGCTTGCGACTAATTCAGTCATCTTCCACTGGAGATTCTTCGATGCTCATCTTCTACTTGGAGGAGAATAGGGGATGCTGTCAGGAGTTGATATGTCTTGATATAAAAAAATCTAAAGTTACGAAAACATCTTTGAATGCCATATTCTGCAGATCTCTTGAGGTTTTTGAAGAGGCCCTATCTATCTCTTATATTAGGGTAAGCAGATGTTGCTTGTCTCTTAGCAGGTTTATTTCTGATTAGCTTAGGAAGTAACTATAATAGGCTGTCATAGTACCTAACAGAATGACTGGCTTGCATAACCATTAGTTTGCATTTCTTAATTATCCTAAACAGTTCAAGACAGTTAGTAGTAAAAGGCCGAAACATCACATTTCATTTTTTTTCTTTACCTCCTAATCCTTCCATCCCATTTCTCAGGGGTGGGGTGTCCTTATATAACAGTCCCTCATCTCAGTTGAGAGGTCTTATGAGGGCCAAGAACCTCTTCATTCATTGGGTATCTATGAAGCAGTACCATCAGTGAAAAGTGTCTCGTTGCCTGGGAAAGAGAACTACTAAATAAACAAATCAATAAGCATACAATAGATAAAAAGACTAAAAAATAGAAAAAAATATAACTAATATATAAAAAATAAATTAAAATTAAAAATTAAAAATAAGAGATCTATGTCCAAGTTCCCTTTAGTGTGTTAGTTGTAGTATTGATACCTTCTACTCTATAGCTAAAATCTTACTATAAGTGAATAGATGCCATATGTGTCCTTCTGAGTCTGGGTTAGTTCACTCAGGATGAGCTTTTCTAGTTCCATCCATTTGGCTGCAAATTGCATAATTTCATTGTTCCTGATACTTTTAATAATCCTAATAGAAAGTAGATGCTCTGAGGACAGAAATTATCCCCATCCTTATAGCTATGGATTTTAAAATACATAACGGTTCATACATCACAATTTATTTGACATCATAAATACTATTTGTGTTATAAATTGGTATCTCGGCTGCCCGCTGACTTGGAGTAGACCATTGAGCTGTCCTCTTAAACATTATGACATGGAGAAAATCACGTTGAGCTTTCACCTATCAACAAAGGAGCAAAGCAATTACAGAGCTAAACAGAGTCCGGGAAGACCCAATAAAGAAAAAGCCAAGAAAATTTGGTGAAAATTCTTAAGGGGCCTTCCAATGTTTAATTTAGGCCTGAGGCATGATTAATATTCTGATTCTAATTCAAAAGACTGAACCACAAAGGTACATCTTTTGGGTGTTTTTAATAAGCACGGTACAGCACTCTGTGAATTAACAGCTGGTCTGACTGGTATTTCACCTCTTCTTTGCTTACTCAAGTGAAGCGGTTAATATTAGTATAATCATCAAACTAACACTAGTCCGACAGAGGGACAGAATTCTTTTTTTTTTTTTTGTGTGTGTGATGTGGAATACAAATTTTAAAATAATCACTGTTTAAAATCAAGGCCCACCAGAATGCTTCTTTTCAAAACAATCAGCATCTTTAAAACTTCTCCATTAGAAAAAAATAAAATAGCATACTTACTAAATATTTTGTAAGGAGAAGCAAAATATTAAAGACAGAAAAAAGAAGTTTGGGAGAAATATTTAAAATGTTATGAATAAAATTGATAAATATCAATATAATTGATAAAATGTAGTAATGTCATAGTCTTTCATCATAAAACTGTATCAACTATAATGCATTATATATAAATTACATTCTCATGATCAATGAAGAACAATGTGTCAGCATCAATTTTCATAATTTGGAATCTTGGGGGTAAGATTCTAAGATAATTTGTTATGTGAAATTTGACATCCTCAGAGATTCAAAATAAGTGTCAGTTTTAGTATGTGTTGAAAAGAAAAATTTGCATTTCCTTGATTTCCTCATTTTTAGAGAAACAATGTTTGAAGAAAAATTTGCATAAAAAATTCTTATTATTTTAGGCATGCCATAATTAATTTCATAACAAAATGTAAAAGGCTCATTTTAAGTGTTGTTTGTAAGTCTAGGATTTTGTTGTTGTTGTGTTTTTTTCTTTTTTGACTTTTTGTTTGTTTGCTTCATCTTTCAAGTCAGGGTTTCTCTGTGTAGCCTGGGCTTTCCTGGAACTGGATCTGTAGACCTGGCTGACCTTGAACTCAGAGATCAGTTTGCCTCTCCCTCCTGAGTGCTGGGGTTAAAGGTCTGTACCAACACCACCCAGTATTGTCTAGGATTCTCTCATAATCATGATGAGTCATCAAGTCACAAATATAAATTCATGCTCTCACTCTCAAGTACTTTGGATCATATAAGTGGACAGAGTAGTCCTTCTGTCCTCAATATGAACATTTTAATTATAAATACCTTTACATTCCCCACTGCCAAAAATGGCCCCACAACAGAACTTACTCCTAAAGTCATTGATTTGAATTCTCGTTAGCAAATGATCTGTGTCAAAAGCTACCCAAGATTGTAACCCTGAATGTCAAATATAAGCTTCTAGATTTGACTGATAAAGGGGCAAATTAAATTACTAACTACTACAAAGGACATTTGTGACTGGTTGTTGAAGAAGTCTTGACATCAAATGTGGCTTTACTGAAAATAGATAATATGTTTATTGGAGACATGTTCAGGAAAGATTGATTACAAACTTTAGGAAAAGAGAAAGACACAGAAGAAAATAATAGAATCTAAACTAAGCTTCACTCTCTCCAAAAGAACTTCAACCAGAGGTCAAAACAGCTTATTAAACTTCTTGCAATAATGAGCAGACTCCCTAACCTGAGAAGAAAATTCATGGTCTAGTACTGCTTTGGTGAGCACCTTAGAAGTTTCTCATAATTTTAGAGTTTAATATTTCTAGCTATAAAGCACTAAGGGTATATTAGAGTTCTCTAACCTACACTGTCTTTTCAACCTTAAATCCTTTAAAGACTATTTTTCTTGACATAATCTTAAACATTTAAATAGAAGCTGAATTCTCTTTGCTGAATAAGTACTTTAATTTTTTCAATATGAAAAAAAGAAAGGATGGTGGGTGCAAGGAATAAAAATGATATGTTTTCTTATAAGATTCTTCCCTCTAAGAATAGTTCTCTAGGAATGATTTTCAGGCAGGAAGATTATTTATACATTGTGGCTACTTGTGAGGATCATTTACATTTTATCAGTTATTCTAATAGTAAGCATTAAGACAGTGGCTACTGCATGCTTAAGACATATATCATTTAATCTCTTGAGTGAATTTTTGTGGTAAAGTGTAATCTCCTATTATACTAGCAGTACCAGAGAATTCTGTTAAAGAAAATTTACAAGGAAGTTCACAAGACGACACCTTTTTATATAGATTGCTTCCATTGGCAGAAACACAGTTTGGAGTGACATTAAATTTTACATGTAAAAGTATTCAGAAACTATCAGGACTTGCTGGGCTCTTCTTATAATTCTGCTTCATCTTAGTACAGAAAAGCTTCAAAAGGCTAAACATGGAATCTATTGGAAATATGTGAATAAATAATGTGTAAGTTAAAATTAATATTAATCAGGCTTTCTTTCAACATCTTTTAGATTCTTTTTCATAAAGTATATTTATTTGTTAAAATAAATGGCCTTTCTGACTGTATGAAAGTTCATTGAGACACACAGTTTTTGACTACGCAAGTATTTTACCAACAACTTTAAATCTAGTTAAATTAACTTTACTAATTAACTTAGTTAACCAAGCATAAAGATATAATAAAAATAAGCATAAAGATATAATAAAAATAAAAAAATAATATTTCAAATGATAATTTACTAAAGGCACATTTGCCTTACTGGCATGAAATGAAAAATGGTCTTAATTTCATGTTAGAATGGTAGACTGTAGATTGCCACATAGCTCACACCCTCTTAGATATCAGCTTGTAAGTCTTCTTACATACAAAGGATAATTTCATTGTTTGGTATTAAAAATGCAGTTAAGAAATTTTAAATGCTGTAAGTAAATTAAAGATTACTACAGTTCAAACCTGTTTTCTAAATCTCTAAGAGTTGAAGTAATTTGGAGCTAAAATAAAATATGTGAGCAGGGTGATACTAGTTCATGCCTTTAATCCCAGCAGAGACAGAAGGACCACTATAGAGTTAGTTATCTTCTCAATTCTAGAGTTACAATGAACAGGGTGGTGGTTCATACTTTTAATCCTAGCACTTGAGAGATATATACCTACCTTTAATCCCAACACACTGTAGACAGAAGCATGCAGATCTCTGAGTTCAAGGCCAGCCTGATAAAGAGTAAGTTCCAAATAGAGAAACACTTAGATGCAGGTGTGGTTGTTCACACCTTTAAACTCAACACTTGGGAGGCACACACCTTTGATCCCAATACTTGGGAGGCAGAGACAGACACATAGGATTTACAATGATTTAAGTTTAAAAGCTGCTTGCAAAAGGTAGGCTGAATTTAAAAATGAATGTACTTTGTGATTGCAAAATATATACACTTAAAGGTATATTTATCTCCAAAATTTCAAAAGAATTTCTTTTAATGCCATTGGAAAGATAATACCTTTTCTATTGCCAAATAAAACCAATTTTCTCTAGGAAAGATATTATCTGCCAAAACAGAAACATTATGGCAGGGTTCTAGTCTTATCTTCCCTGATTAAAAGCATCCAACTAAGGGATCCAAAGACCACTGGACAAATGAAACTTCTGAAGAAAAGCGTCCAGATACCAAAGAAGAAAAAACAAGTAGTAAAGATGATCCAGCCTTACAGACTGTCTTAATAGCTCTTTCATCAAGAATCTACATTTGAAACAACTTCAAAAGGGTTAGCTAAATTGTTCCAGCCTCACAGACTGTTCCAGCCAAGATTCAGTAAAGCTCGGAACTTTCCCACACAAAGTTCAACTTCTGACTAAAAATTCTTAGGACATTTAAATTGCTGAGCACAAAAAGACAGGACAACAAAGGTTACTATTAACTTGCTTAACCATTTTTTCCATTCTTATTTGGAATAAGACCTCAAACAGGTTTCCAACATCCCAAAAATTGCTTCAGCAGGAAGCAATATTTTTTTAATGTTTATTTATTACTTCAGGTTACATCTCCATCACAGTGCCCTCTTTCCACCCCTCCCATTTCTGCCCTACCACCCTCTACCTCCTATCCTTTATCCCACTCCTCTGGAGTGGCATGTCCCCACATATTAGTCATAATCAAGAAGCATTTTTTAAACTTTTTTTATACTTCATTACATCTCCATTGCCACCACATCCCTCCACCATCCCTGGCCCCTCCCTCCCACACTGTACCCCTACTCCCACTATTCCCATGCCTCTGGTGTGAGGTGTTTCTGTGTATCAGCCCCCCTCAGTTCGTTAGTCACATGAGGTCTAAGAGCTTCCTCTCACACAGGAGGCATACATGGCAGTTCCACTAGGGTGGTGTGTCCCACTGACAGGTAACCAAGACTCTGTTCCTGCTCTTTTGGGTCTATTTATTGTAGGATGATTTTCCTGTACTATAATGGCTAAAATCCAGTAATAAGTGAATATATGCCATGTGTATCTTTCAGAGTCTGAGTTAGCTCACTCATGATGAGCTTTTCTAGTTCTATCCATTTGGTTGCAAACTGCATGATTTCCTTGTTTCTGATAGCTGAGTAATATTCCATTGTGTAAATTTTCCACAGTTTTTTATCCATTCTTCAGTTGAAGGACATCTGGACTATTTCCAGCTTCTGGCTATTGCAAATAAAGCTGCTATGAACATAGTTGAGGATATATCCTTGTGTATTGGTGAGGAATCTCATGGATATATGCCCAGGAGTGGTATGGTTGGGTCTTGAGGTTGAACAATTCCAATCTTCTAACATATTACCAGACTGATTTCCATAGTGGTTGTACAAGTTTGCACTCCCACCAGCAATGGAGGAGAGTTCCCCTTTTCTCCACAACCTTGTCAGCATGTATTGTCTTTTGAGTTTTTGATCTTAGCCATTCTGACAGGAGTAAGATGAAATCTCAGAGTCGTCTTGAGTTGCATTTCTCTGACAATTAAGGATGTTGAGCATTTCTTCAAGTGACTCTTGGCCATTTTAGAGCCTTTTTTGTGAATTCTCTGTTTAGGTCTGTTCCCCATTTTTTCATTGGCTTACTTGGTTTGTTTGTGTTTTTTTTTCTTGAGTTCTTTATAGATTTTGGATATTAGCCCTCTGTCAGATGTGGGGTAGCTGAAGATCTTTTCCCAATCTGTAGGCTGCCATTTTGTTTTAATGACAGTGTCTTTTGCCTTACAGAAGTTTTTCATTTCATGTGGTCCCATTTATTGACTGTTGGTCTTAGAGCCTGAGCTATTGGTGTTCTGTTTAGGAAGCTGTCACCTAGGCCAATAAGTTCCAGGGTTTTTCCCATTTTCTCTTCTATTAGATTTAGTGTGTCCGGTTTAATGTTAAGGTCATTGATCCACTTGGACTTAAGTTTTGTGCAAGGTGGTAAATATGTGTCTAATTGCATTCTTTTACATGTTGGCATCCAATTGGAGCAGCACCATTTATTGAAGAGCTTGTCCTTTTCCACTGTATAGTTTTGGCTTCTTTGTCAAACCCTGTGTGTGTGGTTTTATTTCTGGGTCTTCAATTGAATACCATTGATCAACTTGTTTGTTTCTATACCAGTACCACCCTGTCTTTGTTACTATTGCTCTGTAGTATAGCTTGAAAACAGGGATGGTGATACCTCCAGATGCTGTTTTATTGTACAAATTGATTTAGCTTTTCTGGGTTTTTTGTTTTTCCATATGAAGTGGAGAATTATTCCTTCAAAGTTTGTAAAGAATTTTTTTGATATGTTGATGGGAATTGCATTGAGTCTGTATATTGCTTTTGGTGGGATGGCCATTTTTATTATGTTGATCTTACCTATCCACGAACACGGGAGGTCTTTCCATCTTCTCATATCCTCTTCAATTTCTTTCTTCAAGGACTTAAAGTTCTTGTTGTATAGGTCTTTCACTTGCTTGGTTAGTCTTCCCCCCAGGTATTCTATATTATTTTTGGCTATTGTGAAAGGTGTTGTTTCCCTAATTTCATTCTCATCCCATTTATCTTTTGTGTAAAGAAGGTCTACCAATTTTTTTTTTGAATTAATTTTGTATCCAGCCACCTTGCTGAAAGAGTCTATCAGCTGTAGGAGTTCTCTGGTGGAATTTTTGGGGTCATTTATGTATACTATCATATCGTCTGTGAATAGGGATAATTTAACTTATTCCTTTCCAATTTGTATCACCTTGATCTCCTTTAGTTGTCTTATTGCTCTGGCTAGAACTTCAAGTAATATGTTGAAGAGGTTTGGGGAGAGTAGGCATCCTTGCATTGTTTCTGATTTTAGGGGAAATGTTTTGAGTTTCTCTCCAATTAATTTGATGTTGGCTACCCGTTTGCTGTATATAACCTTTATTATTTCTAGGTATGGTCCTTGTATGCCAGTCCTCTCCAAGACTTTTAGCATGAAGTGGTGTCGTATTTGTCAAATACTTTTTCTGCATCTAATGAGATGTTCATGTTGGTTTTTCTCTCAGCTTGTTTATATAGTGGATTACATTAATGGATTTTCATGTTGAACCAGCTCTGCATTCATGGGATGAAGCCTACTTAATGATACTTTTGATGTGTTCTTGGATTCGGTTTGCAAGTATTTTGTTGAGTATTTTAGCATCTATGCTCATGAGGGAAATTGGTCTGAAATTCTCTTTGTTGGGTCTTTGTGTGGGTTATGTATCAGGGTGACTGTGGTCTCATAGAATGAGTTTGGTAGTGTTGCTTATGTTTCTATTTTGTGGAAGAGTTTGAAAAGTATTGTTATTAGCTCTTCTTTGAAGGTCTGGTAGAATTTTGTGCTGAAATCATCTGGCCCTGGGGTTTTTTTGTTGGGAGACTTTTAATGATGTTTCTATTTCCTTAGGAGTTATAGGACTGTCTAATTTGTTAATCTGATCTTGATTCAACTTTGGTAGGTACAATCTATCAAGAAAGTTGTCCATTCCACTTGTTTGCAAATTTTGTGGAGTACAGGGTTTTGAAATAAGACCTAAAGATTCTTTGAATTTCCTCAATGTCTGTTGTTATTTCTCCCTTTTAATTTCTGATTTTCTTGATTTTGAGTATTTTCCCTCTGCCTTTTAAGTTAGTTTGACTAAGGGTTTGTCTATTTTATTGATTTTCTCAAAGAGCCAACTCTTGGTTTTGTTGATTCTTTGTATTGTTCTTTTTGTTTCTGAGTTGTTGATTTTAGCCCTACATTTGAAGATTTCCTGCTATCTGCTCCTCTAGGGAGTGTTTTTTCTTTTTTTAGCACTTACAATTCAGCTGTTAAGTTGCTAATATGAGCTGTCACAATTTTCTTTTTGAAGGCACTTAGTGCTATGAACTTCAATGTAGCACAGCTTTCATTGTGTCTCATAGGTTTGGGTACGTTGTGCCTTAATTTTCATTGGGTTTTAGAAAGTCTTTGATTTTCTTCTTTATTTCTTCCCTTACCCATTAATCATTGGGTAGAGAGTTTTTTAATTTCTATGAGTGTGTAGGCATTTTGATATTTCTGTTGTTGTTGAATTCCAGCTTTAATCCATGATGGTCAGATAAAATACATGGGGTTATTTCAATTTTCTTGTATCTGTTGAAGCTTTCTTTGTGACCGAGTATATGTTCAATTTTGGAAAACCTTCCATGAGGTGCTAAGAAGAAGGTATATCCTTTTGAATTTGGGTGAAATGTTCTATAGATATCTTTTAGGTCCATTTGATTCATGATCTCTGTTAGTTTTATTATTTCTGTTTGGTTTCTGTCTCAATTACCTGTCCATTTGTGTGAGTGGGGTGCTGAAGTCTCCCACTATTAGTATGTGGGGATCAATGTATGGTTTAAACTTTAGTAGTGTCTCTTTTACAAATGTAGGGGCCCATGTGTTTGGAGCATAGATATTCAGTATTGAGATGTCATCTTGATGAATTTTTTCTTTGACAATTATGCAGTGTCCTCCCTATCTTTTTTGATTAAGTTAGGTTGAAAGTCTATTTTATTGGATATTAGGATGGCTACTCCAGCTTGCTTCCTGGGAGCATGTGCTTAGAAACCTTTTCCCAACCCTTTATTCTGAGGTAGAGTCTATGCTTGCTGGTGAGGTGTGTGTTTCTTGTATGCAGCACAATGATTGGTCTTCTTTAAAGATCCATTCTGTAAGCCTATGTCTTTTTATTAGTGAGCTGAGTCTATTGATGTTGAGGGATATAAATGCCCTAGTTTGTTATTTCCTGCTTTTTGGTTTAGGTGGCGATGGTGCTTTGGGTGTTTCTTTTAACTTAGAAGCAAGTCAATGTTTCCTTGGCTGTAGTTACCTTCTCTCGGTTGGAATTTTCTTTCTAGGATCTTCTGTAGAGCTGGATTTGTGGGTTGATATTGTTTGAATTTGGTTTTGTCATGGGATATCTTGTTTTCTCCATCTATGTTTATAGAGAGTTTTGCTGAGTACAGTAATTTGGACTGGTACCTTTGGTCTCTTAGGAATTGTAGCACATCTGTCCGTGCCCTTCTGGCTTTTCAAATTTCCGAGGAAATGTCAGGTGTAATTCTGATGAGTCTACCATTATATGTTACTTGGCCTTTTACTCTTACAGCTTTTAATATTCTTTCTTTGTTTTGCATATTTGGAGTTTCAAGTATTAAGTGGTGGCAGGAATTTCTTTTCTGGTCTAATGCGTTTGGGGTTCTGCATGCGTCTTGGACTTTTACCAGCATCTCTTTCTTTAGGTTTGGGACATTTTCTTCTATGATTTTGTTCAACTGTTTCCTGATCCTTTGAGTCTGAAGTCTTCTCTTTCATCTATGCCAATAATTCTTAGGTTCTGTCTTTTCATTGAGTCATTGATTTCTTGGATATTATGAGTGAGGACTTTTGTAGATTTCTCATTCTCGTTGGTTGTTGTATTGATTTCTTCAATTGAGTCTTTCACACCTGAGATTTGGTCTTCCATCTCTTGTATCCTATTGGTGACCCTCGTGTCTGTAAATCCTGCTCTCTTTCCTTGGTTTTCCACTTCAGGATTGTCTCTGCTTGTGTCTTCTTTATTATTTCCACTTCTAATTTCAAGTCTTAAACTGTTTTATACATTTCCTGTTCCAATTTGGTCATCTTTGCCTGCAGTTCTTTCATAGCTTTGTCTCTTTCCCATTCTTGTTTGACTTGGAAGTCTTGAAAGGAATTATCCATTGTTTTCATCTGTAGGATTGTGGCTTCTTGAGATTCTTTAAAGGATTTAATTTCTTTTTTAAGGCCTCTAATATTTTCATAAGTATAGATTTGTCATCACATTTTTGTATTTCAGCCATGGTAGGATGGTCAGCGCTTGCTATATTAGTATGAATGAGTTGTGTTGGAGTCATATTTCCCTGACTTTTGTCAGTTCTATTCTTTTGATGGCCTTTTGCCATCTGGTGTTCCTTGGTTGTTTGTTCCTGGGATCTTCTAAACTTGAGCCAAGGAAGAAGCACTTGTTTGGATTCCTTATAATCTTGTTGACCTATACCTCTGCCCAGGCTGTGTAGTCTTGTGTAATCCTGTGTAGTCCTATGTATTCCTATGTGATCCCATATAGTCTTATGTAGTCCTATGTAGTTCTATTAATCCTAGGTAATCCTGAGGGTGAAAGTCTGGGAATGGAGGGAGGCACAGGCCTGGAAGATGATGTTTGAGAGACTTCCCCCAGCTCAGAGCAGCTTGGATGGTCTCAGAGCATTGGGCAGGGCAGGGTGATAGTGGGGGAGAGGGAAAGG
Organism: Lophiomys imhausi; assembly: GCA_907164525.1. Lineage (NCBI taxonomy): Eukaryota > Metazoa > Chordata > Mammalia > Rodentia > Muridae > Lophiomys > Lophiomys imhausi. The sequence goes on from CAJQZJ010032097.1 coordinate 6,889,037, forward strand.
GAGATCTACCATAGGTGCTGGGGATCAAGGAGGCCCAAGGTGGTGGAGGATCCAAAGGATGGAGCTGATGCTCCTGGGGAGTGAGGCCTTGTCACCTCAGTGGGGCAGGGAAGGTATAGTGCAGCTTGGGGCACAGTTCTCAGATCAGGCAAGCAGGCCCTGTGTCCAAGCACTGGTGGCACAGGGGATTTAGGGGCAGGGAAAGGGAGAAATCCTATCTATGTACAGCATGAAGCAATTTTAAGAGAGCAACTCCCCATTCCCAGAAGGTGAGTTGGGTATTTTTATTTTTTATTTTTGGTCATTTGATGGGTTATAGATGTTTGTTGTCATTTAACATTACAAGCTTCTACATGATCTTGTTAAACAAGGTTTAGAAGGTTAGACCCAGGGATTTCTCTTTTTCTTTTCTCTATCCTTCTTTCTTTCTTATGTAGGGGGAAAAGACTTGAAAAGAAAAAAAAAGGGAATATAGACATGATATAGAATGATAAAATAAAGTGTAGATTATTGAGTCTACTCTTCTATCTTTGTATATGTATACAAAATTAAGGTTATAGTTAGATACATTGGAATAGATCTTTGTATATTGACTCAAAATTAAGGTTAACTCTTTTTAAGGTATTGTACCTATGTAATTCTTTAAACTGTAATGTGAAGTTCTAGGCCTTTTGATAGCAACTATCACAAACTGTCTAGGATAATTAAGAAAAGAAAGCTAATTGCCAGGCATGGTGACACACACCTTTAATCCCAGCACTCAGGGATGCAGAGGCAGAGGGATCTCTGTGAGCTCAATGCCACCTGGTATACAAAGTGAGTCCAGGACAGCCATGGCTACACAGAGAAACCCTGTCTTAAAAAAAAAGAAATGGAAACTAATAGTCATTCAAACTTGTCATTTTGTTAGGTACTAGTTAAGAGTATCATAGATATTTTTTAAGTTAATCAGATATTAAGTTGATAAGAGACAAGCAACATTTGCTTATTCAACTATATGGTGATAGTCAGTCTTCAAAAACCTCAAGAAATCTGTATAATATGGCATTTAAAGATGCTTTCCCAACTTAAGATTTTTTTTGATATTGAGATATGTTAACTCCTGACAGAGCCACCCACTGCACTTCAGGTGGATGATGAGCATCAAAGAATCTCCACTTGGATATGGTTTTATTAGTGGCAAGTTAGCCACTGGGCAAGAAAAGATCTTGCTTCAACTGCACAGAGAATGCTTCATGGCAAAAACTTGGAAGCAGGTAAGTTGACAGCCTGCCTATACCAAGATAGGATGGGCAAGTCCTTCATAATTCCTGCTTTACAATTAATGTCTGTCAGAGATGCTGGGCCAAGGGCTGAAGGTAGATGCTCCAACATTATAGAGAGAAACTGAGGACTGTCCAGGCAGATAGTTATCTCTCATTTCTTAGTTTTGGAAGCTTCTTGGTCTGTACTTCCTGTTTATTCAGATACATTATCCTTCTCAGGTCTCTGATGTGATTGAAGACTAGATAGCTATAGTCTCACAGTTAAGTTTTAAGTTGTTTAGGAATTAGAAGGATGTTTTAGGTCTAGGAAGATATTTTTTAGTTGGTAATGAAAGTTAGGATGGAAATTGAGTTAGGTATAGAACTTTAAACTCATCAAGATAGAGAGATAATAGAACATTCTTATTAGTTGCCAAATGCATATGGACTAGACATTGGGAATGAATATCATATTTTAGAGTTTTCATAATAGCTTCCTAATTGTTCTTATTCTTTTTTATTGTATTTATTCCTATAATAAACTGAATCTTTTTATTGGACTGAGAGGATATGTTGCAGAAAAAAAAAGATTTCTACTATAAAAAATAATCATTTAAATTTAGTGAATGTTTAAACAACAGAACAAATTATGCCTGGAAAACTTTAAAAATTGAAAGAGGGCTGGATATATGTCTCAGTAGATAAAAACTCTTGCCACCAAAACTGATGATTAGTTCAATTCCTGGGACATCCCCCAAAGATCATTCTCTGAAATCCACCTGTGTGTTAATGCATATGCATAAAATAAATAAAAAAGGAAAAATAACCTTTAAAAGGAAAGATATAAAATAAATGTGATTATGTCTTTTGTTAACAAAAATTGTATAGTAATTCCATTTCATTTATTTTTACTAATCAAAAATTTTACTTTGAGTGCATGTGATGTTCATCTCATGCTAAAATCAAAGGCTTTTAGTTAGTATTTTGACATTATAAAATCACATCATATAATATCAACCATCTCAGTAGGAATTGAATTGCATTTAAGCACATCTGTTTCACTTCTCTCTCATAGTAGCCAGCATCTGTAGTCTTTTTTTTAAATCTTTATAATTCTAACAGGGTTAGTGTGAAATCTTAAAATAGTTGTAATATTTACTCAGATGGATAAGGGTATTAGACATTTTAAAAATGTTTCTCATCCATTCATATTTTATCTTTTGAGAATCTCAGTTTACTTCCTGAAACTGCAATTTAACTATCAATTGTATGTATTAATAAGTATAAACTGTAAGACTAGGCCAATGGAACAGTTAACAGGTTGTTGGGAGGCCAGCAGGCCTGACCCACCTTAATTGGTGGCGTGACTTGTCCTGCGGAAAAAGACCTGGACCAAAAGGTGGCCTTCACCACCTGCAACCTAAAGTTGTTAACTAATATCTCAATTAATAACTCTAAGTTATATTAGGCTTGTGGAGCAGCCAGTGGTCTGGCATGAGATCTGCAAGCCTATATTAGCTTAGAAGCCTGTATGCTTGGAGGAACAGCCTGGCAGTGTGGTCTGGCAGTGACGCTGGTGGGATAACTGCCACATACTTATTAATAACTGTAAACTATTATATTAGACCAGCAGAATTACCAGAAACCTGGAGGAATAACTGAAAGAGTTCGACAGGAGGCTGAATTGCCTGGACTGCTTTGACTGCTGGCCTAGGGGCCACCACAGCCCTTTCCCAAATAATTAAATACATCAAAACCTTTTAATGATTCAACACTTAACCCTTAACTGGGCAGACTCTCAACTAGCTAATCTAAGTTAACTTGGACCATTTAATTCCAAGCAGTCATGTGGCCTATTGTTGCCTTCCAGAGCTCTCAAACATGTCTGTCTGCTTCTGTGTCTTCTGGTGGAAAGAGAGCTTCCTCTGTGTAAAACACAGGGTTACTGCTTCCATCTGAGGAAGTCCTGCCTTCCTATACTCTTTATGCCCAGCTAATTGGCCATCAGTGATTTTTATTAACCAATCAAGAGAATGCCTCAGAAGGGGTGGTAACCAGATATCAGCATTGAAATCAGCCCTTTAGTATCAAAGTATTAGACCTTCCCCTAACATCTCCCCCTTTAAGTCTAACAAAATTCTCCTTATGACAATAAATACAACAATAAATACAATATAGTAACAATAAATACAATACAATAAAAATAATACAATAAAACAATTATGAAATATAAAATGTATGACATACATTCTCAATATCCAGTCCATATGTATTTTGACTATATATAGTCCAAAGATGGACCAAAAATTCAGATATTAAGTTGTTAGAGATAAGCAACATTTTCTTATTCAAAAATACAGAGATGGATAAATGGTCTTCAAAAACGTCAAGAGATCTGTAGAATATGCCATTCTGACTTTTTGACGACTCAACTAGGAAATGTATTCTATTATATATCTTATCTTTATGAGTTTAAGGTTCTATACATAATTCAACTTCCATCCTGACTTACATTATTTAAAATCATCTTAACATCATAAAATATCCTCTTAATTCCTAGATGACTTAAAACTTATTGTGAGCCTATAACTATGTAGTCTTCAATCACATCAGAAACCTGAAAAGGATAAATATATTTGAATAAATAGGAAGTGAAGAGCAAGCAACTTCCAAAAGTATGAAATGACAGACAACTGGCTGCCTAGAAAGTCCCCAGTTCTATAACATTAGAGTATCATCTTCAGCCTTCTGGTGAAGCTTATCTCACAGACTTAGTTGTAGACAGGAAGTAAGATTTACCCATTCTGTCTTTGCAAAATCAGGCCATCGATTTACCTGCATTGAAGCTTTGGTCCATCTTTGGACTGTATATAGTTTATTGATAGAACAGGGTTATGTCTACCCAGTAGGAATAATGTCCTGATAGAAATATTTTGATGATCATGGTCTCCTTCCAAGCCCAATGGGAACTTTCTGGAGCTGACAGTAGTATGTCAAAGAATTTTTTAAATAATAAAAATGTCTTTTAATGCCATATTCTACAGATCTCTGGAAGTTTTTGAAGACCATTTATCCATCTCCATATTTTTGAATAAGCAAATGTTGCTTATCTCTAACGACTTAATATCTGATTAACTTAGAAAATATGTGAGATTAGCTAAACTAATACCTAATAAAATCACAAGTTTGAATGACTATCAACTTGCATTTGGTAATTATCCTAAAGAGTTTGTGATAGTTGCTGTCAAAAGGACTAGAATATCACGTTGTATTTTTAAGAATTACATAGGTACAATACCTAAACAAAATATAACTTTATTTTGTATATACAAATTCTACACCAATGTGTCAAAAGATAACCTTATTTTAAGAATAATAATGTTTTTTTCATTACCCGTAGACACATAGGCACAAAAACGTCCCCATCTTAAAACTATTGCAGATTTCCACTCTAAAGTTAAAATATCCTCAAAATATATTGGTTGGTTTAATTCCTCAGTTTTTTGTATAACCCAGTGTCTCTCAGCTGCAGTTTTACCTTTTTCACCAACATTAAGAAATTCATTGTTAGCAAAGCATTGTGTAATATATCCCTGGGATTCTTTAAATCCTCCTTTTCTTTATAAGTATCTCTTTTAAGGTATGATTTGCTCTTTCTACAATTGTTTGTCCAGTAGGATTGTGTGGTTTACCAGTAACATGTTTTATATTATAATATGCAAATAATTGCTTCATTTTATTAGAAATAAACTTTTTAATACTGATAATGCTCCTGCGTATGTATAATATGTATAATATACAGGAGCATTATCAGTCTTAACAATACATTAATAATTCCTTATTCAGGTATGCACATAAATGCCATTATTTCTAATAATTGTGCAATAACACAATCAGCTTTTTCTTAAATTAAAGCAGTTTCCCATTGAAACCCTGAGTATGTATCAATGGTATGATATACATAACTTTGTTTTCCAAATACTGCAAAATGAAACACATATATTTGCCAAACTTCATTCTTTTTAATACCTCTAGGGTTACTACCAGCAGGTAATGGAGTTTGAGTATACAGAGAACATGTAAGAAAATTTTTTTTATTATTTCCCTGGCTTGTTGCCAAGAAATAGAGAATTTTTTCTTTAAACCTGAGCTGTTTTGCTTGTGCTAGTGGACCTAGCAAACACGTATGAGATAAAATATGGGTTATATATAATGGTTTATTTCTTCTTTTGATGACCTGCTGCAATTGGATAAATAAAGAGGTTGATTATGTGTTATTAAAAATAAATTCATCAGTTTCTATATGTAACACAACTCTTTATGCATATAGAGAATCAGTAATTATGTCAAGAGACTCAGGAAAATCTAATAACACCATAAGGATTGCATACAATTCTGCTTTTTGAACTGATGTATATGGACTTTTGATTACTTTGCTGATTTTGTCTGTCTTATAACCTGCCATTCCCATCTTGTTAGTATCAGTGTAGAATATTGATGCATCAGGAATTGGCATTCCCTTTACAATATGAGGAAGAATCCAATTAGTTCGTTTTATACATTGTATACATTTGTTTTTTGGAAATTTGTTATTAATTTCTTCCAAAGAGTTACTGCAAGCTCTTTGCCAATCTTCATTGATTACCCATAGTGACATTAGCCAGAGGCACTACGGTTTTGGCCAGGTTCATTCCTGATAATTGATATAGTCTTAGTCTACATTTTACAATTAATTCAGATATCTTTTCCATGTATGTCTTTAATTTTTTACTTTGTTTATGTGGTAAGAAAATATATTCCATAATACTATTTTTCCATTGCTTAATAAATCCTGTAGGAGACAGAGTTGATGGTAAAACTACCAAAATACAATCAAGTTTGGGATCAATTCAATCTATATATGCATCTTGCAATCTTTTTCTACCAGAACTAACTCCTTCTCTGCTTCAGCAGATAGACAACTTGGACTGTAATCCCCTTGTAATGTTTGAAACAAATTTCATAACTCATAAGTTCTTAATCCAAGGGTTGGGCTCAGCCAGTTAATATCTCCCATTAATTTTTTAAAATCATTAAGAGTTTTCAATTGGTCTCTATGGATCTGTAACTTTTATGATCTTATTCTCTGTTGACTTATTTTATAACTCAAATAGTTATTAGGATATCCTCTTTGTATTTTTTCAGTAGCAATTTTTAACTCACATAGTGGCATAATTCTTTGTATTTCCTTAAATAAGTTCTTTAAAGTAATTACATCAAGAATCAGCCAACAAAATATCATCCATATGATGGATAATAGATTGAGGAAATTGCTCACAAATTATTTTAATGGTTTTTGTACAAAATATTGACACAGAGTTGGACTATTCAACATTCCCTGTGGAAGCACATTCCAGTGATACTTCTTGATTGGTCTACTGCTATTAATAGTAGGTACAGAGAGAGCAAACATTTTTCTATCATTCTTATGCAATGGAATTGAGCAAAAGCAATCTTTTATATCAATTACTATTATAGCCCACGACTTTGGTAATAGAGAAGGTTAAAGGTACACCAGGCTACAAAGGACTCATAGATTGAATTACTCTATTCACAACTCTTAAATCTGTTGCCATTTTCCATTCCTATGATTTCTTTTTTACCACGAACACAGGAAAATTCCATGGGCTGGTAGACTCTTCTATATGATGAGCCTCCAGCCTCTAAATTGTTCTTTTACCAAGAACCTCCAGTTTTTCCTTTGTTATGGGCCACTGCTGTTGCCACACCAGTTTATTTGATAGCCATTAAAAGGGTAGGGCTATTGGAATTTCAGCAGTGGCCCCTAGCATTAGTCTGGAAACTCAATACCTGGGTGTCCTATGTTTGGACACTGGACACAGCTTGTGATTGCTCTTGAATACTCATATCAATACCTTCCTCCCAAAACATCCATAAACTCAATTGCTAGGGTATCCTGTGTTTGGAGTGTAGAACACAACTCGTGATTCTTTTTGAGTACCTATATCAATACCTTCCCAAGAAGCATATATAATTTCATCATTTGTTATTTCTGGCATTGCAGGACTATTAATTTGAGTACTTCATTGTTGCAAGAGATCCCTTCCCCATAAATTTATGGGTACATCAGTCACATAAGGTCTCCACTTCCCTGTTTGCCCTCCTGGTCAAACACAGTTAAGCCACCATACACTTTGCTTTATATGTGATAATTTACCAATTCCTATAAAGTGTGAATGGAAACTTTTGAAGTGGACATTTTGATTCCAAGACTCCTGGGAGAGGATAGTGACATCAGCTCCTGTGTCAAGCAATCCTACTATTTCAATACCATTCATTTTTATTTTTAATTTTGCTCTCTTCTCATTCACTATTGTTTGCAAAAATACACATTTTCCAGTACTCATAAATGCTCCTGTTCTTCTATATTTTCTTTGTTTTTTAAATGTTCATTTATTACTTCAGGTTACATCTGCATCACAGTGCCCTCTTTCCACCCCTCACAGTCCCATGCTCCCACCCTCTACCCACTCTTCCTTCTGGCCTACTCCTCCAGAGTGGTGTGTCTACCTATCTGTCTCTCACCCCAGTTCAACAGTCATATGAGGGCTAAGAGCTTCCTTTGCACTGAGAGCCTACATGATAGCACCCCTAGGGCAAATTGACCAATTGATAGGTAACAAAGTCTATGTTCCTGATTTTTTGGGGTGTTGGGTGTAGGTAAGTTACCCTGAAATATATGGCTAAAATTCAATTATAAGTGAACAGATCCCGTGTACATCTTTCTGAGTCTAGGTTAGCTCACTCAGGATGAACTTGTCTAGTTCCATCCATTTGGCTGCAAATTGCATGATTTTCTTGTTTCTGATAGCTGAGTAATATTCCATTGTGTAAATGTACCACACTTTTTTTTAATCCATTCATCGGTTGAGGAACATTTGGGTTGTTTCCAGTTTCTAGCTGTTACAAATAAGGCTGCTATGAACATAGATAGGTTCTGTCCTTGTGGTTTGGTGAGAAATCATTTGGGTGGATACTCAGAAGTGGTTTGGATGGGTCTTGAGGTAGGGCTATTCCAAATTTTCTAAGATATCGCCAGACTGATTTTTCTTTTTTTCTTTCTCTCCATCATGTGTATTTTTTCAGTAGTTTCTTTTTCTTTTTCTTTTTCTTTTTTTTTTTTTTTTTTTTTTTTTTTTTTTTTTTTTTGGTTTTTTGAGACAGGGTTTCTCTGTGTAACCCTGGCTGTCCTGGACTCACTTTGTAGACCAGGCTGGCCTCGAACTCACAAAGATCCGCTTGCCTCTGCCTCCCAAGTGCTGGGATTAAAGGCGTGAGCCACCACCGCCCAGCTTTCAGTAGTTTCTTACAAGATTAACCCTGCCACCATTTTATAGATAAAGATGTGCTAAGAAGTAACACAAGTTTGAAACAAAATTTTCTAGTGGTTGTATAAGTTTGCACTCCCACCAGCTTTGGAAGAGTGTTCCCCTTTCTTCACAACCTCGCCAGAAGGTGCTGTCATTTGAATTTTTGATCTTAGCCATTCTGACAGGTGTGAGGTGGAATCTCAGAGTCTTCTTGAGTTGCATTTCTATGATTATTCAGGATGTTGAGCATTTCTTCAAATGTCTCACTGCCGTTAAAGATTCCTCCTTTGTGAATTCTGTTTACTTCTGTTTCTCATATTTTCATTGGAGTATTTGGTTTCTTAGTGTTTAATTTCTTGAGTTCTTTTTAAATTATGGATATTAGCCATCTGTCAAAGTGGGGTTAGGAAAGATCTTTTCCCAATCTGTATGTTGCCATTTTGTTCAAATGCCTTATAGAAGTTTGTCAGCTTCATGAGGTCCCATTTATTAATTGTTGGTCTTAGACCCTGAGCTATTGGTATTCTGTTCAGGAAATTGTCTCCTGGGTCATTGAGTTCGAGGCTTTCCCCCACTTTCTCTTATATTAGATTTAGTGTGTCGTGCCTTATGTTAAGGTCTTTGATCCACATGGACTTAAGTTTTGTGCATGGTGATAAGTACGTGTCTAATTTCATTCTTTTACATATGAACAACCAGTTAGACCAGCACTATTTTTGAAGATGCTGTCCTTTTTCCATTGTATGGTTTTGGCTTCTTTGTCAAAAATTAAATGTTCATAGGTGTGTGCATTCATTTCTGGGTCTTCAATTCGATTCCATTGATCCACTGGTCTGTTTGTATACCAGAACCAGGCTGTTTTTACTACTATTGCTCTGTAGTACAGTGTTAAATCTGGGATGGTTATATCACCATATGTTTTTTTTGTTTTGTTTGGTTTGTTGATTTTGGTCCATATGAAGTTAAGAATTGTTTTTTCTAGGTCTATAAAGAATTGTGGTGGTATTCTTTTGACAGGAGTTGCACTGAATCTGTATGTTGCTTTTGGTAGAATGGCCATTTATTATTATGTTGATCATACCTATCCATGAGCATGGGAGATCTTTCCATCTTCTGATGTCCTCTTCAATTTCTTTCTTCAAGGACTTGAAGTTCTTGTCATACAGGTCCTTCACTTGTTTGGTTAGAGTTACCCCCAGGTATTTTATATTGTTTGTGGCTATTGTGAAGGGTGTGGTTTCCCTAATTTTTTTCTAAGCTCATTTAATTTATGTGTAAGGAAGGGTTTCTGATTTTTTTTTAATTAATTTTGTATCCAGCCACCTTGTTGAATGTGTTTATCAGTGCTTAAGTGTTCTCTGGTGGAATTTTTGGTATTGCTTATATATACTATCATAACATCTGCAAATAGGGATTCTTTGACTTCTTTCTTTCCAATTTGTATCCCCTTGATCCACTTTAGTTGTCTTATTGCTCTAGCAAGAACTTCAAGTATTATGGTGAAGAGATATGGCAAAAGTGGGCATCCTTGCCTTGTTCCTGAGTTTAGAGGAAATGCTTTAAGTTTCTCTCCATTTAACTTGAGGCCGGTTACCTGCTTGCTGTATATCACCTTTAATATTTCTAGGTATGGTCTTTGTATGCCTATTCTCTGCAGGACTTTTAGCATGAAGGGGTGTTGGATTTTTTTTAAATGCTTTTTCAGCATCTAGCAAGATGATCATGTGGTTTTTATTTTCAGCTTGTTTATATGGTGAACTACGTTGATGGATTTTCCTATGTTGAACCATCCCTGCATTCCTGGGATGAAGACTACTTGATCATGGTATGTGATACTTTTGATGTATTCTTGGATTGGGTTTGTCAGTATTTTATTAAGTATTTAGTTCTCTTTCTTTGTTGGGTCTTTGTGTGGTTTAGGAATCAGGGTGACTGTGGCTTATAGAATAAGTTTGGCAATGTTCCTTCTGAATCTATTTTGTAGAAGAGTTTGAAGAGTATTGTATTAGCTCTTCTTTGAAGATCTGGTAGAATTCTGGGCTGAAACCATCTGACCCCGGGCTTTCTTTCTTTCTTTTTTTTTTTTTTTTTTTTTTTTTTTTTTTTTTTTTTTTTTTTTTTGGTTGGGAGACTTTTAAAGACTGTTTCTATTTCCTTAGGGGTATAGGACTGTTTAATCTGTAATCTGATCTTGATTTAACTTTAGTAGTTGGGATCAATCAAGAAAGTTGTCCATTTCACTTAGGTTTTGAAATTGGAGGGAGTACAGATTTTTAAAGTAGGACCTAACGGTTCTCTGGATTTCTTCAATGTGTGTTGTTATTTATCCCTTTTCATTTCTGATTTTGTGTATCTTTGTTAGTGAGATGTGTTTCTTGTATTCAGCAAAATGATGGGTCTTATTTACAGATCCATTCTGTAAGCCTGTGTCTTTTTATTGGGGAGTTGAGTCCATTGATGTTGAGGGATATTAATGACCAAACCAAAGGTTGTTATTTCCTGTTATTTTGATATAGGTGGTGGTTGTGTGTTTCTTTTGATTTAGCTGCAGTGGAGTTTTTTGCCTCCTCTATTTTCTTGGGGTTAGTTATCTTCTCTGGGTTGGAATTTTGAACAACACTGCAAATAATTCAAAAATATAAATGAGTTATTCACTTCAATAGCCAATTATTTAGCATCTAAGCTCTCATGATACATAAAATCATGTTATCACTGCCCACAGGAGCTTATACATCTGTCAACTAACTAACTGTGGTGAACGAATACAGATTAAAAGATGAGTAACAAACCACTTTATTCCAATTGAAATGAGCCTACCTAAAGATCAATGTAATTCTTAACATAAGTGAACCTTTGAAAAAGAAAAAAAGATTCATTTGGATCAATTTTATTTGGAGAAAATATAAACTCTTTAAATCCTTTTGCATTGTAGACTTTCACCACAATCTATATGAACTTTTAAAAAACACATAATCTATATTTAAGAGTGAGGAAAGAGCAATTATAACATCTAGAAGTAACTGCTATTAATAGTGTAATGTGTATACTTCTAAATTCTACTATATATGTTCTGTATCAAAACTAATAACATATTTTGTAATCTGTCTTAATATCACAGTATATAATTTTTTTGTATCAATAATAAATTTCCAAACTTTACTTTCTATTTTCTTAATCTGGATCTACTGTAGAGATCCACCAGAGTACCTGTTTGCACTCCCATCAAAAATGGAGGAGTATTCTCCTTTCTCCACACTCTCACTAGCAGGTGCTACCAGGAGTTTTGTTTTGTTTGTTTTTTAACATTTATTTATTCAAGTTACATCTCCATAACACCCCCTTCCCCATCTCTGGTCTACCTTCCCACTGTCTTCCCCCTCTCTCTCTTCTCCTTCCCCTCAGGTGAGGGTAGCCTCACCCCTATAAAGCCCTGTCATTTCATCAGTCACATGAGGTCTAACAGCTTCCTTTTGCACTAGTGCTCAACATGACAGCCAAGCTAGGGGAAGGTGTTTCACTAACAGTCACAAAATCCATGAAAGTCACTGCCCTGCTCCACCACTTGCTAAGGGATCTGTATGAAGACAAATTTGCCTGTCATCTATATATGTGTATATGGGAAACTAGGTCAGGTCTATATATGCTTTTTTTTTTTCTTTTTGGTTAGTGTTTAAGTCTCTGTAACCCTCTACAGGTCTAGATTGGTTGGTTCTGTTGATCTTAAAAAAAAATTTTTTTTTTGGTTCTGTTGATCTTAATGTAGTGTTCTTGTCCCCTGCAGGTATCTATTCCTCCTCCCTCTTTTTTTTTTTTTTCATTATAAGAATAGATACAGTACAAAACAATAAGAACAATTAGGTAACAATTTTTAAAATTATAAAGTATAACATATATTCCCAATTTCCAGTCCATATGTACTGGGCAACTAATCATAATATTCCATTATTTATCTATCTCGAAGAGTTTAAAGCTATATGATTAACTTAGTTTCAGTCCTAACTTGCATTACCAACTGAAAAACATCTTCTTAAACCTAGAACATCCTTTTAATTCTTTCTTTCTTTTTGTTTATTTATTACTTCAAGTTATCTCCATCACATTCCCCAATCTCTGCCCCTCCTGTACCCACCCTCCCACCTTCTCCCCCCTCTTCCACCTATCCTACTCCTCAGGGGTGGGGTCCCTCACATTATCAGCCCCCTCAGTTCATCAGTTATCTAGGGCTAAGAGCTTCCTCTCGCACTGGGGGCCTACAAGGCAATTCCATTAGGGCAAAGTGTCCCACAGGTAACAAGGTCTATGTTCCTGTTCCTTTTGGTGTGTTGGCTGTAGGATAGTTATCTTGTACTACATGGCTAAAATCCAATGATAAGTGAATATATGCCATGTGCATCTTTCTGAATCTGGTTAGCTTACTCAGGATGAGCTTTTCTAGTTCCATCCATTTGGCTGAAAATTGCAAGATTTCATTGTTTCTGATGACTGAGTAGTATTCCATTGTGTAAATGTACCACAGGTTTTTTTTTTTTTTTATCCATTCTTCTGTTGAGGGATATCTGGGTTTTTTCCAGTTTCTAGATATTACAAATAAAGCTGCTATGAACATAGATGAGGAGGTGTCCTTGTGGATTGGTGAGAAATCGTTTGCATGTATATCCAGAGGTATGGCTGGGTTTTGAAGTAGAGCTATTCCAAGTTTTCTAAGGTATCTCCAGATTGATTTCCATCGTAGTTATACAAGTATTACATTGAAGAGATATGGGGAGAGTGGGTATCCTTGTCTTGTCCCTGATTTTAGAGGAAATGCTTTAAGTTTCTCTCCATTTAACTTGATGCTAGCTACTGGGTGCTGTACATTGCCTTTATTATTTCTAGGTATGATACTTGCATGCCAGCTCTCTCCAGAAATTTTTGCATGAAGGGGTGTTCAATTGTGATCATGTGTGTTTTTTATTTCTTTCAGCTTGTTTATATGGCAGGTTATGTTAATGGATTTTCAAATGTTGAACCACCCCTGCATTCCTGGGATGAAGGCTCCTTGGTCATGATGTATGATACTTTTGACGTATTCTTGGTTTGCAAGAATACATTACTTCATTTGCAAGTAATTTATTAAATATTTTTGCATCTATGTTCATGAAGAAATTGGTCTGAAGTTCTCTTTCTTTGTTGGGTCTTTTTGTGGTTTAGGTATCAGGGTGACTGTAGCCTCATAGAATGAATTTGGCAGTGCTTCTTATGTTTCTGTTTTGTGGAAGAGTTTGAAGAGTGTTGGTAGTAGCTCTTCTTTGAATGTCTGGTAGAATTCTGTGCTGAAACCATTTGGCCCTGGACTTTTTTTGGTTGGGAGACTTTTAGTGACTGTTTCTATTTCTGTATGGGTTACAGGACTGTTTAATTTGATAACCTGATCTTGATTTAACTTTTGTGTTTGGAATCCATCAAGAAAATTTTCCATTTCACTTAGGTTTTCAAATTTTGTGGAGTATAGGTTTTTGAAGTAAGATGTAAAGATTCCCTGTATTTTTTTCAATGTCTGTTGTTATTTCTCCCTTTTCATTTCTGATTTTGTTGATTTGGGTATTTTCTCTCTGCCTCCTCGTTAGTTTGGCTAAGGGTTTGTCTATTTTGTAGATTTTTCTCAAAGAACCAACTCTTGGTTTCGTTGATTCTTTGATTTGTTTGTTTTGTTTCTATGTTGTTATTTTAGCCCTAAGTTTGATGATTTCCTGCCTTCTGCTCCTCTTGGGAGTATTTGATTCTTCCTTTTTTTTTTTTTTTTCTAGCTCTTCCAGTTCAGCTGTTATGTTGCTAATATGTGCTGTCACAATTTTCTTTTTGAAGGAACTTAGTGCTATGAACTTTCCTGGTTTCACTGCTTTCATTGTGTCCCATAGGTTTGGGTATGTTGTGCCTTCATTTTCCTTGGATTTTAGGAAGTCTTTGATTTCCTTTTTTATTTGTTCTCTGACCCAGTGGTTATTGAGTAGAGACTTGATCAGTTTCCATAAATGTGTAGGCTTTTTATTATTATGGTGTTGTTGAAAGTCAGCTTTAATCCATGGGGTCTGACAGGATACAAGAGATTATTTCAATTTTCTTGTATCTGTTGAGGCTTGCTTTTTGTCTGACTATATGGTCAATTTTGTAGAAGGTTCCATGACATGCTGAAAAGAAGTTGTATTCTTTTGTGTTTGGGTGAAATGTTCTGTAGATATATGTTAGGTCCATTTGGTTTATGACCTCTGTTAGTCTCAATATTTTTCTTTTTGGCTTCTATCTTGATGGCCTGTCTATTTCTGTGAGTGGAGTGTTGAAGTCTCCCACTATTAATGTGTGTGTATCAATGTGTGGTTTAAGTTTTAGAAGAGTTTCTATTACAAATGTGGGTGCCCTTATATTTGGGGCATAGATATTCAGTATTGAGATATCATCCTGATGAATTTTTTATTTAATGAGTATGTAGTACCCTTCCCTACATTTTTTGATTATCTTCAGTTGAAAGTCTATTTTATTTGATATTAGGATGGCTACTCCAGATTGCTTCCTGGGACCATTTGCTTGGAAAACCTTTTCCTAATTCTTTACTCTGAGGTAGAAACTATCTTTGTCAGTGAGATGTGTTTCTTTTATGCACCAAAATGATGGGTCTTGTTTATGTATCTGTTCTGTAAGCCTGTGTCTTTTTATTAGGGAGTTCAGTCCATTGATATTAAGGGATATTAATGACCATTAGTTGTTATTTCCTGTTATTTTGATGTAGGTGGTGGTTATGTGTTTCTTTTGGTTTAGTTGTGGTGGGGTATTTTGCTTCCTCAGTTTTCTTGGGTGTAGTTATCTTCTCTGGGTTAGAATTTTCCTTCTAGGATCTTCTGTAGAGCTGTATTTGTGGATAGATACTGTTTAAATTTGGATTTGTCATGGAATATCTTGTTTTCTCTGTCTATATTGATAGAAAGCTCTGCTGGAAAAAGTAGTCTGGGCGGTCATCTTTGGCCTCTTTCTTCTTTTAGGATGTCTACCCAGGCCCTTCTGGCTTTTAAAGTTTCAGAGGAGAAGTCAGATGTAATTCTTATGGGTCTGCCATTACACATTACATGACCTTTTTCTCTTACAGCTTTTTTAATATTCTTTCTTTGTTCTGTACATTTGGAGTTTCAGTTGTTATGTGGCGAGAGGAATTTCTTTTCTAGTCTAATCTGTTTGGAGTTCTGTATGTCTCTTGAAATTTTATCGGCATCTCTTTCTTTAGTTTTGGGAAGTTCTCTTCTATGATTTTGTTGAAGATGTTTCCTGGACCTTGGAGTTGGGAATCTTCTCTTTCCTCTATGTCTATAATTCTTAGGTTCTGTCTTTTCATTGATTCCGTGATTTCCTGGATGTTGTGGGTAAGGACTTTTTTAGATTTCTCATTTTCTTTGGTTGTTGTACTGATTTCTTCAATTGAATCTTCCACGCCTGAGATTCTTTCTTCCATCTCTTATATCCCATTTGTGATACTCATGTCTGTCGTTTCCTGTTCTCTTTCCTTTGTTTTCCATCTCCAGGATTGTCTCTGCTTGAGTTTTCTTTATTTTTTCTATTTCCAACAGTGTCCAATTCCTGAACACTTTTATAAGTTTTATATGTTTCCTGTTCCAATTGAGATGCCATTGTCTGACAATCTTTCAAATATTTCATATCATAGCCTTATCTCTTTCCCATTCATATTTGGTTGAGTTGGCTTGGAGGTCAATAATCGTATTTTCCATTGCTTTCATTTGTAAAACTGAGGGTTCTTTAAATTCTTTCAGGGATTTAATTTCTTCTTTTAAGGACTCCATTCCTTTCCAAAGCATAGATTTGTCATCATTTTCATGTGTTTCATCTGTGGTGGGATGGTCAGGGCTTGCTGTACTAGCTTAGATATCATCCTACCTTCTGAGAATGGGGCATCACTCTCTTAAAATTGTTTCCTACTGATGTGGGGTAGGAAACCTGTTTGGGGTCCCAAATAAGAATGGAAAAGTGGTTGAGCAAGTAACATTTGTTTTCCAGTGTTAGCAATTCTGATGGGTATAAGATGGAACCTCAGAGTCATTTTGAATTGCATTTCCCTGGTGACTAAGGACATTGAGCATTTTTTTAAGACTTTCTTCGTCATTAAAGATTCCTATTTTTAGCTTAGTAATTCATTTTTAATTGGGTTATTTGGCTTATTGGTGTTTAATGTCTTCAGTTATTTATATATTTTAGATAGCCCTCTGTCTGATGTCGGGTTGGTGAAGATCTTTTCCCAATCTGTAGACTGATTTTTTGTCCTATTGATGGTGTCATTTGCTTTACAGAAGATTTTCAGTTTCATGAGATTATGAATTGTTGATCACAGTGACTGATTACTTAGTGCTCTGTTCAGGAAGTTGTCTCCTGTACCAATGAGTTCAAGTCTATTCTTTACTTTCTCTTATATTAGATTTAGTGTATCCAGTTTTATGCTGAGGTCTTTGATCCACTTGAACCTAAGTTTGTGCAGGGTGATAAATATGGGTTACTTGCACTTTTCTACATGTAGACATCCACCATTTGTTGAAGATACTTTCTGTTTTCCATTGTATGGTTTTGACTTCTTTGTAAAAACAAAACAAAAACAAAAACCTAGTCTATAGATGTGTAGGTTTATTTCTGGGTCTTCAGTTAGATTCCATTGATGAATTTGGCTGTTTTTATGCCACCACCATGTAGGTTTTTGTTACTATTGCTGTGTAGTGCAGTGTGAAATCAGGGATGGTGATACTGGAAACAACCTAAATGTTCCTCAGCTGAAGAATGGATAATCTCGGTCATTTGTGCAGTGGATAATTACTGCATTATTTGATGTTCTAGGGCTTAGTTAGAGTGGTAAGTGTACAGATAAGGGGCCTTTGCCCATGAAGTTTACATATGATAGCTGTGTTAATATTCTGACTGTAATGTCATTTCTGATTTTGTCTGTAATGAATTGATGTGTACCAGCACAGAGAACACATTCCTTTATGCTGTACTGTGCTTTTTAAATATAATGCTGCAACTCTGTCCCATTCGTGAGCCTGAGCTGATTGGATTGTGAAAGACTCACTGGAAATCCCTATATAATCATCAGTGCTTTTATCCCTACCTAGTGCTGAAATCTGAGATTTAGATTGTTTTCTACTTTCAGGAAAATGTTAAGGTCAAATTCACTACTATTAGTATTTCCTTTAAAGTCAACTAAATTTGAATTGTAGCAGGCATTAGATCCAATTCCTACTTTTTTTTGCAAGGGTTCAATTTTATTTTCTTTACATTCTCCCGTTAAAATACTTTTAAATGCCTATATAAAATAGGAATTTTTGATTGAATTAAATTAATTTTTTTCCTTTATTTTTTATTTATTCAAGTTAAATCTCAATCACAGTCCCCTCCCTATTCCCCCCTCCAGTCCCACCCTCCCACCCTCAACCCCCATCCTCTTCCCTTTTTTTTTTAAGTTTAAGGTATATCTTACTTCCCTCTGCAGTTTCCTCTTTCAGTCCAACAAATGGCTTTCTCTTATAATAATAAATACAAAACAACAGAGGTAATTAGGCCACAGTTATGAGGGTTATATGGCTTAGTGTACATTCCCAATGTCCGGTCCATATGTATTTGGTACCTGACTTTAACATTCCACTATCTAACCATCTCCATGAGTTTAAAGTTCTATATCTAACTCAACATTCATACTAACTTGAAAAACAATTTTAAAAGTGTCTTCTTAGATCTATAACACTCTCTTGACTCCTAAACAACTCAAAGTTTAATTATGAGACTCTAGCTATCTGTTCTTCAACCACCTCAGAGACCTGAGAGGGATAAATATATCTGATTTTATAGGAAGTACAGGGCCTGCAGCTTCCCAAACTAAGAAATGACATACCAGTGGCTTCTTGGTCAGTTCCCATTTTCTCTCCATACATTACCGCATCGCTTTTCAGTCGTTTGGCCCCGTTTCTCTGACATTGGTTGTAGAGCAGGGGTTATGAAAGACTTACCTACCCTGTCTTGGCAGAGCTAGGTTTTCGACTTACCTGTTTCCAGGTTTTGTCCTTTTTGGACAGCATTCTGTCTACAGTTGGAACAAGGGGCTTTTCCTACCAAGAGATAGGCTTGCGACTAATTCAATCATCTCCCACTGGAGATTCTTCAATGCTCATCTTCTACTTGGAGGAGAATAGGGGGTGCTGTCAGGAGTTGATATTTCTTGATATAAAAAAATCTAAAGTTACGAAAACATCTTTGAATGCCATATTCTGTAGATCTCTTGAGGTTTTTGAAGAGGCCCTATCTATTTCTTATATTAGGGTAAGCAGATGTTAATTGTCTCGAGGTTTATTTCCAATTAGCTAGCAAGTAACTATAATAGGCTGTCTTAGTACCTAACAGAATGATCGGCTTGCATAAACATTAGTTTGCATTTCTTAATTATCCTAAACAGTTTATGACAATTAGTAGTAAAAGGCTGAAACATCACATTTCATTTTTTTTCTTTACCTCCTAACCCTTCCATCCCATTTCTCTGGGGTGGGGCGTCCTTATATAACAGTTCCTCATCTCAGTTGAGAGGTGGTATTAGGGCCAAGAGCCTCCTCATTCATTGGGGGTCTACGAGGCAGTACCAGCAATAAAAAGTGTCTCATTGCCAGGGAGAGAGAACTAAAAAACAAACAAACAAATAAGCAGACAAATAAATAAAAAAGACTAAAAAATAGAATAAAATATAAAAAAATAAATAAAAAATAAAAGTGTATGTCCAAGTTCCCTTTGGTGTGTTAAATGTAATATCGATATCTTCTACTATATACCTAAAATACTACTATAAGTGAATAAATGCCATATGTGTCCTTCTGAGTCTCGGTTAGCAATAAGAAAACTAAAGGAGATCAAGGGAATAAACATTGGAAACGAAGAAATCAAATTATCCCTATTTGCAGATGATATGATAGTATACATAAGCGACCCCAAAAAGTCAACCAAAGAACTCTTACAGCTGATAAACACCTTCAGCAAAGTGGCTGCATACAAACTTAATTCAAAAAAATCAGAAGCCCTTCTTTATACAACAAACAAATGGACTGAGAAAGAAATAAGGGAAACAACCCCCTTCACAATAGCCACAAACAACATAAAATACCTGGGGATAACTCTAACCAAGCAAGTAAAGGACCTGTACAACAAGAACTTCAAGTCCTTGAGGAAAGAAATGGAAGAGGCCCTTAGAAGATGGAAAGATCTCCCATGCTCATGGATAGGTAGGATCAACATAATAAAAATGGCCATCCTACCAAAAGCAATATATAGATTCAATGCAATTCCTATCAAAATACCAACACAATTTTTTATAGGCTTGGAAAGAGCTATTCTCAATTTCATATGGAACAACAAAAAGCCCAGAATAGCTAAATCAATCCTGTATAATTAAAAAAAAAAACATATGGAGGTATCACCATCCCAGATTTCAATCTGTACTACAGAGCAATAGTTGTAAAAACAGCATGGTATTGGTATAGAAACAGACCAGTAGATCAATGAATCAAATTGAAGATCCAGAAATAGACCCACACACTTATGGCCACCTAATTTTTGACAACGTAGCCAAAATGGCACATTGGAAGAAGGACAGCATCTTCAACAAATGGTGGTGGTCCAACTGGATATCTACTTGTAAAAGAATGAAATTAGACCTTTACTTATCACCTTGTACAAAACTTAAGTCCAAGACCTTAACCTAAGGCCGGTCACACTAAATCTACTAGAAGAAAAAGTGGGAGAAACCCTCAAACTCATTGGCACAGGTGACAACTTCCTGAACAGAACACCAACAGCTCAGGACCTGAGATCAACAATCAATAAATGGGACCTCATGAAACTGAAAAGCTTCTGTAAGGCAAAAGACACTGTCATTCGAACAAAAAGGCAGCCTACAGACTGGGAGAAAATCTTCACCACCCCCACATCTGACAGAGGGCTAATATCCAAAATCTACAAAGAACTCAAGAAATTAAATGCCAAGAAACCAAATAATCTAATAAAAAAATGGGGGACAGAGCTAAATAGAGAATTAACAAAGGAGGAATCCATAATAGCTGAGAGACACTTGAAGAAATGCTCAACATCCTTAATCATCAGAGAAATGAAACTCAAACGACTCTGGGTTTCCATCTCACACCTGTCAGAATGGCTAAGATCAAAAGCTCAAATGACAGCACCTGCTGGCGAGGGTGTGGAGAAAGGGGTACCCTACTCCATTGCTGGTTGGAGTGCAGGCTTGTGCAACCACTATGGAGGTCAGTCTGGTGCTATCTTAGAAAACTTGAAATAGCTTTGCCTCAGGACCCAGCCATACCACTTCTGGGTATACATCTAAGTGAGTGCTCACCGAATCACAAGGAAGTTGCCTCATCTATGTTCATAGCTAGAAACTGGAAACAACCCAGATGTCCCTCAACTGAAGAATGGATTAAAAAACTGTGGTACATCTACACAATGGAATATTATTCAGCTATCAGGAACAATGAAATTATGCAATTTGCAGCCAAATGGATGGAACTAGAAAAGCTCATCCTGAGTGAGCTAACCCAATTCCTACTTTTGTATCTCAGCACTTAATAATGTCTTTCTCTAATCTCAATTTGAGCATTTTCTCCATTCCCAAAACTCCCTTCTTCTGCTGTACAGTCCTCAGTGTACAACACATTAGCTCACTGATATCTGCAGTCATCCTTAATTCTTTTTTTATGTTTATGTACTACTTCAAGTTACAACTTCCTCACAGTCCTCTCCCTCCACCACTCCCCTTCCCACCTATCCTACTCCTCTGATGTGGGGTGCTCCTACACATCAGACCCCCTCAGTTCAGCAGTCTTATGAGGGCTAAAAATTCCCTCTTATACTGGAGGCCTACGTGGTAGCTCCATTAGGGCAAATTGCCCCACTAACAGGTAACAAGGTCTATGTTCCTGTTCCTTTCAGTCTGTTGGTTGTAGGACAGTTTTCCTGTACTATATGGCTAAAATCCTGCCTTTATTCTTATTTCTTTGTATGAAATATCTGCCAGACTCTTCTATGTGTCCTTCTTTTCCCCAACACTATTATCTTAAGGCTGGATGCAGAATGACACTTAACACAATCATGGTTATATTTGCTTTACAGATTGGTTTACCCTCCTCTTTGCAAGGATTATAAGTGTTTAATGTGTATAGTTTTGTTTATAAAGTTTCTTCAAGAAATAGATTTTCTGTGTCCAGTTTAATATATTAAGTGCTGTTATGTTATATATAACATCTGTTCTTATTTTTATTCTGTAATTAAAGAATTTATAAAAATCATTGGTATGACTGTGAGCTTCATTATTATATCCATTAGATGGAAGGGATACATTTTGCTCTATGTTCCTGTTGTACAGTCCTCCAGTGGGCATATTTACATGTTATACCAACTCTCTTTACCAATGACAAATGGTAAGATTGCCTATTGTCTGTGAGACAAAATAAAAAATTTAGTATTCTTCCTTGTATAAATGTCCCCTTAAGAGTTTTAAGAATTTTGCTGGACAGTGGTGGTGAAAACCTATAATCCCAGAACTTGGGAGACAGAGACAGACAGATCTCTGAGCTCAATGCCAGCCTGCTCTATAGAGTGAATTCCAGGACTCACTGTGTAGAGTGAATAGACCAAGGCTACACAAAGAAACCCTGTCTTAGAAAAAAAGAAAATAATATCTTCCTCCTATAAATAATCTGGACAAATTGATATGTTACAAGCACCTTTCCTTTCCGAAGCACAGTGTATGTCAGAGGGCTGCAATACTAACCCTGTTTAAAAAAGGTCTTTTTGTACAGACCTAATTGATATGTTTGAATTTTTTACATTTCTTATCATTTCTAAATTTAAGAGAATTAAAATACCATCTCAGGAAGGAGGTTTTCTGGTCAGTTTAAACTCTGGGGCCTCTGTGTCCTGTGTCTGTTCTCAGCAATAGGGACTTATGTTCCACCTTGGAGGGCAGTGACAACCAATGGCAGTAGCAATAGCAATATTTTGGGAGTCTCTTGGACAGCCCTGACCAACAAGTGAGAGAAGGTTTCTCATGCCTCAAGTTAGTGTTTTTGTTAGGTCTTCTTTGGTTCTTAGAAGGAGCATTGTCAGCCCAGATGAAAGAATTTCATATGAATACATGTATGTATACATTTCAATAGATATATTTATTTATACACACTTACATACATTATACTTTTTATTATGTAGATAGTTAATAGTATGATTCCTTATGAATTTTTCAGATATTATTACTGTTATTTTACCTTCATTTCTACTTCTGTATTTAATTCCAGCATGACAAGATATCCCTGAGAATGCAATCATGGCCCCTATAACTTATCGGTAACCAGTAACTCTCTAAATGGATTAAGTCTCACTCAACAAGAATATAAGCATGCCTCTTACTGGAAATATAGGCAACTAACCATGATTACTAAAGTCATGACCTTTGAAGAGAACCTACAATCATCACTTTACTAAACCAGCATAATTTCTAACTACATTCTAAATAAGTATCCTTATAATCATAGATAAGCATAGTCTTAACTTCTCTTCAAGAAGATATCTCTTGGCAACAGATAGAGCACATTTTAGAAAACCACTACCAATAAAAATGCACAGCTATGAAACCCAGTTCCAATTGGTATATCTACAAAACTACTCCCACACTTAAGGCTCAGGGAACACTGCAGAAAACTGGGTGGAAAAACTGTAAGAAACAGAAGAACAGAGAGGAGGCCTCAATTCTAGGCAATGAACTACAGGCAACTAAGGAATGCTGAAAGGGAGACATACTCTTCCTTGTTGTAAAGGCCATATAGCTTGGTGATCTGTAGCTCTCTACAGGTTGGATGGGGCCTTATACAGAGGTTGGTTCTCAGTGTGTCACCCAGAGCTCACCCCTTCCTGTTATGTCCCAGTTGGGAACTCAGTTCAGGGGTTGTGGTGGGATGTGTTATTCCTGCCTACAGGTTTCAGAGATCCAACTGGTCTTTGTAGTGATGATGGTGGAGGTTGGCAGGTCACAGACTGTTGGCTGGAGCTGCAGCTCCCCTTCAGCTTATGTGTCAGGATCGTGACTGTGGTCCTCCCATGCTGCTCTCAGGCGGCTCTCAGGTTCAACATGCGTCTTATAGCCAGAAGCACTGTGATCTGGTATAGCCCATGGCACCCAGTCAATGAGCAATGGTCCAGAGTTGTTTCACTGCTCCTGAGTCAGAGCTTTCTGTGTTGTAGCCTGTGTATTCAGCTGAGGGGTAAAGCGTTGCAGTCAGGAAGATATGATATGGAATTCAAAACCTGTACACAGTGTTTGGATGTGGGAATGCTCTGCTGCCTTTTCTCTGCCAGAATCACTGTGCTCCAATGTATCTTGTCTGTGCAAATGTAGCTTCTGGCAGTTTCCCTGTAGCAAGGGTATCAACACTGTTGTTGTGGTCCGTCCACGCTCTTCTCCGGGTTGGGGGGGGAGGTTAAGGATAAACCTGTGCCTCTCTGTCAGAAGTTGTTGGGTTGGTGCAGTCCACCTGCTCAGGCCACTCACAATAATTCAGAACTGCTTTACTGCTACAGACCGAGATCAAGTTGCTGTAAACTAAGGAAGTAGACTGAGAGCCCTCCCAATGTGGGTGTGGGCAGTGAGTTCACAAAGCGTCCCCAGTACTTGGATTAGGGAGGGGGGGGTGCCTCTCTATCAGAAGTTCTGTGGTTGGGTGCTGCTGCTCCCTCCAGCAGCATGCCCCAGTCTAGGATCATTTCACTGCTCTGGGCTGAGATCTAAATGTACTAGAGACTGAGTCTGTAGCCTGAGTGCCCTGCTCACACTGAGTCTGTAGCCTGAGGGCCCTGCTGAAGTGAGCACGGACAGAGAGTTACAGTATGGAATTCACTCAGTGAAGCTCAGTGCCTTTTCCCTACCTGAATTTCAGTGCTCCAGAGCAGCCTGTCTGGGTCAGCAGGGGTTTCCAAAAGACTCCCTGTAGCTATGGTGTCAGGGCTGTGGCTATGGTCCTCACAATCAACTCTCAGATGAGTCTTAAAGCCAGTCTGTACCTCATAGTTTAAAACTCTATGAACTGTTGCTATCACTGCTTCTGTGCCCTGCTGCACAGCCGAGAGCCCAGGCTAGTGGCCAAGCATATGGAATGGAGCAGGGAGATCCAATAAGGAAATCACTCACTGAGGCCCTGCCTGTATCTCAGTGTCCCAAAGCAGCCTGCCTGGGCTTCCACCAGACCCTCTGTAGTCAGGTGGAGGGAGGGGTGAGGGAGTTCCAATTTGTATTCTATATCCTGCCCACAGTGTGCTTGGGCTCAGGGAAGCTTGGCGCCTGCCAGCTGAATCCTCTTCTTACCTGTCAGCCAGATGCCACCATACTGAATATCAGGGAGAGTCCCTCAGTCTTACAATGTAGTGGCTCTACTGTTATGCTCCTGAGTGTCCAAGGCTAGCCCCTGCACAGACGCTGTGGACTCAGCGTTTGGAGGTTGAAACCACCAGCTGGAGTCCTGAAAGGATCCAATGTGCCATCTCTTCCACTGTGGCAGGGAGGGAGTACAGAAAGTGCTTCCGTGTCTGTGTCTGGTGACTCCTATCCTCCAATATCTATATTTCCAGTATTAAGTTCTTTATTGTCCCTGGCATTGCTGGGCAAACCCAGATAGGCTTGTGCTCTTCAGCAGGAGTGTATCTCTGCTGTTGTCCCATTGGTCCTCCTGACCAAAATGTATCTGACTAGATCGCTACCATCTTGCCCCCTTTCGCTCCTGTTCTTTCAATTGGAGCAGCCTTGCCCTTGATGTAAGGTAACAACAGCAATTGAGCAATTCTATCCCCTACACTAATTCTCATCTCTTTCCTTACTGATGCCATAGTTTTAATTTCTTCCTTCCAAACTCCACCTATAAAATGGATGCATAATAAATCCTTGAGAAGTTAATCCACTTATTCCAAAGATTAATCCTACTGTCCCTGATGGAATAGTACTTAAACACCAGTGGTTAACTTATAACATTCATCTGTTTTAGATAGTGTAACAGACTGATCTGTGGTCTGTAACCGATCTTTTAAATTATTATTTAACACTTATTTATTTATTACTAAATTCACTTATAACAAACACCAACAATTTCTTAACTATTAATCCTATAAATTCCTACAACCCCTTTAACCTATCCACTAAACCTATTGATAATTATAACAACTACTTTCATAACCTTTTAGAATGATACAGTCTCTGGGGCAGGTCCTCAGTCATCAGGAACACAGTCTTTGTTGTAGATTCTTTAACACACTTAGCAGTCCTTTTTCTGGATCTCTCAGATGCAGGTTCGTCAGGGTAAGTTGGTTATTGCAGTCTCACCTTAAATAAGGCTTCATGCTTTCTTCTCTGTGGGAGACCCCAGCCGTCTTACTTCTTTTGAATCAGGAACTCAGCTGCTCTGCCTCAGTCCTTAAAGCCAGGCACAGTTTCCCCTAGGCCACTGATCGGACAGATCAAACCCCTCCAGGCAAAAGCTGAGACACAGGGTCCAGTCCTTGGCCTTTTGGTGTCTTGCTCAGGCTTTCTTTGCTCACCAGCTTCTTTCTGCTTCAGGGAGAGAGCTGGCCATCAATGGCCAGCCCTTTTTTCAGCAGGACTCTTGGAGCTCTCTAGCATCAGGGGACTCTTCCCTTTCTGGGCTCCATGCACTGTCCTTAAAAAGGAGGAACTCTGTTTCAGCTTAATTTGGGCTCCGCCCACTTAGCAGCTGAAAACAATGTCAGGCCAGATACTTTGTTTCTTCAAGTCTACTGAGTCTTTCCTGCTTTTCTGACTTCAACCTTGTTTTTCAGTCTATTGAGTCTTTCCTGTTTTTCCTGACTTCAACCTTGTTTTTCAGTCTATTAAGCCTTTCCTGTTTTTCCTGACTTCATGCTGATAATGCTGTTCATGCCCCGAATTAAGAGACAGTATCAGAAACTCCTATATATTTTCTAAATCTAATTTATCTAACCCCTACATATCCCCCTTCTAGTAAAATAAAAAAATAATCTACATAATATCTACATATACAATGTAAATAAATTGTCTATGTACAATACACAAACTAACTTTAAATTTTTATCAATATACATTAAAGCAAGTGTTAAAATAACCTTAAACTTTTCACAATACATAGTTGTATTTACATCTTTTGACAAAAGACATTAAAGCAAACAAAACATTTTAAATTCTTATCAATAAACTTACTTTCTATTACATACAAAACATTTTTAAAATTGCATCAATAAACAGAATCTTAAATTTCTACCAATATAACAAAATAATCTTAAGCTTTTAATAATAAAAGAGACAAAAAATAGAATGAAGGAAAAAAGAAAATCCTCAAATCCAATTCACAACACATTACATATATCCATTCATTCCAGACGACAACAAATAATCACAACACATAACATAACACACACAAAAAACTTCCAACCCATCTTTTGAGAATGGAGTGTAAATATTTTCGGGTACCCTTCAAAAATTGAGATATTGGTCAATTCTTGGGAAAGTTACCTATAGCTTTTATTGTCCAGTCTCTGTAAGATCGATCATTTTTTGGACTAGCGCTTTTAAAAATGATTTGCAGTCTTTTCCCCTAAATAACAAAATTTTCTATTATCTATCAAATAACCAAAGTGGGGGGAACACCCTCCCTACCTTCTGGGGATGGGACGTTGTTCTCTTAAAATGACTTCCTGCTGATTTGGGACGTAATAAACCTGTTTGGGGCCCAAATAAGAATGGAAAAATTGTTTAAAATGTTAATAGAATCATTTGATGTTCAGTCCTTTTATGCTCAGCTATTTAGATGTCCTAAGAAGTTCATAGACAGAAGCTGATCTTCAGAGCTTTACTGAAGATCTGGCTGGAGTAGTCTGTGGAGCTGAACGATCTTAGCTATTTTGAGTTGTTGTGGTTGTAGACTTTTGAGGAAACTGCTATTGAAGAAGTCTGCAAGGCTGGATCATCTGGGCCACTCGTCTTCTTTGGTGTCTGATCTGTTTTCTGCTGAGGTTTCCATTGTCCAGTTGTCCCTGGATTCCTTGAACGGATGCTTTAAATCTCCTGGAAAGATAAGAACAGAGCCCTGCCCTAATCCTAACTCTGGGACAATTACCTTTTTTTTGGTGGGGTCAGGTAATATTTTTCCTGGAGCAAATTTGGTTTTTTTGACAATACATAAAGTATTACCTTTCAATCCGGATTAAAGAAGAAATTATTTTGATATTTTGGAGCTAAACAAACCTTTAGTGAATATATTTTGAGATCTCAAAGGACAATTTGTTTGAATTGCAGCCTGCCTTTTGTAAGTAGCTTTTAAACTTAAATCTTTCCAAATCCTATGTGCCTGTCTCTGCATTCTAAGTTTTGGGATCAAAGACATGTGGTTCCCAACTGATGGGATTAAAGATGTGCTCCTCCACCCCTGGATCAAAGTTTTTCTCTGTTTAGAGCTTGTTTTGTATCAGGTGGCCTTGAGCTCTGAGATCTGCCTGTTTCTGTCTCTAGTGTGTTGGGATTAAGGGTGTATTCTTCCCCAATGATGGGACTAAGGGTGTGCGCCATCACCACCCTGTTTCTTGTAACTCTAGAATTTATAAGACAACTAACTCTATAGTGATCCTCCTGTCTCTACTGGAGGTAACGGCATGGGCTAACACCATGCATTATTTTACCTTAGCTCTAAGTTTTTTCAACTCTTGGAGATTTGTAAAACCAGGTTGAACAGCTGTCACCTTTAATTTATTTACAGTGTTTTAAACCTGTTACCTGCTTTTTAATGCCAAACCATGGAAATAGCCTATACCTCTACAAAAAAAACTTTTAAGCTGCTATCAAGTTTGTGTAATCTCTGTAGCCACCTGCAGTCTAACATTCTAATCTGAAATTAAGACCATTTTTCCTTTCATGCCAGTAAGGTAAATTATAGTTTGAAAATTTTATATCGTATTTTTATTATATTTTTAAGCTTATTAATTCTTTTCTTAAAAAAGTATTATTTACTTCTAGAACATAGTTTCCTCCCTCCTCCCCTCTTGGCCCCTCCCTTCCTCTCTCCTTCCCTCCCTCTCTCCTTCCCTCCCTCCCTCCCTCCCTCCTTGGTCCTCTACTAGGTACTCTCCTTCTCCTCAGATGAGGTGGGTCCTCACATATCATATTCCCTCAGATCTTGCGTCATGTGAGGCCCAAAAGCTTCCACTCTTGGAGCTTGATAAGGCACACCATCTAGGGTGTGGGGTTCCACTAACCTGCAGCAGATTCCATGACTCACTGGTGGGTAGAATTTTTCCTAGGGGAAAAAAATGATTTGCATGCAAAGTTTTTAAGAAAACAGTGATTGAAGCAGTATGTTAGGTTGAATCTTCTCTTCTGGCCCATTTGTCTTGTTGTTATTGTCATTCAGTTCTTGGCTCTGAAAATAAATTTTTGCTCTAAATTTGAGCAAATAGAAGGTATAGAACAACTGTGTAAGTCCATTTTAAGGCATAAACTCTGTCCATCCTGGATAAAAGATTGGAATATCATGAACACCATAAAGTTAATAAAATATTCTTACCATGTGAAGACATTCATATTTCAGCTAATGGGAGGTTCTTCCTGGTCAGATCTAATCTTTATAAGTTTTGTTGGTAACCACATTTTTTCATTCCCTGTAGACACATAGGCATAACCAAGTCCCCATCTTAAAACCATTGCAGGTTTCCACTCTAAAGTTAACATATCCTTATAATATATTGGTTGATTTAATTCCTCAGTTTTTTGTATAACCCAATGTCTCTCAGCTGCAGTGGTACCCTTTTCACCAACATTTAGGAAATTCAAAGTTAGCAATGCATTGTGTAATCTATCCCTGGGATTCTTTAATTCCCCCTTTTGTTTAAAAAGCATCTCTTTTAAGGTACGATTAGCTCTTTCTACAATTGCTTGTCATGTAGGATTGTGTGGTATACCAGTAACATGTTTTATATTATAATATGCAAAGAATTGCTTCATCTTATTAGATACATATGCAGGAGCATTATCAGTCTTAATTTGTGCAGGTACACCCATAAATGCCATTATTTCTAACAAATGTGCAATAACACAATCAGCTTTTTCAGAACTTAAAGTTGCTGCCCATTGAAACCCGGAGTATGTATCAATGGTATGATGTATGTACCTTTGTTTTCCAAAATCTGCAAAGTGAAAAACATCCATTTGCCAAATTTCATTCTTTTTTGTACCTCTAGGGTTACTACCAGCAGGTAATGGAATTTGGTTATACAGAGAACACGTAGGACATTTTTTAATTATTTCCCTGGCTTGTTGCCAGGTAATAGAGAATTTTTCCTTTAAACCTGAACTGTTAACATGATGTTTCTGATGAAATTTTGAGGCTTCCAACACATTTCCTATGAGTAACTGAACAATTTCCTCATTTCCTTGTGCCAGTGGACCTGGCAAACCTGTATGGGATCGAATATGGGTTATATATAATGGATTATTTCTACCTCTGATGACCTGTTGCAATTGTATAAATAAAGAAGTTAATTCTGTGTTATCGGGAATAAATTCAGGTTTCTATGTGCAGCACAACTCTTTCTGCATATAGAGAATCTGTAATTATGTTAAGAGACTCTGGAAAATCTAATAACACCATAAGGATTGCATACAATTCTGCTTTTTGAACTGAGGTATATGGACTTTTGATTACCTTGCTGATTTTGTCTGTCTTATAACCTGCCATTCCCATCTTGTTAGCATCAGTATAGAAGGTTGGTGAATCAGGAATTGGTGTTCCCTTTACAATATGAGGAAGAATCCAAGTAGTTCTTTTTATAAATTGTATACGTTTGCTTTTTGGAAATTTGTTATTAATTTCTCCCAAATAATTACTGCAAGCTCTTTGCCAATCTTCATTGATTACCCACAATGACATAATCTCAGCATTAGTAAAAGGCACTACTATTTCAGCCGGGTCCATTCCTGATAATTGACGTAGTCTTATTCTACCTTTTACAATTAATTCAGATATCTTTTCTATGTATGTCTTTAATTTTTTACTTTGTTTATGTGGTAAGAAAATCCATTCCATAATACTATCTTCCCGTTGCATAATAAGCCCTGTAGGAGAATGAGTTGATGGTAAAATGACCAAAATACAATCAAGTTGGGGATCAATTCGATCTATGTATGCATCTTGCAATCTTTGTTCTACCAACATTAATTGCTTTTCTGCCTTAGCAGTTAAACATCTTGGACTGTTTATATTTGAATCCCCTTGTAATGTTTGAAACAAATTACTTAACTCATGAGTACTTAAACCAAGGGTGGGCCTTAGCCAATTTATATCTCCCATTAATTTTTGAAAATCATTAAGAGTTTTCAATTGGTCTCTACGGATTTGTACCTTTTGCGATCTTATTCGCTGTTGACTTATTTTATAACCCAAATAGTTGATTGAATCTCCTCTTTGTATTTTTTCAGGAGCAATTTTTAACCCCCATAGTGGTAGAATTTTTTGCATTTCCTTAAATAAGTTCTCTAAAACAACTACATCAGAATCAGCCAACAAAATATCATCCATATAATGATAGATAATAGATTGAGGAAACTGCTTACACATTATTTCTAATGGTTTTTGTACAAAATATTGACACAGAGTTGGACTATTCAACATTCCCTGTGGAAGTACATTCCAACAATACCTCTTGATTGGCCTACTGTTATTAAGAGTAGGTACAGAGAAGGCAAACCTTTCCCTATCATTCTTATGCAGTGGAATTGAGAAAAAGCAGTCTTTTAAATCAATTACTATTAAGGCCACGACTTTGGTAACAGAGAAGGTAAAGGCATACCAGGCTGCAAAGGACCCATAGGTTGAATTACTCTATTCACAGCTCTTAAATCTGTTACCATTCTCCATTTACCCGATTTCTTTTTTACCACAAACACAGGAGAATTCCATGGGCTGGTAGACTCTTCTATATGACGAGCCTCCACCTGTTCTTTTACCAATTGCTCAAGAGCCTCCAATTTTTCCTTTGTTATGGGCCACTGCTCTTGCCACACTGGTTTATTTGATAGCCATTTCAAGGGTAGGGCTGTTGGAATTTCAGCAGTGGCCCCTAGTATAAATTTGGAAACTTGATACCTGGGGTGTCCTGTATTTGGACACTAGATATAGCTTGCAGTTGTTGAGTACTCACATCAATATCTTCCTCAAAAGTATCTATAATCTCAATGTCTGGGGTGTCCTGTGTTTGGACACTAGACATTGCTTGCAATTGTTGTTGAGTATGCATATCAATACTTTCCTCAAAGACATCCATCATTTCATCATTTGTTATTTCTGGCATTGTAGGAATATTAATTTGAGTACCTCGTTGTTGTAAGAGATCCCTTCCCCATAAATTTATGGGTACATCAGCCACATAAGGTCTCAACTTCCCTGTTTGTCCTTCTGGTCCCACACAGTTAAGCCATCGTACACTTTATTTTAAATGTGATAATTTACCA
This sequence comes from Lophiomys imhausi, assembly GCA_907164525.1. NCBI lineage: Eukaryota > Metazoa > Chordata > Mammalia > Rodentia > Muridae > Lophiomys > Lophiomys imhausi. The sequence continues at coordinate 6,921,253 of CAJQZJ010032097.1, forward strand.
ATTCCTATAAAATGTGTAGGAACCCTTTGAAGTGGCCAGTTTGTATTCCAAGACTCATGTGAGAGGACAGTGACATCCGCTGCTGTGTCAAGCAATCCTTCTATTTCAATACCATTCACTTGTATTTTTAATTTTGGTCTCGTATCACTCACCATTGTTTGCCAATACACACGTTTTCCACTATTTTCGACTGCTCCTGTTCTGTCTATTGGAACAACCTTGCCTTTGGTGTAAGGAAACAGCAGCAGTTGGGCAATTTTGTCCCCTGCATTAATTGTCATCTCTTTCCATATGGATTTCATAATTTTAATTTCTTCCTTGAAGTCTCCATATATAATACCTGGATGAATAAAGAATCCTTGATAAGTTAATTCATTTTTTCCAAATATTAATCCTATTGTCCCTGATGGTAAAGGACCACAGATACCAGTGGTTAACATATAACATTCATCTGTTTTGGATAATGTTTTAGATTGATCTGTGGTCAAATCTAAAACTGTAGTACCTTCAGTATCCTGTAAAAGATCAGCAATAGTTAATTTTGTTCTTCCTGTCTGTCTGTTTTCCTCTGGTTGGATGATTGATGACGGTTCACGTTGTTTTGGGGGGCCTGAACCGGTAGGCCCCTTCCCTTGTTTCCCGGCAAGGGGTTACCTCTGACATCCGTTTTAGCTCTACAATCCCGGGACCAGTGTTTACCTTTTCCACAACGAGTACAAAATCCTGGAGACCTTAACCTTCTATTGCCATTAGAAGCCATTCGTTCCCTTCTATGACCATGTTCGCCATTAATAGCCATTCGTTCCTTTCTATGACCATGTTCTGCAGAGTCCAGGCACCTATCATTTCAAGTTCTGGAGGATTCATCTTTACGATATCTTTGGAAATGACCAAGTTCACCATTTTTAAAGCACTCATTAAGACCCCTAGCAACTGCTTGTGCTATGACATTAGTCTGATGCTCTTGAAAACCAATATCAGCTGTTTCTCTTATCCATTCATCTACTGGGGCTCCTCGAGCTTTCAATGGCCTAATTGCCCTTTGACATTCAGCATTTGCATTTTCATATGCCAAGGCATTTATCAAGTCCTGTCTGGCATCAGTGTTACTTACATCTCTCTCCACAGCTGAAGTCAATCTCCCTAAAAAGTCTGAGAAGGTTTCCTGAGGACTTTGTATTATCTTGGTAAATGAAGTAAACTTTTTCCCAGCCTCAGACACCATATCCCAGGCCCTCAGAGCTGCAACACGACATTGTTCGATGACAACATCTTCAAGTTGAGTCTGTAACCGTATGTCAGCATAAGGTCCCTCACCAAGCATTTGGTGGGTTGTGACATTTATTCCCCTTGCCATATTTTGCTACTCTAATTTTGTGGATTCATGTCTCCACCATGACAACCATTGTAATTGCTGGCTACCTTCTAGCACAGCTGATATCAGTCCCTTCCAATAATGATTCTATTTTGTATAGCCCAATTATTTAGCATCTGTTTAACGAATGATGAGTGCATTCCATTAGAAACAATAGACTCCTTAAATCTTTTTAAATCCAAAATGTCTATTGGACGCCATGTTAATTCCTGATTGAGTTGACCGTTATTATCAGGCCTAATTTGAAACATAACTGGAAAAGCTGATGGTGATTGTGCAGTACCATGCAGCTCCTCTGGGGGCGCACTTGGTTCCACATTAGCACCATTACCTACCTGGTTTTCTACTGACACACGTGGCGGCTTTTCTACTGGTACATGCGGCGACTGTGGAGACCTAGCTAGAAAAGAACTTGCCATTTTCTCAGTTCCAGTCACCTGCCCTGCCAGAATTTTCTTAAGCTCCTCAATCTGCATTTCCATAATTTTTAATTGTGTAACAGACATCTTCCTTATGACAAACCAATAAAATAAAAAAAAAGTAAACAGCATAAAACATTCGGTCTGATTGAAAAACAGTGTAGAGGTCAGCAGGAAACATTGCCATATTGTCAACAGCTGACATCATAGTTTCAAAATCTGCAGTTTTCTCTATAGTTTTGAAAATAAAATTACCCATAATGCCTTACCACGTTGAGCGCCACCTGTAACCGATCTTTTAAATTATTATTTAACACTTATTTATTTATTACTAAATTCACTTATAACAAACACCAACAATTTCTTAACTATTAATCCTATAAATTCCTACAACCCCTTTAACCTATCCACTAAACCTACTGATAACTATAACAACTACTTTCATAACCTTTTAGAATGATACAGTCTCTGGGGCAGGTCCTCAGTCGTCAGGAACACAGTCTTTGTTGTAGATTCTTTAACGCACTTAGCAGTCCTTTTTCTGGATCTCTCAGATGTAGGTTCGTCAGGGTAAGTTGGTTATTGCAGTCTCACCTTAAATAAGGCTTCATGCTTTTTTCTCTGTGGGAGACCCCAGCTGTCTTACTTCTTTTGAATCAGGAACTCAGCTGCTCTGCCTCAGTCCT
>CAJQZJ010032097.1:6943732-6966254 GCA_907164525.1 Lophiomys imhausi
TGTCAGGCCAGATACTTTGTTTCTTCAAGTCTATTGAGTCTTTCCTGTTTTTCTGACTTCAACCTTGTTTTTCAGTCTATTAAGTCTTTCCTGTTTTTCCTGACTTCAACCTTGTTTTTCAGTCTATTAAGTCTTTCCTGTTTTTCCTGACTTCATGCTGATAATGCTGTTCATGCCCCGAATTAAGAGACAGTATCAGAAACTCCTATATATTTTCTAAATCTAATTTATCTAACCCCTACAGTGGTCAGTTCTAAAGCTGCACTACCTTTAGTAGCATGTAAAAGATTGGCAATAGTTAATTTTATTCTTCCTCCTGCTAACTTGTTTCCCTCTGGCTGGCTGATGGAGGATGGTTCATACATTTTGCTGCAGAGCCTGGTAGGCCCCTCCCTTGGTTTCCCTGCAAGGGGTTACCTTGGCATCCATTCTTTAGTTCTTTTTTTACAGTCCCGGGACCAGTGTTTACCTTTACCACCATGAGTACAAAATCCTGGAGACCTTGACCTTACATTGTTATGAGAAACCATTTGTTGCCTTTTACCACCAAGTTCTGCAGAGTCAAAGCAACTGTCATTTCGAGTTCTGGAGTCTTCTGTCTTACAATACCTTTGGAAATGACCAAGTTCACCATTTTTAAAGCACTGATTAAGACCCCTAGCAATTACTTCTGCTACTATATTAGCCTGATGTTCCTGAAAACCAATATCAGTTGTTTGTGTCATCCATTCATCTATTGGAGCTCCTCAAGGTTTCAATGGTCAAATTTCCCTTTGACATTTAGCATTTGCATTTTCATTCACCAAGGCATTTATCAAGTCCTGTCTGACATCAGTTTTCTACATCACTCTCGACAGCTGAAGTCAATCTCCCTAAAAAGTCCGAGATAGTTTCCTGAGGATCTTGTATTATCTTAGTAAATGAAGTAAATCTTTTCCCAGCCTCAGCAACCATATCCCAACTATCAGAGCTGTAACACAACATTGTTCTATCACAACATCTTCAAATTGACTCTGTAACCGTATGTCAGCATAAGGTCCCTCACCAAGCATTTGGTTGGTTGTGACATTTATTCCCAATATTTTGTTGTTCTAATTTTGTGGTTTCATGGCTCCACAATGACACCCATTGTAATTCTTAGCTACCCTCTAGCACAGCTGATATTAGTCCCTTCCAATCTTGGGGAATGACTCTGTTTTGCATAGCCCAATTATTTAACATTTACTAAATGAATGATGAATGCATTCCATAAGAGATAATTGACTCCTTAAATTACTTTACCTCCAATATGTCTTGGATACTATGTTAACTCCTGATTGAGTTGACCATCATCACCATGCCTAAATTGAAACATAACTAGAAAAGCTGATGGTGATTGTGTAGTACCAAGCAGCTCCTCTGGGGGTGCATTTGGTTCTACATTAACACTATTACCTACCTGGACTTCTAGTGCATGCAGTGACTGTGAAGACCTAGCTAGGAAAGAATGTGGCATTTTTCTAGTTCCAGTCACCTGCCCTGGCTGATTTTTCTTAAACTCCTCAATACTTTCTAATAGTGTAGCAATAATAATCATAATCATAATAATAGTGTATCCTTATGATAAACTAATAAAAGAGAAAAAGTAAACAGTATAAACCATCTGGTCTGATTGAAAAATAGTATAGATGTCAGCAGTAAACATTTCCATTTTGTCAACAACTGGTGTCATAGTTTCAAAATCTGCAGTTTCCTCTATAGTTTTGAACACCAAATTACCCATAATTCTTGCCCCACTTTGAGTGCCACCTGAAACTGCAATTTAATTATCAACTGTATTTATTGATAAGTATTAACTGTAAGATTAGGCCAATGGAACAGTTATCAGGCTCGTGGGAAGCCAGCAGACCTGACCCACCTTAACTGGTTGCCTGACTTGTCCTGCAGAAAAAGCCCAGGATCAAAAGGTGGTTTTCACCACCTGCAACCTAAACTTTGTTAATTAATACCTTAATTAATAATTATAAGTTATTATATTAGGCTGGCAAGGCAGCCGGTGGCCTGGTGTGAGATTTGTAGGCTGACATGCCTTAGAAGCCTGTATACTTGAAGGGATGACCTGGTGGTGAGGTTTGGAGATGAAGCGGCAGGGTAGCTTCAGGATACTTATTAAGAACAATGAACTATTATATTAGACCAGCAGAATTGCCTGCAGCCTGGAGGAACAGTCACCAGAGTTTGATGGGATGCTGAAGGGCCTGGATTGCTTTGATTGGTGGCCTATAGGCCTCTGCAGCCCTTTCCCTAATAATTAAATACACCAAGACCTTTTAATGATTCAATGCTTAGCCCTTAGCTCGGCAGACTCTCAAATAGCTAATCTAAGCTAACTTGGACCATTTAATCGCAAATATCCATGTGTCCTGTTTTTACCTTCCAGAGTTCTCAAACATGTCAGTCTGCTTCTGTGTCTTCTGGAGGAAAGAGAGCTTCCTCTGTGTAAAACACAATGTTCCTGTTTCCATCTCAGGAAATCCCACCCTCCTATATTCTTTCTGCCCAGCTAATTTGCCATTAGTGACTTTTATTAACCAATCAAGAGAATGTCTCAGAAGGGGTGGTAACCATATCTCAGCATTGAAATCAGCCTTTTAGAATCAAAGTATTAGATCTTCCCCCAACAGTTTCCACAACTCATTGTTTAATTTAGTTGTTTCCTTGATACTCTGTTTTATTAGTTCTTTGTACAGTAAAGATAGTAACCCTCTACTAGAGTCATAGCTAGTAAAGGTTCTTTTCCCATTCTGTGGTTGCCTATTATGGCTCTTAGCTATACTGAAGCTTTTTGGCTTCATGAGGTCCAATTTAGTTTTTGTTGGTCTTAATGCTTGTGCTACTGGAGTCCTGTTCAGAAATTGCTTTCCTGATCCTATAACTTTAAAATGTATCCTCTACTTTCTTTTCTATAAGATTCAGGGTATCATGTTTTTTGTCATGGCCCGTGTTTCTGTTGGATTAAAGTTTTATGAAGAGTGAGAGATGACGACATCATTTCATTCTTATATGTACAGCTATACCGCTTTATCAGAGATATTTATTGAAGGTCAGTGATGTCTTTCCTCCTATTGTTGACCCTTTTTCAAAAACCACGTGACCACAGTATTGTAAACTCATACTGTGTCCTCAGTTCCATTCTGTTGACCAATAAGTCTGTCTTATGCCAGTATCATGCTATTTCTGGTCTGGTGGCCATTTTCATAATACTACTCAGAGTAACGCATGATCATAGACTGTCTTTTATTTTCTGCTATCCTTTTCACTTTCTCACTTTAGTGTCTTAAAGGTTTTACTATACAAGTATTTCACTTCTGTAGGAAAATGGCAACCATTTTCCCAAAAAATCTCTGTGAAAGAAAATCATTTTGCCTAGTCAAAGAATAAATGTCATAGTTTTGTTTATTTGTTTAAATTTGTTTTGTATGGTTATCCAAATAGGTATTTATGTAGTTATATCTTTGAAAGTATAATATGGCAAAAGTCTCATTGTGTCTTAGCCACATGGACATTCAGCACCTCTCTTTCCTTTCCTCCTTACTAAATGCTAGAATACTAAATTCTAGAATTCTCCAGTCACTGCAGTACACACCTGTCAGACTCTGAACTCCAGTGATAAATAATTCATTAAAGACATTGGTTCTCAAAATATTTTGTCATTTATGAACGATGAATTTTGAGAACACCTCTAATATTTTATTCATGAGCTGTACAATTGCACAACTGTACTGTTTATCTCAAGGGTATATTATCAGACACATATAAACAGAATTTTTTAAAGAATAAAACAGAATTAACAGCCGGGTGGTGGTGGCGCACGACTTTAATTCCAGCACTTGGGAGGCAGAGGCAGGCGGATCTCTGTGAGTTCGAGGCCAGCCTGGTCTACAAAAGTGAGACCAGGACAGCCAGAGCTGTTACACAGAGAAACCCTGTCTCAAAAAAACCAAAAAAATAAATAAATAAACAGAATTAACAAAAATGTAAATACCAACATTTTCAAATGATGTACAAGTCAGTGCTATGGGAATCTTATTTAAAAAGTTATTGCTCAATAATAGAGACCCAGTGAGGGTAGGTGTGACCTGAGATAGCAGAAGATTAATATTTTAATCAAAACAATCTATGACTTAACAGTGATGATTTCGAATTAGAGAAGGACAGATTAGTTGGTGACAGCCTATTTTATATGATATAAAGATAAAAAAAAGTCTGCTTTCTCAGACAGAAAATGAGGATTACAAAAAGAATCTGAAGAAGTAAATGAGAGAAATTATGATAAAATTTGGGTACTCTCCTAAGTATAAAGAGGGACACTAATTTACTATTTAGATTGTTCCCCTTTTATAAAAATATGGTAACATCACCCAATCACAAAGTCCTGGACAAATCTTTACTGACATTTTACACAGGTTGACTTTAGCTGTGGAAAGAGCTGTATTAAGCCCTGATGCCAGACAGGAGTTAATAAATACCTTGGCGTTTGAAAATGTCAACGATTATTGTCAAAAGGTACTTAGACCAATAAAGGCTTGATCCCCAGTAGATCAATGGATAAGAGAAACAACTGATATTAGTTCTCAAGAATATCAAGCTAATATCATAGGACAAGCAATGGCTAGGGGTTTTGACCAATGTTTTAAATGTTTTAAATGTAGTGATTTTGGTCATTTCTAAAAAAGATTGTTGGGCTACAACTTCCAGAGATCAAACTGACAGGTATCTTGACTCTAAGAACATGGTCATAAAAGGGAATGGTTTCTAGTAACAATGGAACCTCAAGGCCTCCAGGATTTTGTAGTCATTGTGGTAAAGGTAAACACTGGTCCTGGGATTGTAGATCCAAAAGGGACATCAGAGGTAACCTCTTGTAGGGAAATGAAGGGAGGGGCAAAAAATATGAAACATCATCCATCAGCCAGCCAGAGGGAAACAAGCAATTGTAGAAAGAGTGAATTGTACTAAACAAAAGGAGAGTTAAGGAATCCCAGGGACAGATTACATAATGCTTTACTAACTTTGAATTTTTTGAATGTTGATTTAAAAAGGTACCACTGCAGTTGAGAGACTGTGGGTTATAGGGAAAAATGAGGAATTAAGTCAACCAATTTGGCTTTAGATTGGAAACCTGCAATAGTTTTAAGATGGGGGAGTGGTTATGCATATGTTTCTATAGGGAATGAAAAAATGTAGTTACCAACAAATCTTATAAAGATTAGATCTGACCAGGGAGAACCTTCTATTAGCTAAGACAGGAATGTTTTCACAAGGTTATCTTGCATATTGGTAGGAATTTAAAATTGTTTTGTTTATATCGTACTTTAATGTATTTTGATTGTCAAAAGATGTAAATATTACTATCTATCTACATAGATAGAAAGTTATAATTATTTTTATATGTATTATGCATAAGCAATTCATTTATATTGTATATGTAATTCTTATGATTATTCTTATTCTAGAATATTAGAGAAAAATTAGTTATTTAGTAGAAAGGGGGATATGTGGTAGAAATTAGGCCTCTAGTAAATTAGTATGCAGTTCTGCTTGGCATCTGGAAACACATAAAGCTTGGTGTCCCTTTAGTTGATGAAATGGCACAGTTGAGACCATAGTTCTAAAATCAGCCCTGTTAAAGGGATGTTGCACAGAAACTGAACAAACTGCAAAAGAAAATCAGTTTGAAAAAAAGAAGAAACCAGACAAACTGCAAAGAGGAAGTCAGTTGAAAGAAAAGAAGAAATCAGAAAAGCTTCAAGAGGAAGGCAGTTGGAAAAAAAGAAATCAGACAAACTGCAAGAGGACATCTGCTGGAAAAAAGACACCATACAAGCTATGAGAGGACGTCAGTTGAAGAAAAAGAAGATGTTTGTTGCTGAAAGAACAGGACTGCTGGAGAGAGAGTTCTTTAAAGACTCCAGAGTACCAGAAGAGTGAGTGAGGTGAACAGAGTTTGAAAGCCGTTCGAGCAGCCCTCAGTTTGGCAGTTGGAACAGACTGTCTTTATAAACTGGCCACAATTTGGTGGATGAAATAAGCTGGCCTTGTGAACTGGCAATGTTAGGCCCAATGGACACCAACCAGGCTTAAAAGGAATTGCCTGCTGGGACTGCCGTCAATCAGGTTATCCTGCATGGACCTACACTAAGAATATTAATATCATTTTTAAGAATTGGTAGATAGGTATTTTATAGGTAGTAATAAATATAAGTGTTTATAAATAAAAACATAACATTAAAAAATATGATTTAATTGGCATTTTATTATTTCTAATTAAAATATACAGAAACTTTCTATACCAAATATCAAATACTGATTATTCTTTCTTAATCAGTTACTACCCACCAGCAATTATTCTTAGTATTAAAGACAAAAATTTAATTTTGAACAGCTGGAAATTTGCACTTATACTTTGTTGATGTGAGGATGACTAAGGAAGGCTCACTGTAGAATGTGGGATAATCTAGACATAGGGTCTGAATGATTTACACAGATAATATTTCATCTTGGCTTCCTTAGAGTCATTCTACTAGTGAAACAATGAGGAGATTTTTTTGTGTATAAGAAAAACATCCTGATCATTTTTTTGTTTCCTAAAAAAGCACCCCCTATTGTACTCCAAGTAGAAGATGAGAATCGAAGAATCTCCAGTGGGAGATGGTTGAATTAGTGGCAAACCTATCTCTTGGCAGGAAAACCCCCTTGCTTCAACTGTAGACAGAATGCTGTCCTAAAAGGACAAAACTTGGAAGGAGGTAAGTCGACAGCCTAGCTCTGCCAAGACAGGGTAGGCAAGTCCTTCATGATTCCTGCTCTACAATCAATGTCTGTCAGAGAAATAGGACCAAATGGCTGAAGATTGACACTGTAATTTATGGAGAGAAAATGGTACTCAACAGGCAGCCACTGGTATGTCATTTCTTAGTTTTGGAAGCTGTGTGCCCTGAAATTCCTATATAATCAGATATATTTACCCCTCTCAGGTCTCTGAGGTGGTTGAAGAATAGATATCGAGAGTCTCATAGTTAAATTTTGAGTTGTTTAGGAATCAAGAGAGTGTTCTGGATCTAAGAAGATGTTTTTAAAATTGTGATGAAAGTTGAGTTGGATATAGAACTTTAAACTCATGGCGATGGGTAGGTAGATAGTAGAATGTTAAAGTCAGATGCCAAATACATATAGACTGGACATTGGGATTGTATGCTAAGCCATATAACTCTCATAATTGTGGCCTATTTACCTCTGTTGTTTTGTACTGTATTTATTATTATAAGTGAAAGAGCCATTTGTTGGACTGAAAGGGGAGGCAGTTGGGGTGAAAAAGATATACCTTAAACTTTAAAAAAAGGGAAGGGGATGGGTGGGTTGAGGTGTAAGTGGGTGGGAGGGTGGGACTGGAGGGGGGAGTAGGGTGGGTATTGCTATTGAGATGTAACTTGAAGAAATAAAAAATAAAGTAAAAAAGTTCATTTTTTGTTTTGTTTTGTTTTTAAATATGATATTTTATTTTTTAACTCCTTTGTATACAAAGGGAAACACCCCTCTTCACAATAGCCGCAAACAACATAAAATACCTGGGGGTAACTCTAACCAAGCAAGTAAAGGACCTGTACAACAAGAACTTCAAGCCCTTGAAGAAAGAAATGGAAGAGGCCTTTAGAAGATGGAAAGATCTTCCATGCTCATGGATAGGTAGGATCAACATAACAAAAATGACCATCCTACCAAAAGCAATATATAGATTCAATGCAATTCCTATCAAAATATCAACACAATTCTTTATAGATTTGGAAAGAGCTATTCTCAATTTCATATGGAACAACAAAAAGCCCAGAATAGCTAAATCAATCCTGTACAATAAAAAAACATCTGGAGGTATCACCACCCCAGATTTCAAGCTGTACTACAGAGCAACAGTTGTAAAAACAGCATGGTATTGGTATAGAAATGGGCCAGTAGATCAATGGAATTGAATTGAAGATCCAGAAATAGACCCACACACTTATGGCCACCTAATTTTTGACAAAGAAGCCAAAAACGCACAATGGAAGAAGGACAGCATCTTCAACAAAAAGTTCATTTTTAATGCCATGTTATTCTTGGATTTTTTGTATGATTTTCAAAGATATAATTCACATAGAACTCACAATTTAAGTGTATATTTCAATGTTTTTATTATATTCAGAGTTGTTCAGCAGTTATCAACATATGTACACATTTTTATGTGAGTTTCCCTAAAGTCTTCTCAAACTTAGCTCACTTTACTCATCTGCTATTCTTTTATAGAGATTTCTGTTTTCCCTATCATAGAACTTGTGTTGAAATCTCTTGCCATTAACAATGCCTCTAGGCATTCCCTTTCTTTTCATATATTCAAAACAAAGACTATTTATCAATGAGTTTTGGCTTTCTCTGTGCCCAAGTGCTATCTCTTCAACCTCTTGAACATAAGGAAAGACTGATTTATCTTTGGTTCACCTATAAGCAGTAGACCATCCATGCTATTAAGCTAGTGAGATAGAGGAACACGAAGTACGATAATTTAATGTTAGAATTTTGAAAACTATAATGTCTTCCTCCTCCAACTTGGACTTCATTCTATTTGACAGTGATGGTAGGGTCTGTGTTGGAGCAGGAGAAAATTACAGCTTTAAAAATTTATTTGAGGTAGGGATATATATTAAAATGAAAAGAATCAAGAATTACTTAATAAAAATCTTCATATCTGGCTACTAAATAGACAGGTTACAAGAAATTAAGGATGCAAATAAATGGAAAATATACTAGATTCATGAATCATGTGACTTTTTATTCTTCAAGACTAATTTCTCCAAGTTAAATTTTCAATTCTTTTAATAATTTATTTTTTATTTCTTCAAGTTACATCTCAGTCACAATCCCTTCCCTACTCCCCCCTCCTGTCCCACCCTTCCACGCTCTTCTCCCTCAACCCCCCCCATCCTCTACCCTTTATTTATTTTTAGTTTAAGGTAGATCTTTTCCCCCCAACAGCTCCCCCTTTCAGTCCAACAAATGTTTCTTTCTCTTATAACAATAAATACAATACAAAACAACAGAAATAAATAGGCCACAATTATGAGAGTTATATGGCTTAGCATACATTCCCAATGTCCAGTCCATATGTATTTGGCATCTAACTTTAACATTCTACTATCTAACCATCTTCATGAGTTTAAAGTTCTATATCTAACTCAGCTTTCATACTAACTTGCCTCACGATTTTAAAAACATCTTCTTAGATCCAGAACACCCTCTTGATTCCTAAACAACTCAAAATTTAACTATGAGACTCTAGCTATCTATTCTTCAACCACCTCAGAGACCTGAGAGGGATAAAAATAACTGATTATATAGGAAGTACAGGGCCCGCAGGTTCCAAAACTAAGAAATGACATACCAGTGGCTGCCTGGACAGTTCCCATTCTCTCTCCATACATTACAGCATCAATCTTCAGACATTTGGCCCCGTTTCTCTGACAGACATTGATTGTAGAGCATGAATTATGAATGACTTGCCTACCCTGTCTTGGCAGAGCTAGGCTGTCGACTTACCTGCTTCCAAGTTTTGTCCTTTCCTCATAACAATGTACAGATCAACAAGACAGAAGCCAAACAGAGAAATATTGAGTCTAACAGAGATCATGAACCAAATGGACCTAACAGATACCTACAGAATGTTTCACCAAAACACAAAGGAATACACCTTCTTCTTAGCAACTCACGGAACCTTCTCCAAAATCGACCATATAGTTGGACACAAAGATAGCCTCAACAGATACAAGAAAATTGAAATAACCCCTTGTATCTTATCAGACCACCACGGAATAAAGCTGGTCTTCAACAGCAAAAGAATCAACAGAAAGCCTACACACACATTGAAATTGAACAACTCTTTACTGGATGACTACTGGGTCAGGGAAGAAATAAAGAAGGAAATCAAAGACTTCTTAAAATCCAACGACAATGAAGGCACAACATACCCAAACCTATGGGACACAATGAAAGCTGTGCTACAAGGAAAGTTCATAGCACTAAGTACCTTCAAAAAGAAAATTGTGACAGCTCATTTTAGCGAATTAACAGCTAAACTGGGTGAATTGGAAAAAAAAAGGAGCACACACTCCCAAGAGGAGAAGAAGGCAGGAAATTTTCAATTTTATGTAATCATAATAAAAAACTCAAGTTTTGTGGAATTTATTAATGTGATTATAGATTTATATAAAATACACATAATAGAAAGCAACATTAATAAAGGAATGCTTTCTAAGGATAAATTGCATCAATGGAATAGAAGAGAATTAGAAACAGGAAGCAGATACTTTAAAGGAGATAGTTTTGGAACAGCTGTATACACATGTGAACTGCAGAAACACATAGACACTCACTTTAAAGACAAGAAGGTTTAAACATTAATGTTTTTTAAAAAAATCTAGAAGAAAACAACATGGAAACATTTTCCAATCTGGAGAAGGCAATTATTTCCAGGTCTCCAAATGGGAATTATAAAATTGATAACTTTTACTTCATGAAATTCATATATTATATTTATAGGAAGGTATAATAAATCAAAATGTAATCCACCTATGTTTATATTATAAACTGGAAGATAAACTGTTATATATATATATGTATATATATATATATATAAAACGAATATTTAATACATTTACATGGAGAATTGGTACTAGCAGTATGGCTCAGGTGGTATAGGTACCTACTACCTAGCCTAATAAGTTGATTTCTACTTCCAAAACCAATATGGTAGGAGACATCAGATACCTGAAAATTATCCTCTGACCTCCAAATGGACAGTATGGCATTGCCAGCATGGCTTCACACTGAAAGAGAAATACACACACACACACACGCAGGGAGAGAGAGAGAGTTAGAGAAACTCTAAATTAGGGTTCTCAACCTTCCTGATGCTGCCAAACTTTGATGCAGTTACTAATTTTTGGTGAACTCCCAACCATAGAATTATCTTGTTGCTATTCCATAGCTGGAAGTTTGCTATGGTTATGAACCATAATGTAGATATTTGATATGCAGGATATCTGATATGTGGCCCCCCAGAAGAGTTGAGAGCCATTGCTCTAAATCAATAAATGAATTAAAATGAAATTTCAAGTAGGAATTGAATTAAAGTAAAAATTAAGTTTAAAAATGGGAAGATGGTATGAATGCATATTTCAGAAGATATGATATTCCATATGAATTATTACCAAAATATATGTTCAATACCACTGTTAATTTAGAGAATTCACTCTAGAACAGTAGTAAGAGTCCTTTACAATATCTCCATGAGAACTACTACTAGGGTCCAGCCTTGTTAACACAGTCCTGTAAACCCATTGATATAGGAGATTAAGACAGGAGAATTGAAAATTCAAGTATTATGTAAGCTACAAAGTGAATTCAAGACCAGATTGAGTAACTCAATGAGGTTATCTTAAAATAAATAAATAAAGTGAGGTCTGGATTGGCTTAGTAAAAATTTACTTTGGTATTATATATGAAGTCCTTATTTCAATCTCACTACCAAAATAAAAAAGCTTGAAAATATCCAGCAATGAATATCAGTGCTATGTTGGTTAATCTTACATCATTTTGAACAGGATATCTGACAAGAACTACTTGTGAACAGAAAGATGTATTTGAGCTCATGGTTTTCTAATACCTCAGTCATTGTATCAGGAAGACATACTGGAATTCATAGAGTTGAAGGTGTATGGGGAAACATTCACACATCGTGGGAGACCAGAAAGCAGAGAGTTACGGTATGGTAGGAAATAGGGGCTACAATCTTCAAATGTGTGCCCCTAATGAGTTGCTTCTACATGATAGAGATCATTTCCTAGATGCCACAGCCCTGTTACAGAGCATCACCAAGTGAGAATAGGTATTCAGAACCTGAGTCTATGGGTAATATTTCACATTCAGACTTTAATAGATGATAAGTTACTTGGGCTCCCTTGCATTTCCGGTGGAAATGTGTAATCATAGAAGTACTTTGGAAGTCTTTTGCATGATTAACTACACACTACTGAAGTTTGTTTTTCACATAATAAACAGTAGTTACATTGAATAAAACAGTTCATCCAGACTATTGTTCACTAAATTTTAGGACATGATTGACACAGGCATGTTAAGTCTTGAAACTCTAATACCTAACAAAAATAAGTGTAAATTATTAGATTTTACATGAGTTTATTGCTGGTTTTGTGAGTCAAAATTATATTTTAACAACACTGCAATATCTTAGGAATAAATTTTACAACCATGATCCACTAGTGATATTTATTCTAAGCATTTAAATATCTATAACTTTGTAATGTCTCCATTAAAATTTAGAGACATATTCATTTCTTGGTAAAATGTTGCTTTTAGTTTTTATAAAACATTTGACTAGTGATCTGTAGAATTTTAAGAGTCATATATAGATTTAAAATATGGAGATTTTATTGTTTTCTTTTCAAAAAGATACAACCAATTTCATTTTTTAAATGAAGTTTCTGGAAATAATTGCTGACTTAAAGTAAACACAGAGACACACATAATCTCTCACACACAATCTCTCTCTCTCTCTCTCTCACACACACACACACACACACACACACACACACACACACACACACACATTTTTCCTTGCATTATTGTCCAATAAGAGGATTCTACTTATGCATGATCCATACAAAGCTTCTTTGTGTAATATTAAGATAGATCACTTGCCAAAAGAATAACCTCACTACTAGGCCAAAGAAATAGGACAACAAGTGGTCCTTTATGTGGTTTTTGCTTCTCAGGCATTCTGTGCCTTTAGGCATAACTGAGATTTCCTGACTGGCTTATATCTGTACATTTCTCACGCACATCTATGTCCATCACAAGTCAACTTCTGTAGTTTATGGAATTCATTAAAGATCTTATCTTTTTTTCTACAATAACTCTAACTCTAATTTGTCCACTATTCATTTCATCCTAGAGCGAGCAGAGTTGCTATTTAATACAATATCCAGTGATTAGACATAAGGTTAATAAAATTCATAAAGAAAAATAGAAGAGAAGGTTGTGGCACATTCTAAATCTTAAAGTCACCAATACTAAAAGTTTAGGTAACTGAAGTTCCAAATTTAAGAATTGAGTTTAAAGACATGGATTTTGAAAAAAAAATCTGAAAACTGTTCCATTCAAAATGTATCTGCAAAGCATTAATTATACTCACAATTTGAGTTCTGAATAATGCCTCCTTTAGATTAAAGATTCAAGCCAAGCTCAGCAGCTTAAGCTCCTGCACTGCTAACGTCATTCACAGTCTGTATTGCTTTCACTGAAGCTCCCTCTCTCTGCAGCAAAGGCACAGGCCCCAGCATGGTGGCTCCTAGAAGCCTAGGGACTTTCAGAAATAACAACTTCAGCTTTGTACATAGCCTGCCAAGTAAAAAAAATATTGCACTCATACAAACAAACAATCAAACAAAAACCCCGTAAAGATGTGCTGGTGAGATGGCTGAGCAGTCAATAGTGGTTGCCATTCTTGAAACCCACATGAGAGAAGGAGCAAATTGTTGGATGTCCTCTGACCACTGTCTGTGCATTGTAGTATGCGTGCAAATGCCCTCCATCCCATACCTTAAACAAATATTTTAATTAAAAAATCCAAATATTTTAATAACTCCGTGTACCTCATATCAGAAAACAATATGTAATTGTTACAGAAAATCCCAAAATGGAGTAATCCATCCCCATACCCTTCCTTAAATCACAACAAATGTGTGGTGTCATTGAGCTTCCTAAAATGGAATGATGCCTCCAGCTTTGATTTCTGATGTTTTAGAACATATTATTAAGGTAGTTTTATGCAATATAGCCACTTTAGTGAATATGCTCCAAATGAACATTTAATGAGAATATATTCCTGAACAGTCTTGGCCTCCAATTTCTGGGTGTTACCTGTAACAGGGCTACTTTATTACTGCAAAAAATTCAGGTGGTCTCTTACTTAGTGACGGTTAGAATTTGTAGTTTATTCATTTAGTTAGCTGGTTAGTTAGTTGTTGTTTAGTTGGTTGTTTAGTTGGTTGGTTGGTTAGTTGGTTTTGATTTACGGTGGTGTGAAAGCTGGTATTTCAGCTGAAATCATAGTTCTGATGCTGAATGTTGCTCCTTTTCTAATCAAGCACTAGGCAGTGTCCCATTCACGTGCTGGCCAAGGGACAGTAACACCAGATCCAAGTCATTTAAATAAGGACAGTATTCCATAATACATGTTGTTGATATATAGCTAGTTTCTGTGAGTTGGATACAGTTTTGAACTTTTTATTGTTTTTACTTACATTGTACTGGGACAGAACCCATTGTTAATCAAGAAACATTTGTTTTGGCTTCTGACTTTCTATTTTTGTTTATTTTCCCACTAACTTAACTTCTATTTTCAAATATTAACCAAACATTCAATAGCATCTCTTAAATACTTCCAAACACATGTTTTATTCCCCCATCTTATCATGAATTCATTATTTCCAATGATTACAGCTGTATCTCTTCCACTCATGTCCTTTCTGGAGATCTGAGACCCTTCATTCATCCTTTCCCAATCAGATTTGATAAAATTTCTTCTGATTATTATATTCCTTAGAGGTGATTTTAGTGTAACATTGTTAACTTGTAGTATATATGAATATATATATATATATATATATATATATATATATTATGTAAGCTTTTAAAGTTTCAGGCACATAGCAATCTCAAAATAAACAAAACTATCAAATCTCTCCATTTCTTGAATGACAAAGCTCCTGATAAAAATGGATCTTCATTTTAGTAGAATGAGGTTTGCTCTTTTGGTATCCATCTTTTATAAAACTTTAAAAAAAAACAAATTTTTTCTTCCTGTTTTGCATAACAATTAATTGCCTTTTAAAATTCTGCTCAGTTGCTGCTTTCTACCCTAATCAAAAATAGGTTTCATGTTCAAATAGCTGTTTAGATTTTTCTCATATAAGTCTAATTAAAACTCAAAGGCAAAGAAAATGTTTTTAAAGTTCTCATGTACAGAGCACCTACTGTCTAACTGCTTATTAACTGTGTGTTGGTGAAGGAAAGAATGCATGAATGCGTGGCTTTGTGCCTGGCTCTCAGCCACGTGATGCCAGGGCTGTTGCTGAGGGCCATGTGTGAGTCCGTGGCCCTGCTGCAGCTGGGGTCTGTGTAAATGTCTTGGTCCACATTACCAACAGGGATCATGAAAATATCTGTGGTCTGTGCTGCCCCCTGAGAGCATGTGGATGTCTGAGGCCATGCTACCTCCAGGGGACATACTGGCCTTAGTGGTCTACATTGCCACCTGTGACCATGTTGATGTCCAAGAACTGTGTTGAGCTGTTCTGGTCCCTCACCTCTGGCTGCGGAGCTGACCCCTCTACTTGCCAGCCACCACACTCGGGAGAGTTGGCCCTGCACTTTCCCTGAGCATGGGGAGAACTGGCTCTTGTGGCATGGATGCAGGAGAGCTGGCCTCGATGAAGTGAGTGTGGGAGAGTGGGCACCCACACCTCACCTAGGTAACACAGTAAAGCTCGAAAGGGGCAGGAGGGGTTTGGTGAGCCAGCCCAAGGGCATGAGAGCAGGATAGCTGGCTTCACTTCTCACCTGGGCAGAGCAGGAGAGCTGACCGTGGTGGTATGGGAGTGGGAGACCTAGCCGTAGTGGCTGACCAACTCAGCTTCCAGTCAGGCCCAGATCCAGGGTGTTCAGTTGGTCCACCCCATCTATGAACTAACTGCTGCAGCCCATGAAGAGGCTGTTCCTGTGGATCCAAAGCAGTAGGATATTCATGACACAGGGCAACAACGGGATATCCTAGAGGAGTCCTGTTTAGTATTGATATTGTAGAATCTAGTTTTGATAGTGTAGCAGGAGCTCTAGGCCTCAAATTAAACTGATAACTCATTGCAATGACCATTTGTAAATAAAGATGTTTGAGCAAAAGGGTACATTGTGTGATATACCTTGGTACGCCACAGTTTCCATAGCGAGGTGTTTTTGTTTTTTGTTTTCTTTTGGTCGGGGGTGGGAGGAGATTGCACGGGCTCTGGGGGGCAGATATGAAGGGACAAGGAGAAGAATGGGATTGAGGTGTATGATATGAAATTTATAAAGAATCAATAAAAAGTTTCTTTAAAAAGAAATAAACAAAAATAGTTTAAATATGATTTACATCTTGGAATCATCTTTTTTCTTTCTTTTTATTTTTATTTGTTTGTTTGTTTGGTTTGGTTTTTTGAGACAGGGTTCCTCTGTGTAGCCCTGTCTGTCCTGGAACTCACTCTGTAGATCAGGCTGACCATGAACTCGCAGAGATCCACCTGCCTCTGCCTCCCAATGCTGGACTAAAGGCATGTGACACCACACCTGGCAGAATCATCATTTTTTATTGATTTACTTTTTCAAGTTACATCTCGATTAAAGTCCTCTTCCTGCTTCCCTCCAGGTCCCACCCTCCCTCCCTCTTTCCCATCTCTATCCTCTCTTTCTACTCTGATGAGGGAAGTCCCCACATATCACCATTTTTTTGGTGATAGTACCAAACATCAAAATTTAATTGTACACAATATGGTCCCTAACCATGATCTAGTTAGAAGCTATTTCTTATTTAATTTAATTTTAATTTTTTGAATATTTCATACAAAATTATGAAAATATTTATATCTTACTCTTCTGTCTTGCCCCTCCAACTCCTCCTATACACCCCAATCCAAAGTGTGTGATATCTTAAACAATAAAGTCTTGCCTTCAAGACTTGATTCTGGGAAACAACCAAGGACAATAGCATTACTGTACATTGTTTTAGGAGTCTTTTGGACTCCCCGATTAACATCATGAAAAGACTTTTCTTTTTATGCGTGGCACTGGGATCTTTGTTACATATTTTGAAGCTCTTGGGTGATGTATAATTTTGATGCTATTTTATTGGCCATAAGAGACAGAACAGGTGCATAGGTAGACGTTGATCAGAGACAGGAGAAAAGAAGCATATTTAGGAGAATTTGAAAGTAAAAATAAATTTTATTGAATATATAAGATGAGCTATTATTAAAGAAAGTTTTCTAGGATTCATATAGTCCTTATCAGTGCCAATGTAATGGCAAATGTTTATGTTGGTGCAAACACATTGCAGAGACTGAGCAGAGATGAATTTTTCTTTTCTTACTTCAGAAGTTCAATCTGAAGTAAAAATATGGCATGCAGTTAGAGTGAATATTTAAGAGTATAAGTTTGGAAGTCTAGAAGGAAATACCTCTATGATAATTGTCTAATTAAAAAGTCTAAAAGAATGATTTGAACTCATGAAAACTGATGAAATTTTCAAAGAAGAATGTTTTTCTCCACGAACTCCAACCTGGATTTATTTATTACTATATAAATAATGAAAGAAAAACACCTGACTTATATGGTAACTCAAACAACAGCATGGTTAGTGTTAGGAATAATTCCTCCCAATTCATTTTATTGCTCACTTGCTCATCACAACCGTTGAATGTGCCCTGGAAAGGTGAAGCATTATTTTGATTTGTTAGTGCATTTGAATCCTACTCACAATAATTTCTTCATCTTTATCTCTCTTCCAGAATAACTTTTCTTGATTTATTTTTTTTCCTACTGGATTATTGTATAATAATTGATGTATGTCATATTAAGTGTGGGTTGAGAGTAGTTCCATGATTCATGGGAACTATTAAATTATGCACAATTATTATTTTAGCACAATGAGTTTTTTCTGAAAGCTTCTTTATGAAGAAAGAGGAATGAAGTGTTTCATGGTTTCTCCACCTTGAAGAATGCTAATTGTGAATGGAAAAGTGCCACAGAATCGTTCCTAAGCAATGGCTAAATAGTTCTGCTGTCACACAAGCAGTTTTCTGCAGTCTTCCCTACATAAACTGGTCTTCTTTGATTTTAATGATGTATCAATCCACTCAAGTGTTGTTCACATTTTACTTGTTTCATAGCTTACAACTAATTTTGACAGTAATAATATGATCTCTCCTTTTCACTAATTCAGTATTTCCTAACTTTTCTTATACAGATTGACCTGTCAAAAAATAAGCTATACAATCATGGGAGTCACATGATTATTTATTTAAAACTACAGGCCACCTAGAAGAAAGAATATACTTCCATTAGCCTTTCATTAAAGTACCTCTTGAAACTCTAAAAACATGTCATCACATTAAAACTATTCCTTGTTTTATCTAAATGGTTAAAATGTTTTATAAACTAAATACATTAATATTTTATTAGGTTAAAACTGTTTAATGAAACATTAAATATGTATTGATTTTAATAAACAAATAAAAATAAAATAAATCAGTTAACCATCTTTTTAAAATATCTGCCATCTAACAACATACAGACCCAAGCAGACAGGAACCTAGCATAACTATCCTATGAAAAACCCCACCCAGCAACAAGTCATGGACCGCATTGCCTGTTAGTGGAACACCTTACCCTATCAAAGTATGGGATGCTTGGGGTGCTATATCAAGCCCCAGTACAAGATGAAACTATTAGCCCTCATGTGACTGATGAACTGAGGGGGGTTGATATGTCGGGGCTTCCCACATCTGAGGAGGAGAGGACAGAGATGGGAAAGAGGGAGGGAGGAAGGAACCAGGTGAGAAGAAGGGAGGGGATGGAACTTGATAAAATAATTTAATACTTAAAAAAAATGGAGAGAATCACAATAAAAAAAATTGGTATAAAAAATGTCTGACGATTTTATTTGATCTACACAACCGAAACCCAGATCTCATCTCAACTAATGGGCTTATATTAGCCTTCCTTTCAAATTTGCCTCTCTGTCAGCCATCTGAAATGCTGCTACAATATTTAATATTACCTTTTTTAAATCTGACATAGTGACCTCATATTAATTTTCCAAATTCTTTCCAAATCATAGATTTTAGACTTGCAAGCCACCTTTGCTTAACTTCTTGCCTGTATCCTTGTCTCAAGCAAAACATTTTACTTTTTGGCATAAAGATCAAAGATATGAAAGTAAAAAGCATCCTATCTGTCCATCTTTACCACAAATACCACAAAGTACTGTTTCATATTGAGGATAGCTGATTAGTACAGCTAAAAATAGGTTTTTCTGGTACTGGTATATTGAACATTTACCTAAAAATTATGAGCCCCTTGGTTTAAACTCCAGAAACATAAAGAAAGAAAGGAAGAAAAGGAGTAAAGAAGAAAGGAAGGAAAGAATGAAGGAAGAAAGACAAACTGTACCATGCTGAACTTAGTGTTTGAGTTCACAAGGCATTCATTTACAGAGTGGTATCTAATGGCTGTTTTGACTGAACTGCCCTGTTTAGCAGACTAGACATTAATTAAACACAGACTAGAACTTTGTGTATTAGTTATACATCTGATCTAACAAACAGAAGAAGCTCTAGAAAATAGAAGCTACATGTTTTCTTCATGTCATTTTTTTTTTTATCTTAACTGGTTGAAAATCAAGGGAAAGAAGCAGAAAAGAGTTTCTTCAGATTCTCTGTTGTGCAAAATACCCAAGAAAAAGCAACCCAAGAGAGGAAGGATCTATTTTGGCTCTTGGTTTCAGTTCATGCTTGGCTGACTCCATTACTGTTAGGCCTAGAGTCCAATAAGACTTCACAGCAGGCCACTGCGTGGAAAGCAGAATGAGAGAGGGAGAGAGGGAGAGAGGGAAGGATGAAAGAAAGAAAAATTGGGACAGATGAAGACAGGGGATGGGAAAAAAGGAATCCTGCCAGGATTATTCCTTGGGCACATATATTCATATACTATACCCTATCTCCCAGTATCCACCGTTTCCCAATAAAGCAATCAGATTATTAGTTCATTTGGGGGATTAACCCACATATTAGGCCAGAATCTTCATGGCCTAATCATTTTCCCTTAGCTCAACCTCTGAACATTGCTAAATGAATATCATCAAACTTCTTTTTAACTATGGATCTCTATGCCCATAGGTTAGTACATAACTCAGTCTTTTCTTCCCAAGGGTCATTGTGCAATAGATGACAGTAAATAGAGACTCATAACTGATTAAAGTACTAAGAATTTCTGTGGAATGCTCAGCTGTAAATGGAAAATGTATAAAAATGCATTTGTTCATTTATATGTGAATATGAATTTTATAGACAGTTCAGAATAATTTTATGACTTATAAGTACCATGATGAACATATACAAAATCTACATGTGAGTTAATGTCCTAATCAGAACAAATGGATAGAGTGTGTCAATTAGAGTTGACCATTTCCTAAAACCCCAAAAACATTAATAACATTTATTCTTAGTTACTAATGATGTAATATTACAAATAAAGTGTTTTTGACTTATGTTTTTAAAAGTGTTCTTTAAAAATAGTGGTCCCTTTTATTTAGGATGCAGCATTTCAATAGTTAAAGAAAATTCACCTTTTCTATGACAGCTACATATATTTTGACAGCACCAAGAAATCTGTTAAAAAACGTTGCTTGTGTTGCCTTTTTCCCAATAAATTATTTTTTAAATGATCAAACTGTGTCATATTATTTGTAATGCTATCAAGAATAATATCTAAAGTACTTAAACTAATTATGCCTATTTTGTAAGATTAATTATCATTAATAATTTAACATATTTTATCATTTAAGTCAGTATCCGTTCTGATCTTTAGCTTTAGAGAGTGCACTGTATATGTACCACATAATTAGGGCTTCTGTATCACATAATTAAGGCTAAATACTAGGAAATCAGACTAATGAGACCAAATCAAACTGAATTATTTAAGCTTTTTTCTTTAATTTTAGAGGTAGGATATTTAGCAATTAAATACTGATTTAATTTTCTTGAACTTGCATATGCTGCCTTTGTGTTTAAGTTGCTGGGTAAAAAAGCCTTCAAAATTTTTTTTCTAATAACTAAAGAAAAAACAGTCACTCAGTTGCCTCAACTGGAGCCAAAGTAATAAAAAGAGGCAGAAAGCTGTACACATCCATTTTTCTCTCACCTATCTCCTCACTGTAGTTTCCTGGGGTCTTCATAGATTTTTCTCCCTAGGGTCCTAAGGACGTGCACTCAAACTGAAGTTCACAAAACATCCAATGGTACATGTTCCACACTCCCAGCTCTGACTGCTGTGATGTGGAGTTAATAATATGAAGGTTGTTGTTGAGAACTTCAATTCTGTGAAGAAATGTCTTAGAAAAAGGAGACTTTTACCTTCTTCTTACTATGTCAATTATTCATTCTTATACTCATTTTGAGCAGACATCTTGACTGCCTACTGTGTGACAGGGCCTGGAGTCATATGGCACCAGTGGTAAAATTTGGAGTATGACACTGACAAACAGCAAAGTGCACTTATGGGTGTCACTCTGCAATGCTCATGGGCACAGGAAAGGGATGGTACAGTGCTAACAGTCAGCTGAGCAGCAAGGGCTTCATGTTCACAGGAATGGACTATACTCTTATAAATACATAAATATGCAATGTAATAAGACATTTGACAGAAAAAGTAGAGTGTTGAATGGGAGTAAACATATGGGATTACCTTCTACTAGGCATCATCCTATAAAAAGAAGGCTTTCTATAGGAGGTAAAAATATTCACTATAAAAGATGAAAAAAATTCATATATATATGGTAGTGTGAATGTTTGTGGTGGGTAACATATATGTTTATATTTAAGACTATGTAGCTTGTTAAAAGAATATTACAGACAAAGGAAACATAATTTGTCAAAGGTGGAAAGATAAGTATGTCATGGAATATGCCATAAGCAGCAACATTTCTCTGCAACTACCAAATAGAGATAAAGGAGTCTTTAGAGATGAGATGAGTAAACCATTATGCAAGTGTTGGAAGTAGACAAACGTTAAATGAAATTTCTGATTCCAGTGTCACCATCATGTGTTTTCCTCCATGAAGGAAGAATCATATAATTGGAACATTACTATGTATTGTATAAAAAAATGACCATTTTGAAGTTATATTTCTTTTGGCATACTTCTCTTAAATGTTTGTTGAGGGCACATGAAGTAACTCAGCTCACCACCAAGAGTGATGACCTGAATTCTAGCCCCAGGACCTGACTCTCACATGTCATTCATTGACCTACACATGCATGCTTTTGCAGGCCAACCCACACATGCATGCATACATGTACCCACACAAAAATATTTAATTAGTTAGTTAATTAATTAGAGTACATTGATTTATATGCATGCTTTCTGAGTTATTCCAAAAGACCCATGAGAAACATGTACTGGCACTTTTCCAAATGCTTGCATCAACTTTAACATAACATAACTCCAGCATTAACTCTGTCCATCTCTGCCTCCGCAGTGTAAATTAGGGGACAAACTGTGCGTAGAAGGTCACACATAGTCCCCACATGCTATCTCTGATTCTTTCTGTACTTATATAGGAGAAAAG
>CAJQZJ010032097.1:6981254-7010684 GCA_907164525.1 Lophiomys imhausi
AAAAAAAAAGAATGACTTAAATCCAAATTGAAGTACTTTTTATCATATATATATATATATATATATATAGGTGAAGTTCTAAGTAATTTTTGTTATCATATTTTTGACATGTACTAGCTACTTCTACTGATTTCAAAACAGCCCATTATCTGTCATTGTTTTTATTTTGAAGCAGGGACAGGAAATAAGAACATATCACCACAATATTTATCTTGAGTAGCAAAAAATGACATATACAATTTGGAACAGGAGACAAATACAATAATACTGTACAAATGAATCTCTTTTTTCTTCCAAAGTAGATTTGGGAGAAATTATGAATAGAAGAGATCTTAATCCTGAGTCAAGGAAATAGAGTTCTTCATTTATCACAGAAACAAACTGTACAGTAATGACATAATTTCCCATAGTGCCCTTTGATCGAGTCAACCTATTTCACTCATTTTATTATACAGCCCTTCAACATTTCAGGTTTGTCCCATTACCTGTCAAACTCATGCTTTGTTTTCTTGCTCTTCAGTGTCATTCAAGGTTGACTTCTCCAATGGTTTTCTGGCCCTGGAATTATGCATTCTACCTCCATCTCCTCTGTGAACTTAAAACACAGCTTCTTATGACTACATGCTGTTGAGGAAATCATCATAAGCTCAAATTCCTCTGTGAAAGAAAGAAAAAAGTCAAAATTATCTATAAATAGTTGTCCTTCTGACATTTTATATTTTCTGGGTAAATATGAGCTAAAATAATATTTGCCCTACATATGGTTTCAAATGGCCCCAGGAAAATACTTCTATAGAACCAGCCCCTTGTGAAGTAATTTCTGAGATCCTTATTGAGAGTAGACCATGCTGAACAATGTCTATGAATTCCCCTGATTAGAGCCATTAGATCAGTATCCTCCAGAATTTTGTTGAACTCACTGGTCTGTTAGACAACAAAATAAGCTGCCAGAATGTGCATTTGTATTTCAAAACTGAAATTTCATTCACTCTGCTACTTAGCAGACACAGACTGTGGTGACTATTCCACAAGAACCATTTACCAAAAACATCTCTCTATTTTCCTGATGAGAGAATCACTTCTGGTAACATGATCACATCTGATCATAGAAAGAAACTGTTATAAAGAAACCTTCATTTAAGTTCCTAATAAGAGACTCAATTTATTACCCTTCATTTATGATATCACTTATTGTATCAATTTGATTATTTCAAATATAATGAAAGAATAGAATTGTACAAGTCTTTTTAAAATACCTTTTCATTAATTCCTTAAATATCTAATGCAATGCAATTTGAACATATTCACCTCCCTCAATCTTAGAACCCAATCTACCTTTCCATTCCTTCCTTCCCAACTTTGAGATTGCATCCTATTTTCTTTTTCTTTTTTCCCTGTGATGGAGTCCAGTTTGTCTAGATAAATAGTCTTGAGCTAGTACCTATGCTGGCGTGTAATCAGTCTGCTAGGGTACACAAAGTCTCATGTCTAATAAATGGTAGCATTTAGAGATTAACTCGGCTTACTAAGGCCTTGAAAACTATTTTATCTCCTATAAAATAATGTGTTCAATATGAGCAATTGCATATTGAAAGATTGTCAGGTTTAACTTCTACACTTTAGACATACAAAGCTAAGATATTCTTTCAGTCACTCAGTCATAGTCATTCCCACATCTTTAGATTGACACCAACTCCTTTCTCACAATTTCTTCAGTTCTTTTCTATCTCATTTCTAAATTGGTGATAATATGTATTACTACAGTCACCCATATGATTATCACCACTGCGCACAGAAACCATACTTAGGAAGCATTTGGACTTCTTTAGGATTGTCTCACTCTCCCCTTTGTTTGTATTGGCTCACACGTCCATGAACAACAGCATTCTGAATATGGGCTATGCTCTACTCAAACTAGTGGTATTAGAATCTGGACTCCACAATCCATTTCCTTGGGTTTATTAATTATTAACATTTCAAGTACTGTTATATGTCTAAGAATGGTTAACATGAACAATTGGATATTTTCACTATCAAGTGCTTCAAAACAATAACAACAAAAATAGAATGCTCTCAGTTGGTTGTCTTGATAAAATATGGATAATTTCTCTGTGCATTTTGTTAAGAGAAGAGGAAAAGATCTACACCAGTTATCAGATTTTGGAAAGGTTAGCCTGCTTATTGGGCAACAAACTAGTCTCTTTTGTTATAAACCCAGCAGTCCAATATATATCATATGTATATATGATATGTGGAAGCTACATGGAGATAGGAACATTGAGATATGCTTGCTTACTTGGTTGAGAAGATATAGTTCATGTTCACCTAAATGTCCTCACATATGCAAACATGAATTGAATTTTTCACTGAATTGATTTTTTTTTTTACCAGATCCCAGACCAACATTGAAATTCCATTGGAAAATGAAAACACCAGTGCAGAATTCTATTTTTAATTCATCCACTAAATTTGACAGAAAAAAACACCTACAAAATAGTACCTTGTTAAGGTGATTCTCACAATAACTGTTGCCTTATAACAGCATTTGCTGATCAGGCATAATGATTAATTTAGGAACCATTAGTGGAAGGATGTTCAGCTGAACTTGCTCTCAAATTATGCCAATCTGTTACTGTTCCAAAATAAACGCATCAGGTGGCATTTAAATGCAGGTGGTTAACTGTTTTATCAGTGCACATATTTAAGCTATTAGGATTATAATTAGAAAAATTAAATTAAACAGACTTAATGTAGATTCTAATTCTAGCAGCACTGTCCTTAGCATTGGGATATTTCTGGCATACATTATAAAATACCTAAATTACACATTTGTTTCAGAGTGATAGCTGAATGTAAATAATTAAGTTGTTACCACGATCTTAGGTGGTCAGCATGGCTGTATATCCTTGTCTTATGCCTGCTCCTAATTCTGCTTTTGACAAATCTCAGGGGAGGCAGATGAATGGCATTTGACTCTACAGCTGCACAAGTGACTGACTAGACATAGCCCTGTACCACAGGTACACCCAATTACATGCCTTTCAGAGAGTCAAGCTTTTCCTTACGTTAAAATATTGAATCTGTTGATTTCAAAGATTTCATTCTAGAAGAAAACTGTGATCAGACACATTAAAACCTTCAAAATAATTGTATAACATCCTCCTTCTTGAAAAACATAGAAAGCTCAGTAAACTATTAAGGATAAATCAATCTGCTGCCTAATAATTAAATAATTAAGTACTGAACAAAGTCTTTATTTTTGGTATTCAAGTCATGTGTGCTGGAAAAAGGTATGACATTAGATTTTTGTGTCCATAGTGAAGCAAGTACATTTTTAATTGAGGACTCTTCTTCATAATGTTTGTGTAATAAATACTCAATTCTGAACACTAAGGATGCAAGCACTAATTCCTGCAAGAAACATTCACACCTTATACAAATAGCTTATGTTATGTATCAAACCTAATATCTGCTTATTTTGAATTTTGTTTAAATAGACACAATGACCTAAATATGCCTCATATTCCTTTCTCCATTTTGGTCCTAAATATATACGATGAAAAGAATATTTACCTAACTTTCTGTCTATCATAAGGCAGGCATTGAAATTTACTAAATACATTGCTATAACGCAATGTGACCTATACACTGGAAAGTCCTCTACCCCTCTCCATACCTAACTCATGGACAGACTTGATGTTTTCTTTTTTTTTCCTTTATTTTTATTTTCTTCAAGTTACATCTCAATCGCAGTCCCCTCCCTATTCCCCCTCCATTCCCACCCTCCCAACCTCAACCCCCCATCCTCTTCCCTTTTTTTTTTCTTTTAAATTTAAGGTATATCTTATCTCCCCCTACAGTTTCCCCTTTCTCTAACAAATGGCTCTATCTCTTCTAATAATAAATACAAAACAAAACAAAAGAGGTAATTAGGCCACAGTTATGAGGGTGATATGGCTTAGCGTACATTCCCAATGTCCAGTCCATATGTATTTGGTACCTGACTTTAACATTCCACTATCTAACCATCTCCATGAGTTTAAAGTTCTATATCTAACTCAACATTCATACTAACTTGCAAAACAATTTTAAAAGTATCTTCTTAGATCTATAACACTCTCTTGACTCCTAAACAACTCAAAATTTAATTATGAGACTCTAGATATCTGTTCTTCAACCACCTCCAGAGACCTGAGAGGTATAAATATATCTGATTTTATAGGAAGTACAGGGCCTGCAGCGTCCAAAACTAAGAAATGACATACCAGTGGCTGCCTGGACAGTTCCCATTTTCTCTCCATACATTACAGCATCGCTCTTCAGTCGTTTGGCCCCATTTCTCTGACAGACATTGATTGTAGAGCAGGGGTTATGAAGGACTTGCCTACCCTGTCTTGGCAGAGCCAGGCTGTTGACTTACCTGCTTCCAGGTTTTGTCCTTTTTGGACAGCATTCTGTCTACAGGTGGAGCAAGGGGCTTTTCCTACCAAGAGATAGGCTTGTGACTAATTCTATCATCTCCCACTGGAGATTCTTCGATGCTCATTTTCTACTTGGAGGAGAAGAGGGGGTGCTGTCAGGAGTGGATATGTCTTGATATAAAAAAGTCTAAAGTTACGAAAACATCTTTGAATGCCATATTCTGCAGATCTCTTGAGGTTTTTGAAAAGGCCCTATCTATCTCTTGTATTAGGATTAGCAGATGTTGCTTGTCTCGTAGCAGGTTTATTTCTGATTAGCTTAGAAAGTAACTATAGTAGGCTGTCACAGTACCTAACAGAATGACCGGCTTGCATAACCATTAGTTTGCATTTCTTAATTATCCTAAACAATTTATGACAAATAGTAGTAAAAGGCCAAAACATCCCATTTCATTTTTTTTTCATTACCTCCTAACCCTTCCATCCCATTTCTTTGGGGTGGGGTTTCCTTATATAACAGTCCTTCATCTCAGTTGAGAGGTCGTGTGAGGGCCAAGAGCCTCCTCATTCATTGGGGGTCTAAGAAGCAATACCATCAGTGAAAAGTGTCTCGTTGCCCAGGAGAGAGAACTACTAAACAAACAAACCAATAAGCAGACAATAGATAAAAAAGACTAAAAAATAGAAAAAAATTATAACTAATATATAAAAAATAAATAAGAAATTAAAATTAAAAATAAGAAGTCTGTGTCCAAGTTCCCTTTGGTGTGTTAGTTGTAGTATCGATACCTTCTACTATATAGCTAAAATCCTACTATAAGTGAATAGATGCCATATGAGTCCTTCTAAGTCTGGGTTAGCACACTCAGGATGAGCTTTTCTAGTTCCATCCATTTGGCTGCAAATTGCATAATTTCATTTTCCTGATAGCTGAATAATATTCCATTGTGTAGATGTACCACAATTTTTTAACCCATTCTTCGGTTGATGGACATCTGGGTTGTTTCCAGTTTCTAGCTATTACAAATAAGTCTGCTATAAACATAGATGAGGAAACTTCCTTATGATTCTGTGAAGAGGCATTTGGGTGTATACCCAGAAGTGGTATGGCTGGGTCCTGAGGTAGAGCTATTCCAAGTTTTCTAAGATATCGTCAGACTGACCTCCACAGTGGTTGCACAAGCCTGCATTACCACCAGCAATGGAGTAGGGTACCCCTTTCTCCACACCCTCGCCAGCATGTGCTGTCATTTGAGCTTTTGACCTTAGCCATTCTGACAGGTGTGAGATGGAATCTCAGAGTCCTCTTGAGTTGCATTTCTCTGATGATTAAGGATGTTGAGCATTTCTTCAAGTGTCTCTCAGCCATTAGGAATTCCTCCTTTGTGAATTCTCTGTTTAACTCTGTCCCCCATTTTTTGATTGGATTATTTGGTTTCTTGGCATTTAATTTCTTGAGTTCTTTGTAGATTTTGGATATTAGCTCTCTGTCAGATGTGGGGTTGGTGAAGATTTTCTCCCAGTCTCTAGGCTGCCATTTAATTTGAATGACAGTGTCTTTTGCCTTACAGAAGCTTTTCAGTTTCATGAGGTCCCATTTACTGATTGTTGATCTCAGGTTCTGAGCTGTTGGTGTTCTGTTCAGGAGGTTGTCGCCTGTGCCAATTAGTTCGAGGGTTTCTCCCTCTTTTTCTTCTAGTAGATTTAGTGTGACCGGCCTTATGTTAAGGTCTTTGATCCACTTGGACTTAAGTTTTGTACAAGATGATAAGTAAGGGTCTAATTTAATTCTTTTACAAGTGGACATCCAGTTGGACCACCACCATTTGTTGAAGATGCTGTCCTTCTTCCATTGTGCCATTTTGTCTTCTTTGTCAAAAATTAGGTGGCCATAAGTGTGTGGGTCTATTTCTGGATCTTCAATTCGATTCCATTGATCTACTGGTCTGTTTGTATACCAATACCATGCTGTTTTTTACAACTATGGCTCTGTAGTACAGCTTGAAATCTGGGATGGTAATACCTCCAGATGTTTTTTTATTGTACAGGATTGATTTAGCTATTCTGGGCTTTTTGTTGTTCCATATGAAATTGAGACTAGCTCTTTCCAAGTCTATAAAAATTGTGTTGGTATTTTGATAGGAAT
Source organism: Lophiomys imhausi (assembly GCA_907164525.1). Taxonomy (NCBI): domain Eukaryota; kingdom Metazoa; phylum Chordata; class Mammalia; order Rodentia; family Muridae; genus Lophiomys; species Lophiomys imhausi. Next base: position 6,987,822 of record CAJQZJ010032097.1, read on the forward strand.
TGCATTGAATCTATATATTGCTTTTGGTAGGATGGCCATTTTTATTATGTTGATCCTACCTATCCATGAGCATGGGAGATCTTTCCATCTTCTAAAGGCCTCTTCCATTTCTTTCTTCAAGGGCTTGAAATTCTTGTTGTACAGGTCCTTTACTTGCTTCGTTAGAGTTACCCTCAGGTATTTTATGTTGTTTGTGGCTATTGTGAAGAGGGTTGTTTCCCTTATTTCTTTCTCAGCCCATTTTTTTGTTGTATAAAGAAGGGCTTCTAATTTTTTTGAATTAATTTTCAATAATTTCTAAGATAACAATCATCTTAGACATAATTAAAATTACATCTTTAAACAATATATCAAAAAACTGGACAGAATAAATACATCCTAGCAATTGGAAGAGTCTGCTCTGAGATATTTCCTGACCACACCTCTGGGAAGTATTTTGTTTCCTGAACTTTGTAGGGAATGCACCCTGAACATTTTGTATGTATATTGGCTTTAATGAAGGTAGATGAGATTTCTGAACAAGTTCAGGAAAGTACTTCTTTCAAGCAGGGGAACTGCTTAAATTAATTAAGCTAATTAGGTTAATGAATAATTAAGATAATTCTTTTACGCACAATTCAGTCATTCTCTTACAAGTGAGTCTCAAATGATGCTATTAAGGTTCTTTAAAAAAAATCATAAATTTTGTTTAACATTCTACCTCTAGTTAAGCTAACTTTGTCTAGCACTTTTTTGTATGCCTTAAATAAGAATTGACCAACTCTCAAATATTGAATATCTCTCCAATTCAGGAATGTAAATATCATAAATTAAAAGTTATGTTAAAATTGAGCAAATATTTAGATATAAATAAAATACTTTTTAAAAAGCACTCATTTAAAATATATTAGACACACAGCACCTGACTCTTATTCTATGCTCTGTGAAACACTATTCGATGTTCCTCTAACAATGCAATGGGAAGTAACTGAAGATTCAGAGGTGTTTAGATACTTGCCCATGGTCACACAGCCAAACACAGTACAGATGGGTTTGGGTTTATTTCACAAAGAACTAGGGAATCATTCAAATCATTCTAGGACCTGGTTTATTTTGAAAAGGCAAAGTGTTGTTTCTTTAAATCAATAGAGTATATGTTTATAGGTTCAATCTTTTCAATGACTTACTCAACTGGAAAAACAGAGATTTGTGAGTGTCTATACAAAAGAAAGCCAAAGGCAGCTTATAGCTTTTATTGCTAAGCCTCCTGAACACATGTTCACTACTCATACACTATTCAGTTTCAATTTAAATGCAATGTCAGAGAAGTTGAATCTTAGAGGATAGAGATATTCTGGCATTTATCCCTATGATTACAGATACAGACCTGTCAGTCAGTCCTCTTTCTTCAACTAACCTTTGTCATCTCCATCACCACTAAGGGGCAATACAGCAGCATACTTGTCATGGTAATTAGTGTGCAGCAGCAATTTTCATTAGACCAATGATCTCTGATAAGATTTTCCCAAGGGCTGCATTAAGTTATAGGTGATAGTTAGATGGACCACGTGTGTATTAGCATATAATTTGCAAATGCTTTGCATATGCATTTGAAAATTGTATCATATTTCTCTGGGTATGTCTAGTAAAACATAATTACTTTAGCATTGAAGACTATGGTTTCTGTTTGGCGGTACATTTTCATCATAACTGACCCAGGTGTTTCATAGCAGAATGGCCAAGCAAATGGCCAGTTTGGCACAAATCACCCAGATGATAGGGGCAAAAAAAAAAATTTCAATGGAGGGCATTTTAAGTACTGAGAATATAGTGACGGTACATTGTCTCTAAGGATAAAGGACTAAGGGCACAATGGCCTTCTATAATGCCTGTCTTGTTACCAATGATAATTGAGTTTTTCCTTTTTTTTATTGTGATGTTTCTTTATTACATCAAGTTACATCTCCATCATAGTGCCCTCTTTCCAAGCCTCTCAGTTTCAGCCTCCCATCCTCTCCTCCCTCTCTCATCCATCCCATTCCTCTGATGTGGAGTATCCCTACAAATCAGGTCCTCTCAGTTCAACAGTCACATGAGGGCTAAGAGCTTCCTCTTGCACTGGGGGCCTACATGGTAGCACCCCTAGGGCAAATTGTCCCATTGATAGGTAACAAAGTCTATGTTCCTGATCTTTTGGGTGTGTTGGTTGTAGGATAGATATCCTGTTCTATATGACTAAAATCCAATTATAAGTGAGTAGATGCCATGTACATCTTTCTGAGTCTGGCTTAGCTCACTCAGGATGAGCTTTTCTAGTTCAATCCATTTGACTGTGAATTGCATGATTTCCTTGTTTCTGATAGCTGAGTAGTATTCTACTGTGTACATGTACCACAATTTTGTTATCCATTCGTCAGTTGAGGGACATCTGGGTTGTTTCCAGTTTCTAGCTATTACAATAAGGCTGCTATGAACATAGATTAGGAGAAGTCCTTGTGGTTTGGTGAGGAATTGTTTGGGTGGATATCCAGAGTGGTATGGCTGGGTCTTGAGATAGAGCTATTCAAAGTTTTCTAAGCTATCACCAGACTGACCTCCATAGTGGTTGTACAAGCTTGCACTCCCACCAGCAATGGAGGAGTGTTCCCCTTTCTCCACAACCTTGCCAGCATGTGCTGTCATTTGAATTTTTGATCATAGCCATTCTGACAGGTGTGAGATGGAATCTCAAAGTTGTCTTGAGTTACATTTCTCTGATGATTAAGGATGTTGATCATTTCTTCAAATGTCTCACTGTCATTAGAGATTTCTCCTTCTTGAATTCTTGGTTTACCTCTGTTTCTCATTTTTTGATTGGATTATTTGGTTTCTTGCTGTTTAATTTCTTGAGTTCTTTATAAATTATAGATATTAGCCCTCTGTCATAAGTGGGGTTGGTAAAGAACTTTTCCCAACCTGTAGGTTGCCATTTTGTTTGAATGACAGTGTCTTTTGCTGTACAGAAGCTTTTCAGTTTCATAAGTTCCCATTTATTGATTGTTGGTCTTAGAGCCTGAGTTATTTGTGTTTTGTTCAGAAAGTTGTCACCTTTGCCAATGAGTTTGAGAATTTTCCCCACTTTCTCTTCTATTAGATTTACTGTGTAAGGCTTTATGTTAAATTCTTTGATCCACTTGGACTTAAGTTTTGTGCAAGGTGATAAGTATGGGTCTAATTTTATTCTTTTACATGTTGACATCCAGGTAGACCAACACCATTTGTTGAAGATGCTGTCCTTTTTACATTGTACAGTTTTGGCTCCTTTGTCAGAAATTAAGTGACCATAGGTTTGTGTGTTCATTTCTGGGTCTTCAGTTTGATTCCATTGATCAATTGGTCTGTTTCTATACTAGTACCATGCTGTTTTTATAACTATTGCTCTATAGTATAGCTTGAAATCTGGGATGGTGATACCTCCAGGTGTACTTTTATTGTACAGGATTTATTTAACTATTCTGGGCATATTGTTATTCCATATGAAGCTGAGAGTTGTTTTTTCTAGGTCTATAAAGAATTGTGTTGGTATTTTGATAGGAGTTGCATTGAATCTATATATAGTTTTTGGTAGCAGGCCATTTTTATTATGTTGTTCCTTCCTATCCATGAGCATGGGAAATTTTTCCATCTTCTGATATCCTCTTCATTTTCTTTCTTCAAGGTCTTGAAGTTCTTGTCATACAGTTCTTTCACTTGCTTGGTTAGAATTACCCCCAGGTATTTTATATTCTTTGTGGCTATTGTGAAGGGTGTCGTTTTTCTAATTTCTTTCTAAGCCCATTTATCTTTTGTATAAAGAAGGACTTCTGATTTTTTTTTTTTTGGAATTAATTCTGTATCCAGCCACCTTGATAAAGATTCTTAGCAGTTGTAGGAGTTCTCTGGTTGAATTTTTTGGGTCACTTATGTATACTATCATATCATCTTCAAATAGAGATAATATAACTTCTTCATTTCCAATTTGTATCCCCTTGATCTCCTTTAGCTCTCTTATTTCTCTAGCAGGTACTTCAAGTACCATGTTGAAGAGATATGGCAAAGTTGGACGTCAACAAAAACAGAAATAATAGAAATCCTACACATTCAAGGAAACTGAACAACTCCCTGACTACCAGGTCAGAGAAGAAATGAAGAAAGAAATCAAAGACTTCTTAAAATCCAATGAAAATGAAGGTACAACATATCCAAACCTATGGGACACAATGAAAGCAGTGCTATGAGGAAAGTTCATAGCACTAAGTGCCTTCAAAAAGAAAATTGTGACAGCTCATATTAGTGAAGTTACAGCAAAACTGAAAGAACTGGGGGTGGGGAAGAAGCAAACACTCCCAAGAGGAGCAGAAGGCAGGAAATCATCAAACTTAGGGCTAAAATCAACAATTTAGAAACAAAAAGAACAATACAAAGAATCAAGGAAAGCAAGAGTTGGTTCTCTGAGAAAATGAACAAAATAGACAAAACTTTAACCAAATTAAGTAAAAGACAGAGGGAAAAAACCCAAATCAACAAAATCAGAAATGAAAAGGGAGAAATAACAACAGACATTGAGGAAATCCAGAGAACCTTTAGGTCCTACTTTAAAAATCTATACTCCACCAAATTTGAAAACCTAAGTGAAATGGACAATTTTCTTGATAGATTCCAACTACCAAAGTTAAATCAAGATCAGGTTACAGATCAAACAGTCCTATAACCCCTAAGGAAATAGAAACAGTCTTTAAAAGTCTCCCAATCAAAGAAAAAAAACCCAAGTTCAGATGATTTCAGCCCAGAATTCTACCAGACCTTCAAAGAAGAGCTAATACCAATACTCTTCAAACTCTTCCACAAAATAGAATCAGAAGTAACACTGCCAAACTTATTCTATGAAGCCACAGTCACCCTGATTCCTAAACCACACAAAGACCTAACAAAGAAAGAGAACTAAATACTTAATAAAATACTGGCAAACCGAATACAAAAACACATCAATAGTGTCATACACCATGATCAAGTAGGCTACATCCCAGGAATGCAGGGATGTTTCAACATATGAAAACCCCTAAGGAAACAGAAACAGCCATTAAATATCTCCCTACCAAAAAAAGCCCAGGGCTAAATGGTTTCAGCACAGAATTCTACCAGACCTTCAAAGAAGAGCTATTACCAATACTCTTCAAACTCTTCCACAAAATAGAATCAGAAGGAGCATCGGATAATATACATATTATCAACATAATTTACCATATAAAGTAGCTGAAAGAAAAAAAAAAAACATGATCATCTTGCTAGATGCTGAAAAAGCATTTGACAAAATCCAACACCCCTTCATGATAAAAGTCCTGGAGAGAAAGGGCATACAAGGACCATACCTAGAAATAATAAAGGTGATATACAACAAGCCAGTAGCCAACATCAAATTAAATAGCGAGTTTTTCTTTTTTCAAACCTGTTAGAGGCTAAAAGGCAATTTATCTGTTATCACTTGAAAATATTGCTACCTCTTCATTCTAATAGTGTAGTCACATAATAACTTCAACTGAGTTTTCCTCCATACTTAACTTTTATCTGCTTTCAAGACTAATTTAGATGGAAAGCTATATAGATTCTTTAGATTTATTTGTATGGTCTAATCCAATAGCACAGGAGCTCATAGTCACCCATTCAAAGAGCTTCCTGCAGTTAGTATTTCATTTTGTAGAGGAAAGATTCCAAGAATGTTCATGTCGCTTGTGCAGGTTAAACTTGTGGGGGAAAAAACTTGGAATACCTAAAAAGGATAGACATGCATATAAACATATAGAACAAAGCATTCACAAAAGTTTATGTTGAACATGTTTACTCTTATAATTGTGAAAAGACTAATTACCATCTCTTGAAATACCTCTTCTTTGAATTTATCCAAAATCTACACACTTTATGAATGAGACAATCTTTTTGATATTTTGACAGATGCAGTTAGTTGATCGATAAAGATAGGAAGATAGATGGATGACATTATGCAGTTGTTGGGGTAGTGTTAAGCATTCTAAATGTTAATTAATTGGTCCTGCTTTCTGTCTGTTACTTACATTGACTCTGATTCGTTAAATAAAATGCTGAGGCCTGAGATTGGGCAAAGACAGAGAAAGGTGGAACTTCCTGGGATTAGCGCAGGAAGCCTGTGCTTTAGACAGAGAATTAAAGATTCCAGCCAGGAGCAAGAGGAAGAAGGAGGCTCACGCCATGGGTTAGAGAAAGAACCTCATTCCACAAGGCCAGGAACATCGGCATATCGTGGAGAATGACAGTCCAAGGGGATGTATGTATATATGGGGTCATATTTGGGTAGTAGAATTAAGAGCTAGCTTAGATGGGCTAGGTTGCTCGATCCAGGCCTAGGCTTGTAAAATCCGTGGCGTCCTCTTTCCTGCTGCTCCTGGCTGGAATTCCTTCTTCTTTCTGCTGCTAGCTGGAATGAATGAATCCTCTGTCTAAAGTGCAGGCTTCCTGTTCTAATCTCAGGAAGTTCCACCTTTCTCTGTCCTTGCCCAATCTCAGGCCTTGGCATTTTATTTAACCAATCAGAGTCAATATAAATAACAGACAGCAAACAGGACCAATTAACATTTAGAATGCTTAACACTACCCCAACATACAATAACTTAAGAATTATCATAGTACACTTCCTAATCTCACCCACATTCCATTTACTTGACCTACTTCATAAAACGGAAATCATGAGGAAATGTCCTTTTAGTACGCAGACTCAAAGGAATACTCTCAACCAAGGTTATCTACTTTTGGGAATATAGAGCATGGGCTTGATCCCATCTCTTTACAATCCCTTCTTTTTGCTTTTCAGTTATAGTAAGGAATTCATAGATTGACCAAATACTTAGTTATCACCCTCAATAATAACTTAATACAGAGGAGGTCAAAACATACATCTTTTTCCTTATCTCTATTTCAATCAGTTCTTTTTTCTCCAGTTATAAAGTGACTTTGTACCATCAGGAACTCACACCTTTCTTATTTTGTTACATCTCTAGAAAGTAACTCTACCTATAAAATAATGTGTTTTCTGTAAGTAGCCTTTAAATCAAAAGCAAACCAATGCTAAATTTATAAACTTCATGTGAGGCTGCTTTTAATGTAGTAAGCAGTTCATGATATATTAAATTGAATGGTTTTGAGTTTTGTTTTTGGTTTTCTTTTTTCTTCTCATCATTGTGGTACTTATGATTGAAACCATTTTGGATCACCAATGGCCCTGAACATTTAATTATTGTATGATACCATTTGCATGAAAGACAGTGGAAGAATAAATGGTAATTAAGTTTAAATTATTTGTTTAATTTAAGAAAAAAATTAAGAAAATGTTAAATCTTTTTCTTAAATTTATTTTATGTCTAAACTGCATTGTCATAAAAAATTTGTATTTTCTATTTTATTTTATTTAAAAGTAGTTCCTTCTATACATCTTGGTTGACCTTTCTATAATACACTTCAAACTATATCATAATTAATTACCATAGATTCCAATTTAGAATGTATACTTATATTTCTTACTCAATAGCAAGATTGTATTAAATATATTTTCTACTGTTGTTTATTTACAAATGTTTATTTACCTATAGAGCAAAAACAAAGTCAATGACTAGAAGCGAAACCTTATGTGGTCTGAGCCTATCTGTATATTAACTCTCTACTAAGCTTTCATACAAAATTTATCAAAAAATACTTAAAATAATTGATAACCCATTTAATTAAAACAATAGGTGCCACAAAAGTATAAAGTTATAGTACAGAATATGTAAGAGAAGACAGTCTATCACAGATATTCTCTAAGCTATTCAGTAATCAAGTTGTTAAGAGACAAGCAACATTTGCTTATCTAAATACAAGAGATAGATAGGGCATCTTCAAAAACCCCAAGAGATCTGCAGAGTATGGCATTCAAAGATGTGGTCTTAAATTAAGATTTTTTTGATATCGTGACATATCAGCTCCTGACAGTACCCCCTATTCTACTCCAAGTAGAAGATAAGCATCGAAGAACCTCCACTGTAAGATGGTTGAATTAGTGGCAAGCCTATCTCTTGGCATGTAAAAACTCCTTGCTTCAACTGCAGACAGACTGCTGTCCAAAAAGGACAAAACTTGGTAGCAGGGAAGTCGACAGCCTAGCTCTGCCAAGACAGGGTACGTTAGTCCTTCATAATCCCTGCTCTACAATAAATGTCTGTCAGAGAAACAGGACCAAAAGGCTGAAGACTGATGCTGGAATGTATGGAGAGAAAATGGGAACTGTCCAGGTAGTCACTGGTTTGTCATTTCTTAGTATTGGAAACTGCAGGCCCTGCACTTCCTATATAATCAGATATATTTATCCTTCTCAGCTCTCTGAGGTGGTTGAAGAATAGACAGCTTGAGTCTCATAGCTAAATTTTGAGTTGTTTAGGAATCAAGAGGGCGTTCTAGATCTAAGAAGATGGTTATAATCGTGATGCAAGTTAGTATGAAAGCTAAGTCAGTTATAGAACTTTAAACTCGAGATGGTTAGAAGGTAGAAGGTTAAAGTCAGGGGCCAAATATGTATGAACTGGACATTGGGAAGGTATACCGGGCCATTTAACTCTCATAAATGTGGCATATTTAATTCTGCTGTTTTGTATAGAATTTACTGTTATAAGAGAAAGAACCATTTGTTGGATTGAAAAGGGAAGTTGTTGGGGGGGGGAAGAGGGTGGAAGGGTGGGACAGGAAGGGGGAATAGGGAAGGGTTTGTGACTGAGATGTAACTTGAAGAAAAAAAAATATAGTACTTACATAAAAAATGGTATTTAATTGCATTACAAGTTGTATTTATTCCATAATATTATTTGTTAACCTAACATCTGAAATTACAATGTGAATATCCAGTTCACATATATTTCTTATATGTATTTATATAAATAGATTTGTATGTATATACATTTAATATTTAAAAACAAATCCATTATCAAAAAGAGCATTTAAACCCCTCTGACATCAGTCTAAAATCAGAATGAAATAATTTTTAAAAATTAAAAAAAAGTTTATGTTTTATAGAGACAGAGAACAAAAATAGCAAAAATTTCAAGTACAAGAATTAAAAATCCAGGACATACTGAACATTATTTTTCCTTATTTAGAAGTGTAGGTTTGTGCTCATATAATCCTTTCTTTATAAGTCTTCTCTTACATATTCTGTACTATAACTTTATACTTTTGTGGCACCTATTATTTTAATTAAATGGGTTATCAATTACTTTAAGTATTTTTTGATAAATTTTGTATGAAAGCTTAGTAGAGAGTTAATATACAGATAGGTTCAGACCACATAAGGTTTCGCTTCTAGTCATTGACTTTGTTTTTGCTCTATAGGTAAATAAACATTTGTAAATAAACAACAGACCTAAGTGGTGGCTACTTAAGTTGGAGGTACAAATAGATCTTTAGACAAGGCCAAGGCAAACTGCCACTTACTCCTTTGATCATTTTTAAGTAATATTCGTTGCTAAACTTGCTAAATATATATATGCAATATGTTACACATTTCTGTTGTTTATAGCTGATTGGCAAAATACACTAATTATCCAACTCTAAAATTCTCATTCTTCTAGCTCCTTGTCCAAAAGAAACCTAGAGTTTAGTAAAAGAGAACTTGGTAGCCTAATTTCTTAATGAACCCTACATCTATTGGCCTTGGCACTTCATAAATACATGCCATTGATCATAAGGAAAACCAGACAGAAGCACCATCAATCATGCTGGCTGGGCTAAAGCAACCTAAGTCATACATTTACAGCTCATCTGTCCCTGATCAAAAAAAAAAAAAATTACTAAATTAGGATTCCTAAAAGATATATTTTCCTGTGACAATTTTCAAAGATTAGCCAAAAAAAAGTCTTGGTATGTGAATAAAACATATAACTTAAATGGATATATAGGAATATAAAATTCCTGACAGGCCCAAATAACTTCTACATGTTTAACTGTTAAACTTCAGGTTTAAGAATATCTCTGTAGGCCTTTATAAGAAAATAACAAATGACAATGGATAATTGACGTCAAGATCAGGCATTTTAGAATCAGTATTTTTTTTTATATTAAAGCTAGCCTGTTACTATTTTATTCCACAAAAAAAAAAAAAAAATCTTCCTTCTCAGGATAGTGCATGTGCTGGGGCTGTACTCCATTCAACACTTGACTCACAAGGTACCTCGTATGCTGCATAATGTGGTGTGATTGGATGCACTCTTAGACTGCTATGTGCAATGTTGTCAGTTCAAACTCTGGGCAACTATGATAATGCATGAACCTAATTTATCTCTGAAAGACTTTGTAGAAGCAAGGCAAAGCAGAAAAAAAACCTCTAGTCGGATCATTCTATAAGTGCTTTCAGTTATGCTTACTGAATGGATGCTTTCTACTTGCAGAAGTACAGTCCATGGTTCTTATGATTCATTCTGTGTATGCATTAGCCATTAGGATTTGGGGACTTTGTTGCTCAGCAACAATATCACCAAATCAATATGTCCAAATATTTCCCTCAGCCACAAAGCTAGCTTGTTATTCTAAATTCCTGATATTATAAAGCAATATAGACCTAAGTGGTGGCTACTTAAGTTTGAGGTACAAATAGATCTTTAGACAAGGCCAAGGCAAACTGCCACTTACACCGTTGATCATTTTTAAGTAATATTCGCTGCTAAACTTGCTAAATATATATATGCAATATGTTGCACATTTCTGTTGTAAAAGACTGATGGGTCCTAGCTGGAAGCCTGCAGACTTGGCAGGCCTGGCTAGCCTTAACTGGGGGCCTGACCAGACTCATGTGTCCATGTGTAAAAGCTTCAGATCCGGGGCACCACTTCCATGTCTTAAATAAATATACCAAGACTTTTTAATGTTTCAAAGCTTAGGCCATAGCTGGGAAGACTCTCAACTAGTTCCCCTAAGTTAAGCTGATCAATTATTCTTCACCAACTACATGGCTCTCTGTACACTCTGAGTCCACAGAGACATCTGTCTTCTTTAGTGTCTCCTTGTGAAAAGAGAGCTTCATCTGTCTCTTTTCAGGTTTCCTCTCTTTATTCCAGGAAGTTCCGCCTTCCTATTCTCTCTCTGCCCAGCTAATTGGCCATCAGTGATTTTATTATCCAATCAGAGAATCCCAGAGCATTGAAATCAGCTTTTGAAAACCATGCATAACACCTTTCTCCAACACATTTCAATACAAAAAAATAAATATGTTGCTCATAAGATTCTAAATTTTTTTTCAATAACCTCACTTTGGAAAACAATAAATTTTAAAGACAAACTTTGGAGTTGTATTTATATATCTGGCAGACTCAGTTTCAATTATCTGTAACCCTGAGTAATTCATATAAATTTCTTCTCCTTCACTAATATTGATCACCTGAGAAAAATCATATAAGGCTTTCAGAATATAGATTTTCACTAGATAAATAGCAAATTGAAATGATTTTTATTCATGATCCCAGTCAGCCTCCTTAGGTGCATATCTATAGCTACAGATATGCAAATCTGCCATGTTTAACTGAGTACATCAACACTGTGGATTGAATTACTTGCAACTCAGGGATAGAAATAATTCTATTAGAGCTCATTTCAGACCATGTAGCTCTCTATTAGTAATTGTATTGGGCTATCGAGACACAATCATTAGAGACATAAAACGGTCATTTTGTATATTAGTAGTAAAAGATAAAATCGTAAACCTTTAAGGAGAATTCATAAAGTATGTACTTTTGACTCACAGTTAAAACATTGATTAAATTACACACTGCATAAGAGGGCACTAAAAAATAGGAGGCATCACCAAGGAGGTACACGACAAACAACCAACTAAACTTTTTATAAGCATCAAGTCACCAATAAAGAAACAGATGTGGTATTTCCAAACATCTTAATAAATACACCCAGCAAATTGAGACAAGTCTCCATCAAACTGCTGGATTTCATTCAAAAACACAACAGATTTTTAGTCTACATATATGTTATTGTATTTTGTACAGCAAACACCCTCACAAATATTCCTAGAAAAAATACCTAAAAGGAAAACTATTTACAAATCTATAGAGTGAAGTATTTTACATGAATTGCCTCTAAAGTATAGTTACATTATATTTTACATCACCCATTTGAATTCATAAACATAGAACATTGCTCCACATGAGATCAACTCTTTAGTCCTCAGGACAAAGGGTTCTGAGTCCGGGAGACAATCTGATTAAAAACAAAGAGTGCTTAAGCAAGAACAAGCACAAGAATCCACCCAAAGTCTTAAGCTAGAAAGTCACCATTCTGGGATTCAGACTTAGATATTCTGGCCACCTTTTTTTTTTTGGGAGAGTCATTTATTTCATTTAATTCTTCTTTTTATGTTTATTTATTACTTCAATTTACATATCTATCATAGTCTCTTCCCTCCAGCCCTCCCAGACCTAACCTTCCCCCTTCACACCCTCTCCCCCTTCTCCCACCTATCCTACTCCTCCTGTGTGGGGTGTCTTTATATTAGCCCCCTTCTGTTCAGCAGACATATGAGGGCTAAGAGCTTCTTCTTGCACTGGGGGCCTACATGGCAGCTCCCCTAGGGAAAGTGTCCCGTTAACATATAACAAAATCTATGTTCATGTTCCTTTCAGTCTGCTAGTTGTAGGATAGTTATCCTGTACTCTATGGCTAAAATCCAGTTATAAGTGAATAGATGCCATATGCATCTTTCTGGGTTTGGGTTAGCTCACTCAGGATGACCTTTCTTAGTTCCATCCATTTGGCAGCAAATTGCATGGTTTCCTTGCTTCTGATGACTGAGCAGGGTTGTTTCCAGTTTCTAGCTATTACAAATACAACTGCTATGAACATAGTTGTGGAGATGTCCTTGTGGAATGGTGAGGAATCATTTGGATATATACCCAAAATGGTATGGCTCGGTCTTGAGGGAGAGGTATTCCAGTTTTTCTAAGATAGATTGCCAGACTGATTTCCACAGAAGTTGTACAAGTTTGCACTTCCACCAGCAATGGAGGAATGTTTCCCTTTCTCCACAACCTTGCCAGCATGTGCTGTCATTTGAGTTTTTGATCTTAGCCATTCTGACAGGTGTGAGATGGAATCTCAGAGTTGTCTTGAGTTGCATTTCTCTGACGATTAAGGATGTTGAGCATTTCTTCAAGTTTCTCTCAGCCACTAGAGATTTGTCTGTTGTGAGTTCTCGGTTCAGCTCTGAACCCGATTTTTTGATTGGATTATTTGGTTTCCTGGTGATTAATTTCTTGAGTTCTTTATACATTTTGGATATTAGCCCTCTATCACATGTAGGGTAGGTAAAGATCTTTTCCCAATCTGTAGATTGCCAGTTTGTTTGAATGACAGTGTCCTTTGCTGTACAGAAGCTTATCAATTACATGAGGTCCCATTTATTGATCGTTGCTCTTAGAACATGGTTAATTGGTGTTCTATTCAGGAAGTTGTCATCTGTGCCAATGAGTTGGAGGATTTTCCCCACTTTCTCTTCTATTAGATTTAATGTATCAGGCTTTATATAAAGGTCTTTGATCTACCTAGACATAAGCTTTGTGCAAGGTGATAAATATGGGTCTATTTGCATTATTTTACATGTTGATATCCAGTTAGACCAGCACCATTTGTTGAAGATGCTGTCCTTTTTCCATTGTACAGTTTTGGCTTCTTTGTAAAAAAATTAAATGACCATAGGTGTGTGGGTTCATTTGTGGGTCTTCAGTTCGATTCCATTGATCAACTGGTCTGTTTCTATACCAGTACCATGCTGGTTTTCTTACTATTGCTCTGTAGTACAGTTTGAAATCTGGGATGGTGATACAGGTCTTTCACTTGCTTGGTTAGAGTTACCCCCAGGTATTTTATATAGTTTGTGGCTGTTGTGAAAGGAGTTCTTTCCCTGACTTCTTTGTTGGTCCATTTATCTTTTGTATAAATAAGGGCTATCAGCTTCTTTGAATTAATTTTGTATCCAGCCACCTTGCTGAAGGAGTTTATCAGTTGTAAGAGTTCTCTGGTGGAATTTTTGGAGTCACTTATGTATTCTATCATATTATCTGCAAATACAGATACTTTGACTACTTCCTTTCCAATTTGCATCCCCTGACATCCTTTATTTGTCTTATTGCTCTAGCAAGAACTTCAAGAACTATATTGAGGAGATATGGGGAGAGTGGCTATCCTTGCCTTGTCCCTGATTTTAAGGGAAATTCTTTAAGTTTCTCTCCATTTAATTTGATATTGGCTCCTAGCTAGCTCTATATTGCTTTTATTATTTCTAGGTATGTTCCTTGTGTGCCAGCTATCTCCTGGGCTATTAGCATGAAGGGGTGTTGAATTTTGTCAAATGCTTTTTCAGCATCTCACGAGATGCTCATGTGTTTTTGCTTTGATTTGTTTTGTTTTGTTTCTTTCAGCTTGTTTATATGGTGGATTACGTTGATGGATTTTCATATGTTGAGCCACCCCTGCATTCCTTGGATAAAGCCTACTTGATTATGGTATATGATAATTTTGATGTGATCTTGGATTCAGTTTGCCAGTATTTGATAAAGTATTTTTGCCTCTATGTTCATGAGGGAAATTGGTCTGAAGTTCTCTTTCTTTGTTGGGTCTTTGTGTGGTTTAGGAATCAGTGTGACTGTGGCCTCATAGAATGAGTTTAGCAGTCTTCCTTCTGTTTCTATTTTGTGGAAGAATTTGAAGGGTGTTGTTATTAACTCTTCTTTGAAGATCTGGTAGAATTCTGTGCTGAAACCACCTAGCCCTGGGCTTTTTTTGGTTGGGAGATTTTGATGACTGCTTCTATTTAATTAGGGGTTACAGGATTGTTTAATTTGTTAACCTCATCTTGATGTAACATTGGTAGGTGGAATCTATCAAGAAAATTGTCCATTTCACTTAGGTTTTCCAATTTTGTGGAGTACAGGTTTTTGAAATATGAACTAAAGACTCTTTGGATTTCCTCAATGTCTGTTGTTATTTCTACCTTTTCATTTCTGATTTTTTTGATTTGGGTATAGAGATTTTGTCAGTTTCCATGATTGTGTAGGCTTTTTGTTGTTTCTGTTGTTGTTGAAGTCCAGCTTTAATCCATGGTGGCCTGATAAGATATAAGGGATTATTTCCATTTTCTTGTATTTCAAGCCTGTGTTGAGGTTTGCTTTCTAAATACTCTTGTTATTACTTCCTATGCGGCTGTTAACTATCCTGTTACTTGTGAAAAAAAAAAAAAAAAAAAAGCACCAAAAAGCATGCTGTTGATGTTCTCGGAGACTACCACCTGAGGTAGAACAT
This sequence comes from Lophiomys imhausi, assembly GCA_907164525.1. Classification (NCBI taxonomy): domain Eukaryota; kingdom Metazoa; phylum Chordata; class Mammalia; order Rodentia; family Muridae; genus Lophiomys; species Lophiomys imhausi. Next base: position 7,003,170 of record CAJQZJ010032097.1, read on the forward strand.
TTCAAACGACACATTAATTACTCCTATTGACAGTTTCTTTGTCAATCTGAAGGAAATTTGGAGAGTTAGAAAGCTGAACTTGTGCTGTGGTCTTCATCACTACAGAGGGCAGCAACAGACGTCAGTACTCTGCATTGCAGAGGAAATAATAAAGTTTCTGATAAACATGGTGTCTGTAGGCAAAGTCAGACTTTAATCAGAGTAGATTCTCTTTTGTCTTGATGCTGCTTGAAATTAATCACACCCATAAACTTCTGTAAGTTAGTAGACAAAACTGGATATAAAAAGTTCCAGGGAGGACTTGGTTATATCAGAAGTTGAGTCTGTGATATTGTGTAAATATGATGAAATCAGCATTGAACAATAAACTGTCATGATATTTTGAGAAATCAATTTATTCCATTTTTATCCTAATATTTTTAGTCACTATCACTTTCTCTGAATGTCTGTCCTAGCAAGTAGAAACACTCTATATAAAACTTTATTGTTATACAGTCAGTATTTTTTAATGAATAATCATTTGGGTATGTGACAAGTTACGTTTTACAATAGAAGGATTTATTTACAAACTGGCTTAGGACAGAAAAAGTTGTGCAGAACAGAATCAAGGAGGCAGGCTGCACTGCTTCCTAGCTCAGCTGCCTCAGCCTTGGGCTTATTGTATATGCATAGGAGGACAGCAAAGGTCTTATGATCAAAAGGGAAGAAATGACTGACAAACAGTGCTACTTCAAAGGAACTAATAGAGTAATTAGTCCCAAAAAGACCAAAAAGACTGAAGAATTCATGATGTCATAAAAAGCAGAGCTACTTAAATTGGATTAGAAAATAAAAATGACATGAACATTGTAAATATTCACAGATCACATCATTGACGTGTAATGTGCCGTTAAATGATGTCAAATTAAAGAGGAAATTACATGTGTGAGAAGTAGGATGAATAAAAAGAAGACATTTAAAGATACATGGTCCTTCAAGTGAAAATTCCTAACATATATTACAGAGACCACCATCATCCAGACAGCGGAACTGGGGGAATGAAATGTAAAATAAAATAAAGTGTGGGGAAGACTGGTTAAAAGCAATTCATGTTCAAATACCATAAATAGGAGTTAACTCCAGATAGCAGAGAAGTTATTTGTGTAATTTGTTGTATATGAAGTAAACAGAAACATGGAATTTTTAGGAATAAATAGCTGATCCTGCCACTCATTTCTTAAAATCTGTATTTGGACTAGTTCCCAATATTAATCATATGCCAATTTGACAGGAAAAAATATCTATCAGTATCTATTAGTTTACATGTGGTAAATTTTCTCTTGTTTAGTGTGTATATTTTTGGAATCATTCTAGTAATGTTTGGATTTTTTAATGTACACTTGATATTCACAAAGAAAGTATAGTGTATGAGGTATGTGCAATATCTGTCCTATCCTACTTCTAACTGATGTATTTTCCTACTAATCATTTATATTATTATCATGTAGCTAATCTGAATTTTGTGCACAGTCCACATACTTCCAAATGGCATACATTTTAATTACTTAGAGTTAAATACAGATGTTTAATAAGCTTCATTTAGATTTGACCTTTTATAGTTTTAACAAGTACTTCGAAAATATTAAATACAAATTATTAATTTGTAACTGTTATTCTTTTATCTGTCTTCCTAGTTCAAAATTGGAAACACCATACTGCATAGGCAGCAACTATATTTCTAAAACAGTGGTTCATTGTTAATAATATTCAGCATCTTGTACTGTCGACTTATTGTTTCTAGCTGACAATGGAAGAAATAGTCCAGATAAACTGTAGCCATCATTTATACTTGTTCAAATTGGTTAATGCCAAAAACACACCCCAAATGCTGAAAGAATGTTTATGCTCTTGAAAGTATGTTAAGGGCTTTTTCATATATACTTAAAAAGGTAAACCATTATACTATTAAAAAAGATAAATATAATTATGTTGGCAATGAGATATTCAAAGCAGTGTTTTCTCATTAGATATAAGCTTCATATTTAAATTTCAGTAATTTTCAAATCATATATACCTGACACATCTTTTTAGATTACTCTCTAAGAACAAACTTTTTAAGCTGTAGTATGATCAGTAGTGTGTGTGTGTGTGTGTGTGTGTGTGTGTGTGTGTGTGTGACATTATAAAGAATGTTTGGTTTTTCCCTCTCTTACAGTTCTATGGACGTCTAAAAATGAATGGCTCTATCCTCAAAAGAAAGTATAGCTCATGGATTAGTAAGGGTGTATTTCTATGTTCTTTGTCAAAGCCTATTCATGGCCACAAACACCTTTAATCCAGGTACTAGGGAGGGAGAGGAAGATGTGATATCTGTTAGTTCAAAGCCAGTCATGGCTATATAGAAATAGCCTTTCTCAACATCCACAATAACAAAAATTCTAATTAACTTCCAGAGTGAAAAAATGCCATGTCTAGATATCATAAATCAGTATACATTATTCCCAGTGTTCTTAGATTGTGTGGAAAAATCATGTTTTCATCAGATTTCACCAGTGTGAGATAAAACAGATTAATAAAACACAGTTACCTTTTCTGTTGTATGAAGGACATATACAATGCAGCAGATTCTATGGTTGTTACTCCATGTGTGCCATTGGTTTTATTCCTCATAACAATGAAGGATCATATAAGAAAAATAGACTCAAGCTCTCATCCTTAACACAGAGGTTATCTCCAATTAATAACCACTTAACAACAGAAATATCAGTTCTCTCCTTTGTAGTCTCATTGGGAACGCAATTTGAGTTTTTTGATGAAGGCATGTAGAGGGCTAGATTTCTTGTTTTTCCATTCCCTTCTTCTATAGGGGAAAGATATAAAGAAAGTTAACTCAGATAGTTAATTTTTGCAAGGTGTTCAGAATATTTAGATAACCAGTGTATACTCTCTTCTAGTATGGAAGTTTTTAAAGGATTAAGAACTGTGTTCATGAAATTTTCTCTCATAATAATGTATACTGAATGTGGCAGATAGGTAGAGTAAATATGGCCTGAGATAAAACCCATGATAAGATAGAGGTGTCTGGATTCTGAGTTGGATGATTATGGCAGAAGAATGCATTGTAATTTTCCTTTTACACCTCCTAATTATGTAATAACCTAATGTAATTCTCTTGTGACTTTCATTAATATTTAGAAAAACTTTAATGCAAAAAAGGCTGACTGGCTAAAATAAACTATTTTATTGACACAACAAGTAGTTGTTGGTAAATATATCTAAACTATTTGCAGTGATTTTGTGGTTCAAACTATATGAACTTTTTTTTTTTTGATTTTTCGAGGCATAGTTTCTATGTGTATCCATGGCTGTCCTGGACTTACTTTGTAGACAAGGCAAGCATTGAACTCACAGAAATCCACCTGCCTTTACCTCCTGAGTGGTAGAATTTAAGGTGCTTGCCCCCACTCCTGCCTACATGAACAAATTTATTATTTATAGTGTGCAATCACATTTGTAGTCTTAGAGGATTTTCTTTGAGTTACAGAAAGTCTCAGAGAAACACAATCTTACCATTACAGAAATGTGCCTACATTTACCACAAAATTTCGGTAACTGATAGATGGTAATTGATGACTATCAGATAATTATATGAAGAATAGCAATATTATGTTTAAAAAATAAGTACATTTTTTCCTAGATGTGGCATAAAGAATGTGTTCAAAGATTATTCTCCATTTAGTTTATATAGACTTTCACATACTGTAGATGAAAACATCAGAAAATGAAAGGAGCTTACTCTTTTTACTCTAGAACAATAGAAAAAGGCAGGTACAGCCATCAGAGGATCAGGAATAAAAATTTAGTAATAGAAAAATACTTCTGTATTTTTCTCTAGGTCTTTTACAAATATTTTTTCTTGATTCCTTTCTTCCATGTTTTCTTCATGATATTATATGGGCAAAAGTGTTAGAATGGATGTGTAGAAATTGACAGAATAATAGACCTATCTGAATAAAATAATTTTCAAATCAGAAATAGAAAGATTTCGAAGAAATTACAAAGCACTAGGCTCAGTCCTAATGGCCAAAAAACAAACAAATAAAACCACCACAAATATGAAGAGAGAGTATGTCAAGCAACCATCTTCATAAGGATTCCTACTATTTGATCTAAAAGTTTTCAAAATGTTAAGTGAAATTTTCAGAATGCTTTGCTTCACTGATTATGAAAAATAAGATGATTCTATAATTTGTGCGGCAGAAAAGGGTTTCCATTATATAGTTACAATGAAAAGAAGAGGTCATAGTGTTTGATAAGGACTCTTAAGGAGTAATTAAGTTCATTGTATAGACCAGACTTGGAGCTATATAGATCTTAACATATCACAAGAGCAATTTGAGGAAGATGACACAGAATGGTTATAGAAAATTTGGTCAAGGACCTGTATATGAAACTTAATTTTTTTTAAATTTCTTCAAGTTATATCTCAGTCACACTCCCTTCCCTACTCCACTCTCAGGTCCTACTCTTCCTCCCTCTACCCCCTAACAGACCACATCTGCTTTTCTTTTTTAAGTTTAAGGTATATCTTTTCCCCCCAAAAGGTACCCCTTTCATCCCAACAAATGGCTCTTTCTCTTATAACAGCAAATACAATACAAAACAGTAAAAAATAAATAGGCCACAATTATGAAAATTATAAGGTTTAGCATACATTCCCAATGTACAGTCATTATGTATTTGGCAACTGACCTTATTAGTCTATTATGCAATCATCTCCATGAGTTTAAAGATCTGTATCCAACTCTGCTTCCATCCTAACTTCCATTACCATTTTAAAAACATCTTCTTAGATCCAGAAGACCCTCTTAGTTCCTAAACAACTCAAAATTTAACTATGGGACTATAACTATCTAGTCTTCAACCACATCAGAGACCTGAGAAGGATAAATATACCTGATTATATAGGAAGTGCAGGGCCAGCAACTTCCAAAACTAAGAAATGACATACAACTGGCTGCCTGGACTGTTTATAATTTCTCTTCATACATTAGAGTATCAATCTTCAGCCTTTTGAAATTTAATTTAAAAAAAAAACCTTTATTTTACATGTATTCAGAAATGAAGGAACCACTGAGAAACTCTAACCCATTCCATCAGCATGGATTGATTAAATCAACCTAAAAGAATTGTATTGAAGCATAGCAGGGTCCCCATTATTTCTCAGGCCTTCTTAAAAAGTGTGACTTTATCAATTCTTCCAATTGTAACTTTTTGTGACTTTATCAATTCCTCCAAAGGTAACTTTGTAAAGCTGTTTCATCAAGAGAGTAGTTACCAGCCCCGGCCTACTTACTGTGTGCCAATTGTCTCAGCCAGTCTTACTCTACTAAAGAAAGTAGGTTTTTCACTTAAATTTACCCTTTATTTCCATAGAGTCATCAAACCCAACTAAGATTTTACTGCCTTAAAATATCTTCATTTTCTTTTTTTATGTTTATTTATTACTTCAAGTTACATCTCTATCACATTGCCCTCTTTCCACCCCTCCTGGCCCCACCCTTCAATCCTTTTTCCCCTCTCCCACCTATCCTACCCCTCTCGAGTGGGGTGTCTCTACCTATCAACCCCTCTCAGTTCAGCAGTCATATGAGGACTAAGAGCTTCCTCTTGCATTGGGGGCCTACATGTCAACACCAGTAAGACAAGTGTCCCACTAACAGGTAACAAAGTCTATGTACTCCTGTTCCTTTTGGTGTGTTGGTTGTAAGAGAGTTATCCTGTACTATATGGCTAAAATCCAGTTATAAGTGAATAGATGCCATGTACATCTTTCTGGGTCTGGTTCTGAGTCAGGATTAGCTTTTCTAGTTCCATCCATTTGGCAGTAAAATGCACGATTTCCTTGTTTCTGATAGCTGAATAGTATGCCATTGTGTAAATGTACCACAGTTTTTCGCTTGTTTGTTTGTTTGTTTTTTATCCATTCGTCAGATCAGGGACATCTGGGCTGTTTCCAGTTTCTAGCTATTACAAATAAGGCTGCTATGAACATAGATGATGTGATGTCCTTGTGGTTTGGTGAGGAATCGTTTGGGTGTACCCAGAAGTGGTATGACTGTTAGAGCTATTCCAAGTTTTCTAAGATATCGCCAGACTGATTTCCACAGAGGTTATACAAGTTTGTACTCCCACCAGCAATGGAGGAGGGTTCCCCTTTCTCCACAACCTCACCAGCATGTGCTGTCATTTGACTTTTTGATGTTAGCCATTCTGACAGGTGTGAGATGGAATCTCAGAATCTTCTTGAGTTGCATTTCTCTGATGATTAAGGATGTTGAGCATTTATTTAGGAGTCTCTTGACTATTAGAGATTCTTCTTTTGTGAATTCTCAGTTTAGCTCTGTTTCCCATTTTTGATTGTATTATTTGGAAACTTGATGTTTAACTTCTTGAGTTCTTTATAAATTTTAGATATTAGACCTCTATCAGATGTGGGTTTAGTAAAGATATTTTCCCTTCATATGGAATGGAATAACAAAAAAATAAAACAGAATAGCTAAATTAATGCTGTAAAAAAAAAACATATGGAGGTATCACCATCCCAGATTTCAAGCTATACTACAAAGCAATAGTAATAAAAAGAGCATGGAACTGGAATAGAAACAGATGTGGATCAATGGAATCAAAGTGAAGACCCAGAAATGAACCCACACACCTATAGTCACTTAATTTTTGGCAAAGCCAAAACCGTACAATAGAGAAAGGACAGCATCTTCAACAAATGGTGCTGGTCTAATTGGATGTCAACATGTAAAAGAATGCAAATAGATCCATACTTTTCTTCTCTCACAAAACTTAAGTACACGTGGATCATAGACCTTAACATAAAGCCCGACACATTAGATCTAATAGGAGAGAAAATGGGGGAAAGCCTCGAACTCATTGGCATAGTTGACAATTTCCTGAACAGAACACCTATAGCTCAGGCTTTTAGACCAACAATCAATAAATGGGACCTCATGAAACTGAAAACCTTCTGTAAGGCAAAGGATACTGTCATTCAAACAAAACAGCAGTCTACAGATTGGGAAAAGATCTTTACCAACTCCACATCCGAAAGAGGGCTAATATTCATTTTCTTTCTTGTCACATTTTATTTAGGATTTTCCATTTTACCATCAAATTTCTGCTATTGCCATGTAGTCCCTGGACTGTAGGGGTTAGATAAATTAGATTTAGAAAATACATAGGAGTTTCTGATACTGTCTCTTAATTCGGGGCTTGAAGAGCATTTCAACATGAAGTCAGGAAAAACAGGAAAGACTTAATAGACTGAAAAACAAGGTTGAAGTCAGAAAAAACAGGAAAGACTCAATAGACTTGAAGAAACAAAGTATCTGGCCTGACATTGTTTTCAGCTGCTAAGTGAAATTAAGCTGAAACAGAGTTCCTCCTATTTACGGACAGTGCATGGAGCCCAGAAGAAGAAGAGTCCCCTGATGCTAGAGAGCTCCAAGAGTCCTGCTGAAAAAA
>CAJQZJ010032097.1:7019541-7163283 GCA_907164525.1 Lophiomys imhausi
TTAAGGTATTTATTTTTCCCCCCAACAGCTCTCCCTTTCAGTCCAAATAATGGTTCTTTTTCTTATAACTATAAATACAATACAAAACAACAGAAATAAATAGGCCACGATTATCAGAGTTATATGGCTTAGCATACATTCCCAATGTCCAGTCCATATGTATTTGGCACCTGACTTTAATATTCTACTATCTAACCATCTCCATGAGTTTAAAGTTCTATATCTAACTCAGCTTTCATACTAACTTGCCTCATAATTTTAAAAATATCTTCTTAGATCCAGAACACCCTCTTGATTCCTAAACAATTCAAAATTTAACTATGAGACTCTAGCTATCTATTCTTCAACCACCTCAGAGACCTGAGAGGGATATAATCAGAACTTATTCTTAACTGCTGAGTCATTGCTCAAGCCTCAGAAAATTTTAGATAGAGCAAAATGTGGCAAAGTCATGTCAGGATCATGGTGTTTTTATATCTGAAATTCTTTTTTTTCCCCCTAATTTATTTACTTATTGCTTCAGGTTACATCTCCACCATACTGTCCTCTTTCCACCCCTCCAAGTCCCAACCTCCCACCTTCTACCCCCTAAACCTTCCATCCCACTCCTCTGGAGTGGAGTGTCCCTACCTAACGGTCCCCCAGGGCCAAGAGCCTTCTCATACACTGGGGGCCTACAAGGAAGCACCAATAGGGAAAAGTGTCTCAATGACAGGGAGAAAAATAAAAAGTCTATGTCCATGGTACGTTGGTTGTAATATAGATATCATGTACTATATGGCTAAAATCCGACTATAAGTGAATAGATGCCATGCGCATCCTTCTGAGTGTGGGTTAGCTCACTCAGGATGAGCAACTAGATATCTACATGTAAAAGAATGAAATTAGACCCATACTTATCACCTTGTACAAAACTTAAGTCCAAGTGGATCAAAGACCTCAACATAAGGCCGGACACATTAAATCTACTAGAAGAGAAAGTTGGAAAAACCCTTGAACTCATTGACACAGGTGACAACCTCCTGAACAGAACACCAACAGCTCAGGACCTATGACCAACAATCAATAAATGGGACCTCATGAAACTGAAAAGCTTCTGCAAGGCAAAAGACACTGTCATTCGAACAAAATGGTTGCCAACAGATTGGGAAAAAATCTTCACCAACCCTACATCTGACAGAGGGCTAATTTCCAAAATTTACAAAGAACTCAAGAAATTAAATGCCAAGAAATCAAATTATCCAATCAATATATGTGGAAAAGAGCTAAACAGGAAATTCACAAAGGAGGAATTCATAAAGGCTGAGAGACACTTGAAGAAATACTCAGCATCCTTAACCATCAGAGAAATGCAATTCAAGAGGACTCTAAGATTCCATCTCACACCTGTCAGAATGGCTAAGATCAAAAGCTCAAATGACAGCACATGCTGGCGAGGGTGTGGAGAAAGGGAACCCTCCTCCGTTGCTGGTGGGAATGCAGGCTTGTGCAACCACTATGGAGGTCAGTCTGGCGATATCTTAGAAAACTTGAAATAGCTCTGCCTCGGGACCCAGCCATTATCACTTCTGGGTATACATCAAAATGACTCCTCACCGAATCACAAGGAAGTTTCCTCATCTATGTTTATAGCAGTCTTATTTGTAAGAGCTAGAAACTGGAAACAACCCAGATGTCCCTCAACCGAAGAATGGATTAAAAAACTGTGGCAAATCTACAAAATGGACTACTACTCAGATATGAGATACAATGAAATTATGCAATTTGCAGCCAAATGGATGGAACTATATCTGAAATTCTAAGCATCTGAATAATTGGGCAATACAAACCTTAGATGCTAGTAATAACTTATTTTTTTCTTTTATATTTGTTTCTAAGCTATAATCTCATGATCTCTTACATTTTAGGGTTTTTAAAGAAAGAAAGAAATATTGCATAATATAAAATAGCAAACACATGAAATATGCAATCTTCAAAAATGGCATGCTCAAGTCATTTCTTATCCAACACCACATTTAAGTTATATTTGGAGATAATTGGGGTAATAAAAAGGCATTGCTTTAAATTAACAAAAAGAAAATATGTGTGGTATACACATGTATGCCTTTTTGTTTGTGTTTGTTTTTAAATTTATTTATTTATTGCTTCAGTTTACATCTCCATCATAGTGTCCTCTTTCCACCCCTCTCAGACCACCCTCCAACGCTGTACCCCCTAACCGTTCCATCCCACTCCTCTGGAGTGGAGTGTTTCTATATAACAGTCCCCCACCCCAGTTCAGCAGACATATGAGGGCCACGAGCCTTCTCATACACTAGGGACCTACAAGGCAGCATCATTAGGGAAAAGTGTCTTATTGCCAGGGATAAAAAGAAAAAGTCTGTGTCCATGTTCCCTTTGGTGCATTGGTTGTAGTATAGATATCATGTACTATATGGCTAAAATCCGACTATATGTGAATAGATGCCATGCGCATCCTTCTGAGTCTGGGTTAGCTCACTCAGGATGAGCTTCTCTAGTTCTATCCATTTGGCTCCAAATTGCATAATTTCATTGTTTCTCATAGCTGAGTAGTCTTTCATTGTGTAGATGTAACACAGTTTTTTAATCCATTCTTCAGTTGAGGGACATCTGGGTTGTTTCCAGTTTCTAGCTTTTACAAATAAGACTGCTATGAACATAGATGAGGAAACTTCCTTGTGATTCAGTGAGGAGTCATTTGGATGTATACCCAGAAGTGGTATGGCTGGGGCCAAGGCAGAGCTATTCCAAGCTTTCTAAAATATCCCCAGTCTGACCTCCATAGTGGTTGTACAACCCTACACTCCCACCAGCAATGGAGGAGGGTTCCCCTTTCTCCACACCCTTGCCAGCATGTGCTGAAATTAGACCCATACTTATTACCTTGCACAAAACTTAAGTCCAAGTGGATCAAAGACCTTAACATAAGGCCGGACACATTAAATCTACTAGAAGAGAAAGTTGGAAAAACCCATGAACTCATTAGCACAGGTGACAACTTCCTGAACAGAACACCAACAGCTCAGGACCTATGACCAACAATCAATAAATGGGACCTCGTGAAACTGAAAAGCTTCTGCAAGGCAAAAGACACTGTCATTCAAACAAAATGGCTGCCTACAGATTGGGAAAAAAATCTTCACCAGCCCTACATCTGACAGAGGGCTAATATCCAAAATTTACAAAGAACTCAAGAAATTAAATGCCAAGAAATCAAATAATCCAATCAGAAATGGGGAAAAGAGCTAAACAGAGAATTCACAAAGGAGGAATTCTTAATGGCTGAGAGGCACTTGAAGAAATGCTCAGCATCTTTAATCATCAGAGAAATGAAATTCAAGATGACTCTAAGTTCCATCTCACATCTGCAGAATTGCTAAGATCAAAATCTCGCATGTATGCCCTTTAAGAATATCACTCTAAATTATTTTTACTTAATTAGTAATTAATCAAAATTCATTAAAATTGATTAATTTTAAATTTTGGCACATATGACCTGACTATAGAATCTAAATATGGCAAAGCTTTTTGCAGAAGAAACAAAAATGATGAATTCAACAGCAGATATTGTTCAGTTTAAGGTCACAAATTTGGACAAAAAGAATGACTTTTGCTATTGTTTATTTGTATCACATAGAGAAAATATAGCACCTGCTGATGATTCTCTTGATTGTTTAGTGACACAGACATAAATACAACTGATGGCGTAGGATGGCTTTAGAAAGAAATATTTTAATGTAAAAGTTTGTTGGTGAGAAAAAATAAAGAGGAGACTAAGTGATTTCTCTTGGAGTTTAGTGTAGTCCTCTACTAATTGATGGAAGCTAGAGTGACAGATTGCTGAGTTTGCTAGTTGTATGAATTATTATCTAGTATTCTCACTTCTGGTCTCTACCTCAAGTGATAGTCATTAGGGAAAACCAGTGAAGGATCTTCTAGAACTAACCAAAGGCACACCTTACATGATGAAAGTGTTCTTGCTGAAGTTAAAAGCTGCCTTAACCTGTCTCTGGGAGTTTACTTTGTTTCAGTCAGAAGAGAAATTTCTCAGTTTCTGTCTCCCCTCTCTAATTCATATTTTACAAAACTAGCAAAGTTGCCTTTTCCTGAAAAAAAAAAAAAAAGAATACAAAGAAAGAGGAGGACAGAGGAAGGAGAAAAGAAGAAAGATAAAGATTGTAGTCTACTTCTCAGAAGCAAAACGTGCTACCCACGGTGCATGCTCATTTACATCTCTCACCATGCTTCACCATCCTTTATTCAGCCACAGTAAAAAATCCCTTCCAGGATGTAGATATATCCTCATATTTCCTATATACTTTTCACTTCCCACTCTATCTTTCGTTGGCATTCACTCTCACCTATTTATTAAGGGCTGCTCAGACCTTGCAAGCTTTCCACAGTTGAAACTATTCAACTGAGATGATGTCTTTGAGTTTCCATTGGTATGATAAAATAAATACCATGTCCAAAGACCGCTTTGGGGGGAAGCAGTTTATTTTGCTTACAATTCCAGGGAAGTCGGAGAAGAAACTCAAGGCAGGAACTTGGAGGCAGGTACTAAGTCACAGATGACGGTGGGATTCCTCTTTTGCTTACTGGTTTACTCTCAAGGATTGTGGAGCCTGCTCTTATCAACCATGCAGGACAGCTTTTTTAGGGATGATACCACCCACAATGGGCTAGGCCCTCCCATACGCTTGAATCAAGAAAACGTACCAGAAGCTTGTCCACAATCAGATCTGGTGGGAATGTTTTCTCAATTGAAGTTTCTTATTCCAAAACAACTCTACCTGGTGTCAAGTGACATAAAAATAGCCAGCACAGATTATAATTAAAATTTAGCATGTTCTAACCCTCTACTAAATATTTAGTGCTTTGATTTTAATTATTTTATGACTTTAATTTTATTCTCACATCATAGGTTATACAAACAAAAAAAATCCCCAATGTACCTATCAGAATATCACAAGGCAAGAAGATTTGTGTTTCTTGGTGTGCATGTTATAATCAACTGCATAACTTGCTTCCTTGGGAATATTAATATATATAAGTAATAACAAAATACTATGTAGATTTTAAATTATGCTCTTTTTTAAAGATTTATTTTATTATGTGTATATAAGTATTTGAATGTGTGTTTGTACACATGAGTACAGGAGCCATAGAAACTCAAAGAGAGTTTCAGATCTCCTGAAGCTGGAGATACAGGCTACTATGAGCCTCCCAATGTGGGTGCTGTGAACTGAACTCGGGCTCTCACCAAAAGTAGTAAATACTCCTAACTTTCTCTCTACAGCCCCATTTCACAAGTCTTTATGAATACATAACAATATTTAAAAACCCTGTCCAGAAGTCTGCTTCATCATATTTGCTTTCTAATTATTTCTTTATAAGATTCTATGCCTCAAATTAAAACAAAAATTTGACAGTTAGTGATAGTTTTAAATATCTTTTAAATGGGATATGTAAATTTCACAATATAACTACCCTTATTTATCTAAAAAAATTGTATTCTTAGCTTTACATATAATGCATAAGTGGACCGAAAAATGGGACAGATTATGACAAAGAAACACAGATTTTACCTACCTGTGAACAATGCAAATGAGCTTTCTCTCTCAATATAATATTATTCTTCATATTAAAGAATTAAATCTTTCATGGGTACTGTAGAAGTAAAAGAAAATGAACCAATTCTGTTTTATCCAAAAGAGAAAGAATTCAATATGTATTGTAACCTGACTTGTATCCTACTTGTAAAGCACTGGAAATTATTATTTTAAATTATGATATTAGATTAGATTTTCTGCAGCTTAATATATTATAATGTAACATAATTGCTAAATGCAAATGAGCTACTGTATGGCTTTCTCATAGAGTTGTTCATGAAAGCCAAGCATTTTACATATTACAGTGAAGTATGTGTTATTATGAAACAAATTATAATGAGGCATAATTTAGTATGTAGACAAGATACTATCAATGGGTGACTGTATAGTAATGTAGGTATACAGAAAATCTGCCATCCAATAAAAGATTCAACTCTCAAGTACACTAAATGTGTCAGGAATGATAGCCTTGTACTCTTAAGGATTCCCTTGTCCCATTACTTTGCAAACACCAAACAATGTTCTTTGTCAAAAGAGCCAGAGCTCATCAGAAAACACCTCAGGGATATGTGGAGAATAAATTTTGTGTCTCACCTTTTAGGATACAAAGCTCATATTCTAACTGTCTAGTAATTAATTCAAGATAAAACTTTAACTTTTCAACTATTCTTTAAGTGTATGGATAGAGAAGTCATTTCTCTTTGTTTCCCCAGAATCTTAGAAGACAGTAAACTTGGAATCAACCTAAATCTGTTTTTAACAAGCATGTGAGGTAGAGTATTAATTTGGTTCCCAAATGTGTTTTTTTCCTTCCATCAAATGTGAAAAACATAAGATGACATATAAATACAAAGATCTCAAAATTCTTTTAAAATGTGATTTAATATGTAACAATTAGGAAAGAACTTGAATCCAATTGGAAGAAAAGTACACACATACACACACACACACAAACACACACACAGCATACTATCATGACCAATGCCATCACACCTATTGAAATGAAGGTAAAATGCTATTATTTATGATTATAAAGTTCTGTTAACTCAAATCATTCTTTGGAAAGGTGAGGACAGTCATGTGATTTTCAGACAATCACCTTTGAAGTGTTTAGCCATAAAAGGACATATCTGATCTACAGGCAGATTTATGGGAGAAGATAAAAGAACAGAAATTAGTATTGAGAATCCATAAATGGCCTACTACCACAAAGCAAACCTCCTCAAAGATAAACTTCTTATAGTTTTTAATCTTTGTATTCATTAATAAAGAACTATTTAAAGAAATAAATAAATGGAAATGGCAGAGATCTCAATAGGTTTATTGTAGAGCAGAAGCCGGCTCACTCAGAACCCATTCATTATTAATGCCCGAATACTCTTGCTAAACAGTTCTGATTATTTCACAAGAAAGAGGTCAAGATAGTAGAGAAAGGGATTTAGTCAAATAAACTTTCAATCTCTCTCCAAATAGCATTTTCATCCAGCTGCATGTAAATTCATCAGATGACTGGGCTTCTCACGTACAGGCAAGGTTAATCTACAATGACTGTTAAAACTTCTATGATGTGCCTCTTAAATAAAGATTTAAAATAGGAGGAACCAGGCACACAAACCTCAAATTAGATATTTTTTTGTTTTGCTCATAAAATACATGTATTTTTCCACTGTTACAGACAAACAACAACAAAAACAACAAACAAACCAGATCTCTTCCATCTTGGAATTTGTTATTGTTTTTTTTTTTTTTTTCAAAATGGTCTTTGTGACTGTAGCTTTCATGTATGGAAAAATTTAGAACGACCCACTGCTAAGTTTGGAAATGAGAAACATGTATACTCCAGTTGTAATTAGTTTAAAACTTTTGCAGTTTCAAAAATCATATAAAAAAGCATATGTTAATTTAAAAAATATTGTAATTGTGTTGATTTACTTTTATTTATATGCAAGATTATAAAACATCATTCTATATCCACAGATAATATTAATTTCCTTTGCTAAAATCAAAAAACAAGTGAGTGAGAGCAGATTTTATGTATTTTCATAAACACATTAAACCCACTGCCCAGCTAATACTTTGCTCATATATCTTTGTTTGCTTTAATATTTATAAAAAATTTTTGTAGCTTTATATGTTGTGACATTAAAATTCTATTTTAAAATGTATTAGTTTTGCTTGAAACATTCAATGGTTGTATTTCCTTTCTTTACAAAAATGTAAATGTATATTATATAGAATTGTTACCTCAAATTAAAATGCAAAGAAAAATAATTTTCTTTAACAGAATCTATATAATTTATTTTAAGTAGTAAATAATATAAATGGAATTTCAGATGAAGTCAGTGTCACAACTGAGAATACAGAAATTTAATAGCTTCATTATTTGAATGACCATCTTCTGCATTTTTTAATTTATAATCTCAAAATCTATATGAAAACATTTAGTATCATAGGAATGTTTAATTCAATGTATACACAATTCAGTAATCCATGAACTACATTTCTCTACAGTTAAAGCTTATAAATATCTTCCCTATTATGTATATTTTTATATTAAACAAATCATTCAGCAGTTAATAAATCTTTAGAGAAACTAAAGTGCTCTTTCATTTTAATCTGCTGACATTCTTTGCCCTCTTAGCTCTCAGCACCTTTCTTGAATCTTAGATACCATTTTACATGAGGACAATTTCTAAAAAGCAAAATATAACTGTCTAATTAAGGGCTGTGTGATTGGCTAGTTCATGGTCTCTGTGACAGTTGTGACAAATACACATATTGGCACAGCCCTAACCTCACTTCACAGTTTGCAACACAAAGATGGTATTTTCAAAGATGTGGAAAGCAGTCTGATGCAAAGCCTCACCTTGGAGCTGCTGCTATTCCATTTAATTTTTTATTAACTGCCTGAACATATGCCATTCTAGAAGAGGGTAATAGTTACAAAATGTCAGCAGAAACATTTAAACTGCTAAAATGTAAATGATTTTATAAATTTGTAATGAAAGGTAATTGTCATGTGGGAAAAGTAACAGAGAAACAGCTATGTGTAAATGTAAAAGTGCTTAAAAATGCATCTTATTGGTTGTAGGTAGGAAAAGCTAAGTGTATTTTAATGAGTACTGTAAGTAGTATTTAAATAAAATTAGATTCATAAGCAGAAAATGTGAATTCTGTAATATTTTATTTTCTAACGTTAGAAAAGTTTATAACAGTGACAAAAGCTCATAGGACTTTAGTGTGCTAAATTCAGTAAGCAGTAGTACATTGAAATGATTCGTCTCATTAAAATAGCAAATAAATCAAAGAACCATAACAGAAACACAAAGTCTGCTGTCAGCATAGTAGCTTTAAAAGTACAATATTCAAATATGATCAGTTTATTTCTTGGATTTTCACTATGATTAAAAAAATAAAACAATTTAGTGATTTATCTCTTCAGCAACATAGTGCTGGATCAGCGCTCTCAGATATGTCTAGAGCAAGAGCAGCGGCCAAGGAGAATACATGGTTTGCCCAGCCACCACACAGCGAGCACCTCCAGTTAGGTTTGCGGGCAACCATCTTTAAATGCTTGAGCCGCTCTGCGTGGCCATGACAAGATTTGCAATTCTCTACGTTTATTTACACACCATCACCCCAACTAGACATCACATAGAAGTGGCATGGTCACAGCTGACCCCAGGGTAGTCCCTGTCTCTGCAGATCCAATTTCATCCTGCTCTGCAATTGAGCGGCATCCACTGAGGAGGAAGCACGCACTGGACTCCGTGCCACAATAAAATTAGCAGTAGCATGTCAGAGGGCATTTTCCTCCTTTACAGTGACAGACCCCGGACAAATAGGTCTGCTTTCGAGAAATCCATAGAGGCCTGGCTCTCTTGAAATGTATATGAGCCCAGAATGCTTATGCTACAGTGGTCTATATGTTAAATCGGTTATTTGATAGTTGGAAAGCAGCGTTAAGCTGTAGGCTGGCGCAGTGTTTTCCGTTCCTTTTCACAGTTTTCAGAGACTTTAATTACATTTGAATAGACTACTTATTTTGAGTTTGTTGAAAGAGAACGTCTGTTAAGGGGTAGTAACTGAGATAAATTTAATCTTCCTTCAGGGAAAAGACTTGCTTCTCTGATCTACAGTATTTTGAAAGCAAAAGTTTAAAGAATTTTTTCCAGTTTGATGCAAATAAAAAAGTCAGAAATCAATAGTAAGCTTCCTGGGCACTTTTCGGTATGGGCAAAATTAGCTCCATTTTAAGTATAGTCTGTTTAAGAACATTACATTTAAAATACATTTGTAAAAGAGTCTTGATCTTTTGCTCAAGAGAAAATCTTTAAAAATAATGTAACTAATAGATAAATATTACTGAGGTTAGGTAGGAGGTATTTTGAGCAACACTGCATTTTGCAACCTGGCCTAAAGACATTTTATTCAATATTCTGTACAGCTCTTACATCAAACACTCTCAGAAGCTCTGGGATAATTTTATATTCTATGGAAGACAGAAAGAAATCCAAAACCTAGTTAAATAAATTGTTCATTTATTCCTTCCCTTTTATGCACCAAGATCTACATGTGGTCATTAATTATAAAGAGACTATTATAGCACCATATTTTCATTCAATATGATGTCCTGGTATATATCAAAGAAGTCCCATAATTAAAACAGAAGGGCCACAATGACAATTAAAATTACAATCTATATGAGGAAAGAAAGTACAGTTCTGCAATTTTTCACCCTGTCACTGTCAGCTGTGTAGAATATTCTGGTCACGTCTCTTGCAAAGCAGCCGAAATTCTTCCTCACCAACGCAACCTCAAAAGCATTATCGGCATGGAGGCAAAAGCCTATGCAAGTATAATTTAATATGAAGCCACAGTTTGCAGGTAATAGCGTATAAAGTGATATTTAAGTGGTGTTTTAAGCACACTTCTGATGGCTACAGCCGCTTTTGCCTGGTAAATGCGTTTCCCTTTGAGTAGTGATTACGAGTCCTGGGTGAAGAGGTCCTGTGTGCAGGTCTGTCTGTAAGCCTTACTTCCAGCTGCCAATCTTTACTTCACAGTGAAGAAAAAGCCACCCAGCACCTTGTTCTTACTCTTGTATGCTGTCATCCCCATAACACAAAATCATTTCCACGTAACACTTTCCTGCTTCTGCCTCTTAAACCCTGAGACCTGCACATTGTGCATGCTCTTGCACCCTTAGCAATCAGCTCCCTGGAAACCCCTTCTTTGAAGCATCAGAGTTCTTCAGCTTACTATTTTTAACACTTATCTTGGTAAATATCTGCATTAATGGAGTACAAAGCTTTTTGGTAGCAATATGTATTTGCTACAATTTATTGTCTATAAAAGTCATGAGCAGTGAATTATTACTCTCAAAATTGTGTTTTTCTTTATAATAACTTTAAACTGAGAGCTCATTCATGAAGCATGCAATGGAGATTGAGAAGGTTTTGTATAATAAAACTGTGACATGGTCATTTTTTCCAGTTTTGCATTACGGAGACACACTCATGCATGGTGCTTTTTAAATTCTTATTATGTGTGAGGTCAGGGGGTCGAATGTCAGAAAGTACTGTTAATTTCACGGGGTTAGAGGAAAGTAAATTCAGAGGGAATACAGATCACTTAGCACAGAAAACCAGCTCCTCTGAAGTTTGGTTTTACATTTGTTAACCATATCCTTCAGCTGACGAACCATTGAGACCACAGTGACATTCTGGTCCCACATATAATGGCTTGACATGCTGCAGTGAGAGCGTGATTCCACAGCCCTGCTCCCCGTGCCAGCCTCAGCTTTCCTGTGAATCAATGAAGCACTGAAACTCCACACAACTGGAACTGAACAAAGCATGTTGCCATTTTGGCTGTGATGTTTAAATTTAGAGAAAGCAGTCAGGATGTCTTAAAGTTCAGTCTGACAAGAAATGTAAAATATATTTCTGTCTTCATTCTCTGGGAAGGCAGCACCTTAACACCGCATAGGATCACTAGCCAGAGTCCTCTTGGAGCGCTCCCTAATAGAACTTGAAAGATCAAATTCTTCTACTGGCAGCATTTTCCCCCACTGGAAAGATACCTTAGCATGGGGCAAGGTTTCTATAGGGAAAACAAAATCCTGGAGACTACTGCTTTCGTTGGTGCTGGAGGGTACAGTTTCTGGATCTTGGGACTTAGATATACCAGACATACTATATACAGTGCACTGCCAACAAAGACAAGATAAAATATGACCCTATCTATGTTGATGCAAGCTGAGAGAAGACCAAACAAAATGAGTCTCACTGTGAGGATTTGATAGCATGCTGAATGCTGATCAAATGGGCAATTTTATTTAAATATACTTCACTGGGCCAGTAGAGACAGATGCCAATGGGTTTGGTTGGGTGGTTTTGTTTATATTAGCTTCTTTAAAAAAAAAAAAAAAACAAGATTTTTCACATTGAAAACTCCAACTGGGCTCAGCTGCCCCCTTATAATTAAATTTTAATGACTTAGGCTGAGTGTTTGTGTTTTGGCAGCAAGCTTAATAATGTCAGCATTCAAAAGGGCTACTACAGCACTCACTTTGAGAGGAGAAACTGTAGGTGAAGTTCTCCCAAATAGGGTGTGGTTTACTGGGGTGCTGTGGAATTAAGTGGGACAGGCAGGCTCTGGACTTTCAGAGATAGGAAGTTTGTACAAGATAAATTAAAATGCATGCTGTGTCTTCTCAATTTCACAATACCTGAGTGGTCAGTTCTTTTCAACCAGAGCTGATTTCCCCAGAAACACCAGTTCTATGTGGTCTTATCTAGAAAAGAGTCTCCGTTAAACAAAAGCAAAATGTGTATGTATAACTGGCCATAAAATCACACTTTCTCATAAAATAGCAAGAACACCACAAGGTACACATTTCACTGTACTCATGGTTTTGAAAGAAATATTATAAACTTTGGAGTGGTGCATTGTGTCCTTTTATAATAGTAATAATTAAAAAAACAAAAAACCTTTCCTTCTCAAACCCCCTATCCAGCTTGTTGCCTGAAGTTTTAATCCTTTGTTACCACTTAACACAAAATCACCAATTAGGCACATGAACATGTCTATATTAATCTCATTAAGGTGATGGCACCAAATAAATTGGAACTATTTTTGTGCTTTTACTGTGTTCCTATGGCTTTATCAGGCCCTGTGGTCATTTACAAAAACCTCGCAGCTCAGCTATTTAGAATCATCGGGTTGTGGACTGAATGTGGCATTACCATCTATGGCTGGAAATTGCTTTTGGCTTTTAAACTGCACTGACTAGTCTGTAGTTAATCTTAGATCATTCACTCACAAAATTAAATGAGCCAGAACAATAGTCTTTATATGTATATATCACAAAACACTTATTTGCCCTGCCCAAAAGAGATATCAGATTCATTAAAAACCCCATAAACCTGAGTTGTGAATTTTTAATTTTACTTAGTATATCAAAGAAATAGCAAGGAAGCCATCTTCTATAGCACATCATTGTTATAAATTTACATATGGAACAGAGTTTGGTAGTTAAACAAGCTTTAATCAACCTTCTACTTCCATGTGGTCATGTGATACCCTTATTAATGCAAATGCAGAAATGACTGTTTTGGATCTCTCATGTAATTAGCTATAGACCATACCTTAAAAAATGAATACTCAAGTCACTGCAGTTGCCTATTAAAGCTCCCATACATCACAGAAGAATAGCCTTAAAAAACTAAGTTTAAATTTTGTCCGTTTATTTCTGTAATTTCTAACTAAGTAACTACTGGGGACCATTTTGCCATTCTTGTGGTAGACAATCAGGATTTGACTCTACATGATTAATTTTATAGTAGTAAATCATTTTAATTTCCCTGAGATCATTTTCTTGCTTTTAGTAAAAAATAATAAATAAATAAATAAACAAACAAACAAACAAACAAATAAATAAATAAATAGATCGATAGATACATAGATAGATATATAGATAGATCACATTGGGGTTGGGGGGGTGCTAAATAAAGTAAGAAAAATGGAATATTTCTTATCCTAAACATATGTATCATAACCATTTCAAACACATGCTATTTTTTACAGAAAACCACTGAATGTTCTGGCTTTCTGCCTCCCATCCCCCTTTGCCTGGCAATAGGGACCAAGTGTCTATTTTGATTTTGGCAGCCACTAATTTTAGGCTTCAAAAACTTGAGCAACCACAAATGAGGTGAGGTCACCTCATAATGCCAGATGGAGGCAAAAAGTTTGGATATTTGAAGGGCTGACCCAGTGAGTCCCATGGCGAGTGACAGGGCCATAAGGTCAGATATTGGAAAATAAGGTTCACACTACTCTGTCAGTAGGACCAGAGCAGGCTGCCTGCTTGACAGAGAAGGCAGTGTGTGGTCTAGACCTCAAGAAAAAGGAAGTCAGTCACCCAGAGCAAAAATTACCCTGTCGGCCATCCAAAAATGATTCTGACATCAGCTTGTGGAGACAGAGAGGAAATAGTAAAAATAAAAATAAGCACCAGTTGAGATTGTATTTATCTGGAGTCAGTCAAGGGAGGTGCAGGGGTCTATCTCAGTATTACCAAATTTCTATATTAAGTATATAGTTGCCAAAACACTTTGGAAACATCTTTTCATTTTTTTTCCTATTTGTAGGAAAATACATGTGACTTGACTCCATTATGCAATTCTAAATGTTAACCCTTCATCATTGCTTAAGGAGTAATAGAGGCCTAAGAATGAATAAAATGGTGACTCACCCATACACAAACCATAAAATGTGTCTTGATTTGAATATTGGCTTTCAGATCTAAAGGCTCAAAATTAAAGAAACAGTCATAGAATTATTGTGCCAACTGCAGACTTCTCTTTCCATTTCACTTGTACACATTTAGAAGAGAAGGAAATCTGTGACCTAAGCGTTTTCATTGAGCCTGATCGTCCTGCCTTGAAAACTTTTTTAGAGGACTTGGCCTGCTTTCTGATTCTGGCTGTAAAGAGCTTCTTAAATCACATCATGGTGCCCCTTCAAGCCAGATAATGGGTTTATATTTTCCAATAAATTTTGATAATTTAAGAGAATCTAAGTTCAAGATTTGTACATTTTCTAAGAACATGTATAAAGCATGATATATACATATATTTTGAAGTATTCACAAACTATATAAGGCTACCACATAAATATTGTAGAATACTAGATGACTTTCCAACCCAAGAAAACAAAATGTATATTGCTGTTTATTCTGTAAAATATTCCTTTTTTTAATAGCCTGAACCAAATAATTTCTCATTTTTACAGGCTTCACTTCACTTTTCTCACAGTGAATAAATTGCAACTTATTTCCATGAAATTCGCAGATGACACAGATCTTTATTTTGCATAAAGGCATAAAGAAGTGTCTAATATCTTCAATATTCATCTGCTAAGTGGACATTTGCATTGGGTTAGAACGGAAAAAGAGCCCCGACTCTCCTGCAGTGACAGCTGTACATAGGGATGACATCTGACAGCTGTGACAGTGCTGAAGGGAAACTCAGATGACTCCCAGCATCCATGATCCAATTACAGCACACATCCCTCTGACAGACCCAGCAGCTTGACTCCAGCGTTTGGAAGGACAGTATTGATCTCTTGTCAGAAACCAGTTGCCTGCCTGCAATTGCACGCTGCTGAACTTTGAAAAGCTATAGTGCCCTCTTAAATGATAGGGGCAGTCAGGTTATAGTATTCAGGTACAAAGAGAGGTGCAAAGGGTATCTGCTAAATGCTCTAAACTTGAACAAATCATAACAATATGACAGTCCAATCATATTCAAGGAGCCCAGCTGATCTAGCTGGCTACTGTCTGTGCTAATGGAGAGACAGCTCTTTGTGTTTAGTGGGATGATCTTACTTGATGAAAAGGCCACTGCAATTAGCGCATGCTGGTTGGCTGTGCTGGGTGACAGCAGCATGGATGCTATAATGGCAGCTGCCAATAACCCCAACTTCAAGAAAGCAGACAATTAGGCCTTTGATGCTAACACTGTGAGTCCCTCTACTTCAGACCTCCACCTGGCTTTTGCTGTAAACCTCACAAGGGCAATGTGGTACAACCTCCCCAAACAGAGCTACTTGGCCAAGAGGTCAGTACCTTTCTCCTCTTTCCTTCTGGTCCTTTTTTTTCTTTAGAAGCAATGGAGAGAGAGAGAGAGAGAGAGAGAGAGAGAGAGAGAGAGAGAGAGAGATTGATTTTCTTTTAAGTACAGTTCAAATAAAAACTGATATCTGAACATAGGCAATAGATAGTTTAAGAAATAAAAAAAATTGAAGATAAATTTAATATCAAAGTCAAAATGCAAAAATCCTTAAAATAGAGCCATTTAACAGCAACTGACTAGTGTCTTAGTATATGTGCAGAACTAATTCTTAAAATTATTGAATCCTAGGATAAATTAAATGCTATCTATAATTTATATTAATTCAGAACTGGACAAAAATAGATAAAATGTTCTGAAGGTTCACAGTACACAAAACTCACAATGTCAATTACTTCAGCACTTTTCATCAAGTGTTATCCCAGAGCAGGTCAAGTAATTAGTCAACAGGAAAAAAAGTAAATACACACACACACACACACACACAAACACACAGAGAGAGAGAGAGAGAGAGAGAGGTAACACACTATTTCAATGTAAATGTACTCATATTTTAAAAAGGTATATTAGCCATAGACAGCATTAAATGCCATGACAAAACTGACAAAATTTGAAAGCTGATATGACAGAAAGTAAATCTGCTTTGAAATAAGTGCTGAAGAACAGGTTAGGATGATTAAACATGGGGAATGAGAAACAGGGTATCAGAAATGAGTAGAGAGTCAGAATGTAAAGTGTAAACATATACTCTGGCAGAATTTCAGAATAGATAGGAACAGATATAAACATATATACAGCAGAAGAGGAACCAAAGTACCTCAGAAATCCCAGTCCTTGCTAGTAAAAGATACTCATGTTAACATATATGAGATAGATGCCAATTAAAAATCACCTGGTATCATGTAAATATAAGTTTATGACAAAAAAATAATTGACAGTGTGGGAGATATACATTTTTTTCTAGGTGACAGCAAAAATCATTGTAGCCTTTCACAGGGTTGATATTTATTGAATATCCATATATCTTTAATCAAAAACATCTTTGAGGCATTAAGATTTGTTTTAAGAACACACATAGCAGTATCATACAAAATGAGAAGATATCAGACAAATTAACTTAAATATATTATGGCACATATATAAAATAGAGGAATATAGATGGTTGGGTATCTGCACAATATGAATATCTAGAAGACACAAGTTTTATTTTGTTTTCTATTGCTGTAATAAATGACATAACCAATAGCAATTTGGGGAAGAGGGTTTGTTTGGTTTTCCAGTTACAGTTCTACTCAGGGGAAGCCAAGGCGGGAACTCAAGGCAGGGATCCAGTAGTAGAAACAATGGAGGAATGTTGTTTACTGGCTTATTCCCTATAGCTTGTTCAGCTATTCTTGTACTACACATGACCACCTGCCTGGGGTGGAACTACCACAGTGGGCTATATCAACCAATAATTAATAAAACATTCCAGACTAGATTACAAGAAATGTGATAGAAGGATTTTCCAAAATGAGGTCCCTTTTTCCAGATAACTCTAGCTTGTGTCAAGTTGATAAAAATCACTCAGTACATATCCTTCATATGTATTAACACTACCATTGTATAGAAAAAAGAAAGTAGTAATAATATCTATAACATAACTTGAAAATATAAGGAAAGCATTTTTATAATTATATTATATTACATATTTGCTTACAAATGCATTAATCTAATTTCTAGCTTTTATTACATTTATTAGTTTGTTTATTACCTCTCTCTCATGTGTACGCGTGTGTGTGTGTGTCTGTGTGTGTGTGTGTGCATGTACATGCAAATATTAAGGTACACTTGTGGAGGTCAGAATAACTTTTGTGAGTCAATTTTCTCAATACACCATCAGAATCCTAAGAATTGAATGCTTGTCAGAAGTGCTTTTATCCACTGACCCATCACAAGCCTCTTGTCTAGTTTTTAAAGTAACAAACCCCCAAAGTATATATTAATATCCCTTGGATAATAAATATAATATTCAAATGATACTAGTGTATGTAGAAATAAGACATAAGAAATAAGAGCAGATACAATGGGGCCCATTTTCTTCAAGTTTGGATATTGTGGAATGGTAAGAATAGAATAACCAAATTAGAATTTTCATCCTTTAATGATTATTTATTAGACATCTATTGTAAGAGACATTGTGCTAGACTGAGATCACAAAGAGTAACTAGTGAGTTAGCCACCAAATCTTTGGGTCTAGTTGATGATACCTTACAGTAAAGAGAAGAATGCAATAGAAATCCATGTTCAGTAAAGGCTTTAGGTGTCTCAGGTCATGGTCTGTGGAGGCTTGGGTGTAGTCACCCATGATAAATGCCCAGAGGAAGTGACACTAGATTGAAGTTTTGGTGAAACCTGGTCAGCTAAGGGAAGACAATTTGGAGCCTTTGGATTTTAAGCAGAGGAAAATGTATGAGGCAGGAAGAAAGGGTGCACAGAAGCAGTTTAGTATGATCAACCCCAAGAAAGAAAAGTGGTTGTTAATGAAAGATAACTCTGCCTAAGGAAGCAGACATTTGATGAGGAAAAACTAAATTAGTTACTAAAGCGAACCACAAGTTTTCTGAATTATCACAGCCCTAAGACAGTATCACGATAGTTGTCCAGTGTGCTTTTGTCTCCAGAATCAAAGAAACAGATTCTTGGTGTCAAATCCCAACCAGCAAAACCAAGCTATCAAGTTGTATGTGAAACAAGTAACTGTGACAATTGCTATTATCCAGTAAGTTTAGAAAACATTGCTGAAATCTGTAAATGTACTCAATGTGTGATCTGTACCCTAAACTTGATGTACCTGCAACAACAAATGCATCATCTAAGGCGTTCCTCCCTTGGATCCATGTTAATAGTAATAGGGTAAATGAAATGTGTTATGCAGAAGCATATTTCTTCCGAATGTCTTAGTAAGTATTTAATCAAGTCAGTCTTACAGTGATATTTTCTAAAGAGAATCTTGGCCCTCATATGACTGCTGAACTGGGGCGGGGGACTGATACATGGGGACACTTCACTCCGGAGAGTGGGTTGGAAGGGATGGGGGTAGAGGGTGGGAGGACGGGACTGGGAGGGGTTGAAATAGGGTACTGTGATGGATATGAAACCTGAAGTAATAAATAAACATTAAAAAGAAAAAGAAAATCTATATCATCTATTCATCTGATTCTCAGCAAAATTTACTGAGAACTATACTTGTATATACTACAAATTTATAAATAAAATGGAATTTAGAAAAGGCAAATATAAAATTCCTGTGCATTATAATTCATGCTTGAACTTATTTAAATCTTATTTTTTTCTTCAAGTCCTTGAAATCTATTTTCTGACCACACAGCATATGAAATTTTATTTAAATTAGTTTTATTTTATGTGCTAGATGAGATAATGATTTGGCCATAATAAAAGACTGTATATTAATGCTAAATGTTTTCATTTTCTTAAGTCTGGAAAAGAAAGCTAGTGTTTCCAATATCGTTCTAGATCTGAAGACAGTGGATTGTTGGTTTGAGCATCTTGCTGCTATGGTCTAATTCCAGGCATTGATCTCCTTGTGGATCATTTAACTTTGTTCTGCTTCATTTCAAAAATTGTGCCCTTAAACCTGTTCATCTCTCAAATACCTGTCACTGGTCCTGAGGAAAATGAAGAAAGAATGTGTACAGCTTCATGGAAAAACATAGCAATTCCTCAACTTAATTAAATTTAATGCCAGAATACTCATCAAAAGTTTAAGGAACATAGATTTGAAAAGCTTGAATCATGAACTGGTACACAATGACACTAGAATTTATTGTCAACAATGGACACAAATAGTAAATAGTTCAGGGAGGCAAATGTAATGACTGGAGTAGGAGTGTATCCAATGCCCAGAAGAATAAGGATTATCTAGTGAAATATAATACAGAAAATTACATTTAGTAAGTTAACTGAGATAAATCTCAAAGGAAAATAATCACTCTATTAGATGGGTATTCAGTGAGATCAATTTATTTTCTGCATTTGTTTGTTTTAAAGATAGCATTTTAATTACAACATTTCTCCCTTCTTTTTCCTTCCTCCAAACTCTCTCATATATACCCATCCCTGTTCTCCTTTGAATCAATTGTTGCATGTATATATGAATTTATATATACATACATATGTACATTATATATGCATAAATGTATATATAATTTCTACATTAATCTGTTAAATACAAGTAATGTTACTTGTATGTACAATTTCAGGGCTGACTGTCACTGGGCAACCAATCTGTTTGTTCTTCCACAGGAAGCAATCTCTCCCTCTCCCAACTTTATTCAGTTACCTGTGGTCCTTTGTATAGGGTTGATATGTTTGAGGCCTTATGGAGTTTGCTCATCCAGTTTGGTATGATTGTTGGTGTCCTCCTTGCTCATCTCATATTTGGGTATTCTTGTTGGTCAGACTTTACAAGTACAGTATTTGATGTTACTAGGAGAAACAGTCTCACAGTCAATTCACTGATCCACTGGCTTTAAAATCTTCCCTACTTCTCCTCTACAATGACTGGCACAGGAGTTGGGTTGTGGGTGTATCCTTTAGGTCTGGGCCCTGCGACTTTGTGTACTGCTTGGTTATGCTCTTCTGCAGTTGCTAGAGAAGTTTCCTTGATGAGGAGTGGGACTGCATTTATCAGTGGGAATAAGAAAAATATATATTGCTGTTAGGGATTATGTTGTCAGATAGATTTTTAACAAAAAGATGAGTATAGAAAAAAGAAATGAAAGCTTTCTGACATTTTTATATTAATAACATATATGCTTTGAGAGGGAAGAAACAGAATCAGACTTCATTATTTCTCAATCTTTGAGCTACCTCACCTTGCTGTGTTCATGTTCCCTTGTAAATTTTTCTAGAATCAGTCATGTGCTCATATCATCAGAGAACCTTAGAGAAAATATATATGAAGTGATATACTAATGCAAATAATATTATTTACCAAAGTAAGTTTTTCTAAGAAATTATATTGGATTCTAAATATCAATTGAAAGTCTATCATAAAAGAAGGATCCTATACAATCCCAATATTAAATTATAAAATTTCTTCAATAAATAAAGTGAGGATATAAAAACCATAAAGACTAAATTATAGTGTTTCAGACTCAAGTCCTTGAACAACCAAATGCTTCTTAAGATGTTCTTCTTAGCCCCATCATGGTTCCTGATTATCTTTTGTTCATATTAACTCTTGGGAAGAAGAGACTATGATTCATGTATGGGAAATAAATGAGTAAGCAGATGAAAACACTCGATGTTCTGTTTGTAAGATTAGTTACCTCACTTGGGAAGAAGCTGTGTTAGGAACTTGTGTGTCACTTGGGAAACAGCTGTGTTGGGGGGTTGTCTTATTTATGAAAGCACAGACAGCGCAAGAGGCAACATAAAGAAAGGAAGATTTAGGATAAGCAACAGTTTGACGGTGTAGTCTATCATGATGAGGAAGGCATGGTGGCGAGCACATAGGGTTGTAGTGAAATTGCACCCACACCAAGGAATCAGAAAGTTCTGAAACTTTTTGTTCAGCTTGCTTTTCCTTTGTATTCAGTCCCACACCCAGAATGGCATTGCCCATATTCAACATGTTCTTTTTTTTCCTCAATTAACAAAATCTAGAAACTGTCTCATAAACATATCCAGAGGTTTGTATCCCACGTCCTGATGAGCTGACAATCAGTGTTTACTATTGCAGCAATTAAGGAACTGAAAAAAAGTCAACAAGATTCCAGTTTCTGTTTCTTTTGTCAGTTTTGTTGGCTTTGCAAGATATCAACTCTGCCATTGGCATCTGTAAAAGTTGCTTATAGGTGAAGTTGTCCATGTTCTGATAAAAAGTTCGATCCATCACCATGAATTTCCTTTTGGAGCACAATTAAACAATAAAAGATATTGCTTGTATTTTGTAACCCATAACGTATGAGAGTGACCTTAAAGCAGTTTCTCATTCACACTCATGCTTTGTTAAAGTATGTATTTACCTCGCTCCATGTTTTAAGAAACAGCAATTGGTTTCTATGTATGTCATGCATTGACTTTGTAAAATGTACTTAATCTAATGGTCATCTCCATGGATGAATCTATGGAAGTGTGTCAAACAGACTAAAAAAAAAAAAAAAAAAAAAAAAAAAAAAACTGCTGTCATCATCATGCAGGTGATTTGCTCAATTAACAGACTCCAAAGTTAGTCCAGGAAATATTATTCAGCCTTCAGAGAATTACAAAAAGACCACTAGCATTAACTTAAACCACAATATATAGCACCTTTCTATACCACGAGTATATTTATATTTTAAATCTTATTTAACCAATACTTATTAGATATATGTCTAATCGTTATGCAAAGTATTTTACAAGCAGGGCTTATTACAATCTGTGTGCTAAGTCTATTATTTTTACATATTCACACATGAATCAAACAGGAATTGGAGAAATTAAACACACTGTGACCTTGAGTAAAAGTTTGTGGCTCCTATTTTTTTTTAATTTTTTTAAATTTATTTATTTATTACTTCAGGTTACATCTCCATCACAGTGGCCTCTTTCCACCCCTCCTAGTCCCGCCCTCCCACCCTCTACCCCTATCCCTTCCATCCCACTTCTCTGGAGTGGAGTGTCCCTACATAGCAGTTTCCTGCCCCAGTTCAGCAGCATATGAGGGCCAAGAGCCTTCTCATATACTGGGGGCCTACAAGGCAGCACCACTAGGGCAAAGTGTCTCATTGACAGGAAAAAAGTCTATGTCCATGTTCCCTTTGGTGCGTTGGTTGTAGTATAGATATCCTAAAATCCGACTATAAGTGAATAGATGCCATGTGCATCCTTCTGGGTCTGGGTTAGCTCACTCAGGATGAACTTCTCTAGTTCTATCCATTTGGCTGCAAATTGCATTATTTCATTGTTTCTGTTGGTTGAGTAGTATTCCATTGTGTAGATGTACCACAGTTTTTTAATCCATTCTTCGATTGAGCAACATCTGGGTTGTTTCCAGTTTCTAGCTATTACAAATAAGGCTGCTATGAACATAGATGAGGAAACTTCGTTGTGGTTCGGTGAGGAGTCATTTGGATGTATACCCAGAAGTTGTATGGCTGGGTCCTGAGGTAGAGCTATTCCAAGTTTTCTAAGATAACATGTGGCTCCTATTTTTAACTCCTTGTTGTATAAGTAGTTCCCTTGAGATTCAAACATTCCATCTGGGAGGAAAAACTTGACAGGGTGCAAGATGTCAAGAGAATTAAAACAACAGGATTTTCTGAGGGGAGATGAAACATTTCATCCTGCAAGGAAGCTTGTTGAGCTTAGGTAGTAAATAAATCAATAGCTTCAGGTAGTTACTAAAACTGACCAATTCTCTAGCCTCCTCCCTCCCAATATACACATGTTATAAGAAGTATTAAAGGAGTATTAAGTATTTAATACTCAGACAGTTCCCTGTACGGGGGCCAGCCAAACCAAGTATATTTTGAAGAAGCATAGACTGAGCTGTCTGGCAGAAATGGAGGTCAGACAAGATGCTTAGAAGAGGGTCTCAGCACCTGCCGGGCTGCCTGGAAGAGGTCTGATGAACTGAACCAGGAAGGGAACTCTAACCCGTTGATCTGACTGAAGTCTGTGCAGTATGCTTCGGATTTCTAGCTTTTGTTATCTACCATCCATGTTGGTGTGAGTTTTGGTAATGCAGCTGTCTGTGAGCCATGTAAGCAACCTCTCAGCCTATATTCTTACAAGTAACCCCAAACAAAACTCCTTCATTCACCAAATTAAACGTTTGTGGTATCCATACTTTGATCAGTTGTCAGTACCCTATCTTAGTGCAGAGACATTTTTTTCACTACCCACAGAAAAACGTCACATAAGTCTCCTCATTTTCAAGTACAAATTAGTCTAGATCTCCGAGTATTTAGACATTTTAATAAATTTTAAGCTATGTTTTAAGTTAAAGTTTAAATTTAATTCCTCTAGTCACTTTGACATATCTCAATTGTTTATGGCAGATGTATTAGACCTCCTTGTTAAAGCTTATGGGATAACAAAGAGGGGTAAACCAGTAATGGGTTACTTGTCTAACCAACATCCAATTTCAATTATTGACATAATTTGTCAAATTAATACAAATATACTTATCTGATGTGTGATTTTGCTTTTTTTCAGTCTATCAAGGGAAAAAAAAAACTAAGAAAATTTTTTTTACTATGTCCTAAGCATAAACGAGACATTTTTGAAATTGTTACAATTCTGTTCTTTTGTACATTCTCAGTTTGATTATCTGTTAGTTGTGTAACGGTCTTCTTTTGGAATGACTTTGTGTTCTCCATTAGAACACCTTCCTGTAAAAAATCAAACAGGATAAAAGAAAGTATTTTAGAGTCACTTTCTTCTTTTCTCTTATTAATTTACTAGGACATTGATATTTAGCAAACAAACAAATGTTATTTTATTATTTTAAGTTAATACTCAATTAAAGTATGATAAAATAATACACTTTTTCACGATAGTATGAATTTCATTAACTGACCATGATACAAAATAGGAGGATTATAGAAAATTTAATGCAGAATTTGTGTTTGTCAAGTGGACTAAACATTTGGCTTTAAAGAAAACCCTCTCAGAATTTGCCAATATTCTGAGATGAAGACTTCAAATGATGAGAACTCTAGATAAACATGGAAAATATTTGTTAGAAATGGAAATTTTATGATGCATATAAACAAGATAAAGCAACAAGCATTAAAAGAGGAAGGAAAGTATCATGAAGAGTATCATATTGGATTTACATGAAATAATCCCTCTTTCTAATTTGTTATGACTTTTGTAATTCTTTGTAAATGTTAAATTCTTAAATCTTAAGCAGTAGGAAATGGATGTGACAAAGGAGACTTGTTATTGTCTCTCTCTGCTTTCTAGTTAATGCATAAAGTAATACTAATTTAAATGAGTATGACAAATATCTTAGTGCTGTTGAAAATGGCCAGAATTACATATTTTTATTCATTTCTTTCAATTTATGGACCTCAACCCATGGCCTCTAAGTACATGTGCATGATAAAATTACCAGAAAACAAATTATAAATAGTAATCACTGACTTCCTTCACAGTCACTGAACTTTACCAATGGCCTGACCCAAGATCCCAGGCCTAAAGGCCAATCATCTTATACTCTGTCAGTTCATAAGCCACATAAATTTCTAAATACAATTCCTTACGAGAACTGTTAACCCTAGCTACAAAGCTGTGCCACAGTAACTGACTGCTGTCTGATAGAACCATATAAGACTGTTAATTGTGAGGTATAAAAGCAAAATCTATTAAAATATTTTCCAATGCCAGTCTCTAAATTGAATTCACTTTCTTATGATTTAATTTACACCAAAATAAAAAAAAAACAATTGAATAGCTGAAAATCCCTGTTCTTAAAGTAAGTTCATTGTAAGGAAGATGGTGCCTTTTCAGTAAATGTCTTCATTTTGACTAATCAAACTAATGACAATTGGCTTAAAGCCTAGAATCAATTCGGAATTTCTCATCTATTATGTGTTCTACACCTCAAATTAGTTACTGGAATTTGGAGAAAATCAAAGTATTTAATTAAAATTTTGAAGTAAAAAGAACACTAGCCTTTATTTAAAGTATTCAATTTAATTATAGTTACACATATATAATATGTAATAGATATTTTTTCTCTTAGTGGCTAAAATATGTATAACATTTCTTAATGGCACTTAAATATGTTAATTATGTTCATCTGAGTCCTCAAAATCAATCAATACTGAAGGAGAAAACTATGAGATGAGAAGTTTCACAGACAGAAAGAGAACCAGAAAAAAAAAAAAAACAACTAAAATTCTCATTGAAAACTCTTTAAATAAAACATAGGAAAAATTGAGCAAAACAAATACTGAAGTTGTAAAGACTTAAGCAAAGCCTACTTTATAAGAAGAGTATATGGGATGTGTAGTACATGCAAGAGAAAAATTTGATGTATGTAAAATTCAGATTTTTTTGAATAGCTGATGAAAGATAATCTATTCTAAGATAAATGTGAGAAGTACAATCTAACTTGGTCCTTCTATAGTTTTGTACTTGATGAGATGTTTAGAAATGCTCAACTTTAAAATAATACCAAAGATGAGTAATAAAGCAA
Source organism: Lophiomys imhausi (assembly GCA_907164525.1). Lineage (NCBI taxonomy): Eukaryota > Metazoa > Chordata > Mammalia > Rodentia > Muridae > Lophiomys > Lophiomys imhausi. The sequence goes on from CAJQZJ010032097.1 coordinate 7,045,509, forward strand.
AAACCTAGTACTACTGTCTATTAAAATATAAGATATTTTATTAAGAGTTTGGTTCATTGATTCATTTAGAAGTGACATATAAAATTGCCATTCCTCATAATTTCTTTAGACACTCAATTTTAACTATCCAGTTAAATTTTTGTGTAAAAATTTTTTTATAATTTATTTTTTATTTCTTCAAGTTAGATCGCAATCACAATCCCCAACCTACTCCCCCCTTCAGTCCCACACTCCCACCCTCTTCCCCCTCAACCCCCTATCCTCTTCCCTCTTTTTTTTAAGTTTAAGGTATATCTTCCCCCCCCAACAGCTCCTCCTTTCAGTCCAACAAATGGTTCTTTCTCTTATAACAATAAATACAATACAAAACAACAGAAATAAATAGGCCACAATTATGAGAGTTATATGGCTTAGCATACATTCCCAATGTCCAGCCCATATGTATTTGTCACCTGACTTTAACATTCTACTATCTTATCCTCTCCATGAGTTAAAAGTTCTATATCTAACTCAGTTTTCATACTAACTTGCATCAAAATTTTATTTATTTATTTATTTATTTTGGATTTTTAACAAGCCTTGGCCTGAATTGAGCAATCTTGGCCCATCTAAGCTAGCTCTTAATTCTACCACCCAAATATGACCCCATATATACATATGTCCCCTTGGACTGCCATTTTCCATGATATGCCGATGTTCCTGGCCATGTGGAATGAGGCTCTTTTCTCTAACCCATGGTGTGTGCCTCCTCCTTCCTGCTTCTGGCTGTAATTCATTCTTCTTACTGTTGCTGGCTAGAATGTATTAATCCTCTGTCTAAAGTTCAGGCTTCCTGTTCTAATCCCAGGAAGTCCCACCTTTCTCTGTCTTTGCCCAGTCTCAGGCCTTGGCATTTTATTGAACCAATCAGAGTCAATGTAAGTAACAGACAACAAGCAGGACCAATTAATTAACATTTAGAATGCTTAACACTACCCCATCAATTCCCTCCTTTTGTCTAAAAAAAAAAAAAAAGGCTAAATTTTTTAACTCATATAGACGAAACAGTACAAACAAATATGAAACAATCAAGAATACCATATATAAAAGTTATGCACATAATGCTTAGCCTATATCTTCTTAGATTCAGAACACCCTCTTGATTCCTAAACAACTCAAAATTTAACTATGAAACTCTATCTATTCTTCAACCACCTCAGAGACCTGAAGGGATAAATATATCTGATTATATAGGAAGTCCAGGGCCCACAGCTTCCAAAACTAAGTAATGACATATCATTGGCTGCCTGGAGAGTTCCCATTTTCTCTCCATACATTACAGCATCAATCTTCAGCCATTTGGCCCCATTTCTCTGACAGACATTGATTGTAGAGCAGGAATTATGAAGGACTTACCTACCCTGTCTTGGCAGAGCTAGGCTGTCGACTTATCTGCTTCCAAGTTTTGTCCTTTTTGGTAAGCATTCTGTCTACAGTTGAAGCAAGGGGTTTTTATTGCCACTAATTCAACCATCTCCCACTGGAGATTCTTCAATGCTCATCTTCTACTTGGAGTAGAATAGGGGGTGCTGTCAGGAGCTGACATGTCTTGATATCAAAAAATCTTAAGTAAAGAAAACATCTTTGAATGCCATATTCTGCAGAACTCTTGAGGTTTTTGAAGATGTCCTATCTATCTCTTATATTTACATAAGTAAATGTTGCTTGTCTCTTAGCAACTTGGTTTTTGATTAGCTTAGAAAATAACTGTGATAGACTGTTATAGTACCTAACAAATGACAAGCTTGAATGACTATTAGTTTGCATTTCTTAATTATCCTAAACAGTTTATGACAGTTGGTAGCAAAAGGCCGAAACTTCAAATTTCATTTTTAAGCACTACTAGGTACAATACCTTTAAAATGTGTTACCCTTAATTTTGTATCAATATACAAATATCAATACCAATGTGGCCAAATACAATCTTAATTTTGTATCAATATACAAAGATCGATAGCCATGTAGCCCAATAAAATCTTAATTTTGCATCAATGTACAGGGGTCAATACCATTGTGGCCAAATATAATGTTAATTTTGTATCAATATACAAAGATCAATTGTAGGGTTTAGATAAATTAGATTTAGAAAACATATAGGAGTTTCTGATACTGTCTCTTAATTCGGGGCATGAACAGCATTATCAGCATGAAGTCAGCAAAAACAGGAAAGACTTAATAGACTGAAAAACAAGGTTGAAGTCAGGAAAAACAGGAAATACTCAATAGACTTGAAGAAACAAAGTATCTGGCCTGACATTGTTTTCAGCTGCTAAGTGGGCGGAGCCCAAATTAAGCTGAAACAGAGTTCCTCTTATTTAAGGACAGTGAATGGAGCCCAGAAAAAGAAGAGGCCCCTGATGCTAGAGAGCTCAAAGAGTCCTGCTGAAAAAAGGGCTGGCCATTGATGGCCAGCTCTCTCCCCGAAGCAGAAAGAAGCCGGTGAGCAAAGAAAGCCTGAGCAAGACACCAAAAGGTCAAGGACTACACCCTGTGGCTCAGCTTTTGCCTAGAGGGGTTTGATCTGTCCGAACAGTGGCCTAAAAGAAACTGTGCCTGGCTTTAAGGACTGAGGCAGAGCAGCTGAGTTCCTGATTCAAAAGAAGTAAGTTGGCCTGCAGACGGCTGGGGTCTCCCACAGAGAAGAAAGCATGAAGCCTTATTTAAGGTGAGACTGCAATAATCAACTTACCCTGACGAACCTGCATCTGAGAGATCCAGAAAAAGGACTGCTAAGTGCGTTAAAGAATCTACAACAAAGACTGTGTTCCTGACGACTGAGGACCTGCCCAGAGACTGTATCATTCTAAAAGGTTATGAAAGTAGTTATATAATTATCAATAGGTTTAGTGGATAGGTTAAAGGGGTTGTAGGAATTTATAGGATTAATAGTTAAGAAATTGTTGGTGTTTGTTATAAGTGAATTTAGTAATAAATAAATAAGTGTTAAATAATAATTTAAAAGTTCGGTTACAATCAATACTGATATATCCCAATATAATCCTAATTATGCATTAATATACAAAGCTCAATACCAATTTAGCCAAATATAATATTAATTTTGTATCCATATACAAAGGTATAAGGGCATATTCAATAATCTGTCCTTTTTTTCTTCATCTTTCCTTTGTTATGTCTATGTCCCATTTTTTCTCAAGTCTGTTCAATCCTACACAGGAGAGAAAGAAGGATACAGAAAAGAAAAAGAGACAAATCCCTGGGTCTAACTTCCAAAAACCATTTCACAAAACCATTTAACAGCTTGTAATCTCTTCCCCTAAATAACAAGATTTTCGATTATCCATCAAATGACCAAAGGGGGGAAAAACACCCTCCCCACCTTGTGGGGATGGGATGTCACTCTCTTAAAATGACTTCCTGCTGATTTGGGACATAGTAAACCTGTTTGGGGCCCAAATAAGAATGGATAAAAATGTTAATAGAATCATTTGATGTTCAGTCCTTTTGTGCTCAGATATTTAAATGTCCTTCAGGGCTTTACTGGAGTTCTGGCTGGAGCAGTCTGTGGAGCTAAACAATCTTAGTGATTTTGAGTTGTTATGGTTGTAGACTTTTGAGGAAACAGCGATTGAGGAAGTCTGCAAGGCTGGATCCTCTTTGCTACTTGTCTTCTTTGGTATCTGATCTCTTTTCTTCTGAGGTTTCCGTTGTCCAGTTGTCCCTAGATTCCTTGGATGGATGCTTTAAATCTCCTGTAAAGATAAGAACAGAGCACTGCCCTAATCCTAACTCTGGGACAATTACCTTTTTTTTGGGGGGGGGGGTCAGGTAATATTTTTCCTGGGGCAAATTTGGTTTTTTGACAATATATAAAGTATTATCTTTCAATTCGGATTAAAGAAGAATTTTTTTTTGATATTTTGGAGCTAAACAAACCTTTAGTGTATATATTTTAAGATCTCAAATGACAATTTGTTTAAATTTCAGCCTGCCTTTTGTAAGTAGCTTTTAAACTTAAATCCTTCCAAATCCTACGTGCCTGTCTCTGCATTCTAAGTATTGAGATCAAAGACATGTGGTTCCCAATTGATGGGATTAAAATGTGCTCCACCATCCCTGGATCAAAGTTTTTCTCTATTTAGAGCTTTTTTGTGTCAGTCTGACCTTGAGCTCTGAGATCTGCCTGTTTCTGTCTCTAGTGTGTTGGGATTAAGGGTGTATTCTCAAATGATGGGATTAAGGGTGTGCACCATCACCACCCAATTCCTTGTAACTCTAGAATTTATAAAACAATTAACTCTATAGTGATCCTCCTGTCTCTGCTTGAGTTAAAGACATGGGCTAATACCATGCACTTCATGTATTTTACGTTAGCTCTAAGTTTTTTCAATTCTTGGAGGATTAGAACACCAGGTTGAACAGCAACTTATTTATAGTATTTTAAACCTGTTAACCTGCTTTTTAATCCAAAACCATGAATATCCTATGCATCTAAAAAAATAAAAATTAAATTACAAAAAAACTTTTTAAGCTGCTATCAAGTTTGTGTAATCTCTGTGGCCACCTGCAGTCTAAAATTCTAATCTGAAATTAAGGTCATTTTCCTTTCATGCCAGTAAGGCAAGTATACCTTTGGTAAATTATAGTTTGAAAACTTAATATTGTATTTTTAGTATATTTTTTAAGCTTATTAACTCTTTTCTTTAAAAAAGTATTATTTACTTATAGAACATAGTTTCCTCCCTCCTCCCCTCCTGGCCCCTCCCTTCATCTCTCCTTCCCTCCCTCCTTCTATCCCTCTCTCTCTCTCCCTCTTTCCCTCTCTCCCTCCCTCCTTGTTCCTCTACTTGGTACTCTCCTTCTACTCAGATGAGGTGGCCCCTCACATATCATACTCCCTCAGATCTTGTGTCATGTGAGAGCCAAGAGCTTCCACTTGTACTGGAGCTTGATAAGGCACACCATCTAGGGTATGGTGTTTCACTAACCTGCCAAATTCTATGACTCACTGGTGGGTGTAATTTTTCCTAGGATAGATATGCTAGGTTCCTATCTATTTAGGTGTGTGGGTTGTAGGATAGTTATCCTGTGTTGTATAGTTAATATCCATTTATAAGGGAATACATACAATGTTTATCTTTTCGGGACTTTGTCAACTCACTTAGGATGAGCTTTTCTAGCTCCATCCATTTGGTTTCAAATTGCATGATTTCCTTGTTTCTGATAGCTGAGTAGTATTCCACTGTGTAAATGTACTACAGTTTTTTTATCCACTCTTCAGTTGAAGGACATCTGGGTTGCTTCCAGTTTCTAGCTATTGTAAATAAAGCTGCTATAAACATGGTTGAGGCAATGTCCTTGTGGTTTCATTTCGAAACTTTTGGATATATGCCCAAGAGGGGTATGGCTGGGTCTTGAGGTAGAATTATTCCCAATTTTCTAAGATATCTCCAGATTGATTTCCAAAGTGGTTGCACAAGTTTGCAGTCCCACCAGAAATGGGGGAGTGTTCCTCTTTCTCCACATCCTCGCCAGCATGTGCTATCATTTGAGTTTTTGATCTTAGCCATTCTGACAGGTGTGAGATGGAATCTCAGAGTTGTTTTAAGTTGCATTTCCCTGATGACCAAAAATGTTGAACATTTCCTCAAATGCCTCTCGGCCTTTAGAGATTCCTCTTCTGTGAATTCTCGGTTCAGCTCTGTACCCCATTTATTGATAGGGTTATTTGATTTTTTGGTGTTTAATTTCTTCAGTTCTTTATATATTTTGAATATCAGCACCCTGTCGGACGTTGGGTTGGTGAAGATCCTTTCCTAGTCTTTAGGCTGCCATTTTGTTCTAAGGACAGTGTCCTTTGCCTTACAGAAGCTTTTCAATTTTATAAGGTCCCATTTATTGATTGTGTGTTTTAGTACCTGAGCTATTGATGTTCTATTCAGGAAGTTGCTATCAGTGCCAATGAGTTCAGAGCTTTTCCCCACTTTCTCTTCTATTAATGTTAGTGTTTCCTTCCCCATCTCTTTTGATTAATGTTGGTTGAAAGTCCGATTTGTTGCCTACTAGAATTGCCACTCCAGCATTTTCCTTGGGTCCATTTGCTTGGTATATCTTTTTCCAGCCCTTTACTTGGAGATAATGCCTATCTTTTTTGCTGAAGTGTGTTTCTTGTAGGCAGCAGAATGTGGGATTCTATTTTTGCATCCATTCTGCTAGCCTGTGCCTTTTTATTAGGGAATTGAGTCCATTGATGTTGAGAGATATTAATGACCAGTGATTGTTACTTCCTGCCATCTTGATGTTGGTGGAAATAGTGTGTGAGTGAGCTTCTCTTCTTTTGGTTTTGCTGCGGGCATGCTATTTGTTTCCTGTGTGTAACCAAACTTTTAAATTATTATTTATCACTTATTTATTTATTATTAAATTCACTTATAACAAACACCAACAATTTCTTAACTATTAATCCTATAAACTCTTACAACCCCTTTAACCTATCCACTAAACCTATTGATAATTATAACAACTACTTTCATAACCTTTTAGAATGATACAGTCTCTGGGGCAGGTCCTCAGTCATCAGGAACACAGTCTTTGTTGTAGATTCTTTAACGCACTTAGCAGTCCTTTTTCTGGATCTCTCAGATGCAGGTTCGTCAGGGTAAGTTGGTTATTGCAGTCTCACCTTAAATAAGGCTTCATGCTTTCTTCTCTGTGGGAGACCCCAGCCGTCTGCAGGCCAACTTACTTCTTTTGAATCAGGAACTCAGCTGCTCTGCCTCAGTCCTTAAAGCCAGGCACAGTTTCCTTTAGGCCACTGTTCGGACAGATCAAACCCCTCTAGGCAAAAGCTGAGCCACAGGGTTTAGTCTTTTGCCTTTGGTGTCTTGCTCAGGCTTTCTTTGCTCACCAGCTTCTTTCTGCTTCGGGGAAAACTGGCCATCAATTGATGGCCAGCACTTTTTTCAGCAGGACTCTTGGAGCTCTCTAGCATCAGGGGCCTCTTCCTTTTTTTCTGGGCTCCATGCACTGTCCTTAAATAGAAGGAACTCTGTTTCAGCTTAATTTGGGCTCCGCCCACTTAGCAGATGAAAACAATGTCAGGCCAGATACTTTGTTTCTTCAAGTCCATTAAGTCTTTCCTGTTTTCCTGACTTCAACCTTGTTTTTCAGTCTATTGAGTCTTTCCTGTTTTTCCTGACTTCAACCTTGTTTTTCAGTCTATTACGTCTCCTGTTTGTTTCCTGTTTTTAGTTCACATGCTGATAATGCTCTTCATGCCCCGAATTAAGAGACAGTATCAGAAACCTCTATATATTTTCTAAATCTAATTTATCTAACCCCTACACCTGTGCTTTCTTGTGTGTACTTAACCTCCTTGGTTTGGAGTTTTCCTTACAACATCTTCTGTAGAGCTGGATTTGTGTATAGATATTGTTTGAATTTAGATTTGTCATGGAATATCTTGTTTTCTCCATCTATGTTGATTGACAAGTTTGCAGGGAATAGTAGTCTGGCCTGGCATTTGTGGTTTGTTAGGGTCTGCAAGACCTCTCTCCAGGCACTTCTGGCTTTTAGCGCCTCTGAAGAAAAGTCAGGTGTGATTCTGATAGGTTTGCCATTATATGTTACTTGACCCTTTTCCCTAGCAGCTTTTAATATTCTTTCTTTGTTCTGTACATTTAATGTTTTGATTATTATGTGGCGTGAAGACTTTCTTTTCTGGTCTAATCTATTTGGAGTTGTGTAAGCTTCTTGTACAGTTATAGGCATCTGTTTTTTTAGATTTGGGAAATTTTCTTCAATGATTTTGTTGAAGATATTTTCTGCTCCATGGAGCTGGGACTCTTCTCTTTCTTCTATTCCTATTATTCTGAGATTTCATTTTTTTATTGTGTCCTTGATTTCCTGAAGGTTTTGTGTCAGGACTTTTTTAGTTTTTACATTTTCATTGACGGATGGATCAATTTCTTCAATTTTATCCTCTGAGCCTGAAATTCTTTCTTCTGAAATCTCTTGTATTCTGTTGGTGATGCTAGTGTTTGTAGTTCCTATTCTTTTCTTAAGGTTTTCCAGTTCTATGGATGTCTCAGATTGGATTTTCTTCATTGCTCCAACTTCCCTTTTCAGGTCTTCCATTCCTTTAAGCACTTTATTCATTTCCATCACCTCCTTTGCAGTACTTTGCTGTTGCTCTCTAAGGTATTTGATTTCCTCCCTTAGGCCTTCTATTATTAATATAAGCATAGGATTAAGGTCCTTTTCCTTTGTTTCAATCGTGTTAGGATGTGGAGAGTTGTCTGTAGCATTATTGCTAAGATCTGAAGACATCCTATTGTTTTGTTTTGTTTTGTTTTGTTTTTTTTTACCATGTTCTTGCGCTGACCTTTTGTTATCTGATTGACCCTGGTGTTGTCTGTTTGTTTCTTTTGTCCATTGACCTTGGTGCTCAGGAAACCTCCTGCCCTGGGATTGGCTGATCCTGAGATCCTGGTGTTTTACCACCAAATGGTGGGCAGCTTCCTATAATAGACTGGCTCTTGGAGAGGAGAGTGGCTGCTGTTCTCCTAAACTGCTTGTGACCCAATTGGACCAATGTACAGGGGATTGGAGTGGGGAGAGGGCTATCTTCTGAGGACCTGGGAGCTGGAAGGTCTCCTAAGAAAGGCAGGTAGAGCCTGTGTTCTCTCACTGACACAGTCGTTCTGGCTCCACAGCTAGGCTGACCATGCAGGCAGGGAGCCCTACCCAAGATAGGTGCCAGCTTCAGTGTGCCAGTTGCTGACTGCCTCAGATACTTGGGTGCTAGGGTGAGTGACCTGCCCCAGTATTTTTGGACAACACACAGTGGCAGGCTCTGTTTGCAGTCAGTCTTGGCTCCTAATAGCTTTGGTGTGACTGGGTTATGTCTCTGCCTCTCTGCTACAGTGCACACTGTGCTGCCATGTTGGAAACTCCGGAAAAAAAAACAATCTCACTTACCTTTTCTCTTGTGGTGTGACTGTTTTTCCCTCTTGGGTATACAGGTCTGTGTGCAGGCTGGATTTCAGGCAGACAGGTGTGACCACTGATCTGTGGCTGGAGCTGTGGGCTGGATCTACTACTGGGCTAGATCTGCTCTCTAGCTGGTGCTCCTCTCCAGACTGGTGACTGAGCTGGCTGATCTCAGGGGGGTGTTCCCAGGAATTGTGTGAGCTGTTTTACCTGGTGACCAGTCTCAGTGTTCCCTGTGGGAATTCAGACAGCGTTACTTGTTATAATAGTGTATGTGTTCCCAAAATTAAGATTTTATTATTCCAATTAACTATTAATAAAGAGAACCAGTGTTATGATGCACCTGTATATTCTCAAGGCTGAACCCATAAATTGTGGGTTTGAAGTCAGTTCTCACTACAAAGTTAACCCTGTGATCCAAAAAATAGTGAGGTATAGATTATAGAGAACTTGGAAACTGTTTATTTAGGTTATATTCCTTATTACTAAGGACATGAATATACATAAAATAAATAAATCATCATAAAATTCAAATATTTTATCAACATGTATTACTCTCATTAATTAATTTAATTTTTAAAACTTTTTCTCAGAATTTCATAAATAAAGGTATTTATTTATGTTACTTCCACCCCTCTTTTCCTTTCCAACTTCTCCCATACCCCTCTCAATTTTTTTTATCTCTTCTTTACTATTGTTAAGTGTGTGCGTGTTGTTTTGTGTGTGTGTGTGTGCAATTATGTACAAAAGCTACTGAGTCCCTTTAGTATTCCTCATACATATCATTAACAGGCATCAGAATGATTGTAAGAGGAAGAGGACAAGGATATTTGCTGAGAGATAGTGTCTTCTTGACTTGACAGGGATGACGCATCTATAGCATCTCAACATTATGGTTGACGAAACAAGACCTGCTGCACGATGGCAACACCAGTTGGCGTCCCGGCATGGGCTGGGAAATCTCACAAGGTTTCATCCCTGGATGAAAAGCTACAGGCAATCAATGATTGCTGAGAGGGGAAGAGTCTGTCTTCTCTAGGGACAAGTTGCTTAAGTTATCCAGTCTCAACCAAGTGGTCAGACCTGAACAAATGGACTAACAATAAAATTAAGATATTTTAATAGACCATTAAAAAGGAAAGCAAGACTACTCTAATTCAAAACAAAACAAAAAAAATCAGAAAATGGACTAGGGTTTGTCAAAAAAAAAGAAGAAGAAAAGGAGAGAGAAAGAAAAAGAACAGAGACAGAGAGAGCAGCTGAGTTGAAGGTCATTACATTTTTGAAAAGAGGACACTAACATTGTTTTTGTAGTGTGTATGTATCTCATAAATTTAATTTGAACTACATACATAAGGTACATTAATACTCTTTGAATAAATTCTAATCGTTTACCTTAAAACTAAAGGAATAAATTCCGGGCATGTTGATGCAAACCTACAATCTTATGTCTTGCAAGTGGAAGCTGAAAGCTGAGGTCCTGTGCTAAGGAAGCGAAGTCTAGCATTCTTGCTCCACAAGATACTTTTCTTCTACAAATTTTGGGTACAATTATCATACTTCAAAACAATTCCTGTGGCCCATCACTGAGTCCCGATGTCATTAGGAAATTCTGAACACAAACTTGAGCAAGCTGGGATACTTGGATAGGAAAAGATGGAGATACTGTGAATTATTCTGTTTTAGTTACGTACTGGCTAAAGCTTATCTACTGAATCTAAATGAACTTAGCACATGTACCCTTAGAGTGTTGTTGAGAATTCTTCATTGTTTATGATGAGGCTTGAAGTGTTTCATTTTAAATATGCAGAGAGCTTTTATGTTTTATTATGAATCAGACCTAAGTTTAAGGACATATCTTTATGAAGTATTAACTGTTTAATAACTACAATAATACTGAGTATTAAAACTGAAAGAAACTGATCCCAAACAACCTTAATATCGATTTATCGTTATCTCCATATTTTAATGCATTTAAGAAATAGCATCTAAAATGCCAATTTAAAGCAATTATAAAATTTTAAAAAGTCTTGTTTCAAAAACTGTGTCAATTTACATAAGTGTAAGCAAATTATCTGAAGGAAATAATAAATAAAATATTTCATGAAATAGTTTCAATTTATACATTATATATGCATTAATTTCAATATATATGTGTGTATATAGAGAGAGATATGGTCACATTTTAAGACAATAGTTTCACACAATATGGTTGTTTTAAGATGATAAGTTTGCACTAAATTTGTTGAATTGGTTTGAGTATATTTCAACAGTATTGATTCTTCTAATCCATAAAACAAAATGTCTTTTCAATTTTTGTGCCTTATTCAATTGCTGAACTAATATTTTATGATTTTCATTGTCAGTTTCTTTTATATATGGTTACTAGTATCCTTATATATTTCTGAAGCTGCAATAAATGAGAGAGTTTTCTTGATTTCTACTTCAAACTATTTTCTATTACTATATAATAAACCTTCTGATTCTTTATATATTGCTTTTTGTATAAAATAACTGCTCTGAGTTTACTTATTTGTCCTAATAGTAGTTTTTTTTTTGGCAAGAACAATGTCAAGTCATCTATAAGAAGATTATATATATATAATTTATTTATAATTTTCTTGTTTTTTAATTTATTTATTTATTATTACTTCAGGTTACATCTCCATCACAGGGTCCTCTTTCCACCCCTCCCATCCTCAATCCCCTATCCCTTCCATCCCACTCCTCTGAAGTGGAGTGTCCCTACATAACAGTCCCCGCCCCAGTTCAGCAGTCATATGAGGGCCAAGAGCCTCCTCATACTCTGGGGGCCTATAAGGCAGCACCATTAGGGAAAAGTGTCTCATTGACAGGAAAAAAAAAAACTATGTTCATGTTCCCTTTGGTGCATTGGTTGTAGTATAGTTATCCTGTACTATATGGCTATAAAATATAATTCTATAATTTGTAATATTAAAATATAATAAATATATGTTATAATATAATAACTAATGCTTATTTATATAAATATAACCTGCTCAGTCAGTATAAATGTTATTGTATATTGAATTTTTTTATTGGAGGAGGTTATATTATTTATATAGTTTCATGATTTAGTGATGAAAGAAAAATTAACCAAACATAATTATCAAGACTGTTTATAAAGTCTACCTTAGAACTTCAAAACATGAAGCAAACCTTATAAAACTAGAAAGAAAAAAAAAATGCTTGGGAGATGCCTCAATTGTAAAACTACATGCCACATAAGTGTTAGAACCAAAGTTCAGATTGGATTCCCAGCATGTACATAAATACTGGGGCAGCCTGCAATAATTCCAGAACTCAGGAGACAGAGATAGGGATCCCCATGAAAAATTGGGCAGTGAGACTAGGTGAATTAGCAAGCTCTAGACTCAACTGAAAGATTTTAATGCACTATATAAAGTAGAGAGTTAATAAGAAAGAGATTCAGTGTCAATCTCAGGTCTCCACAAGCAGGCACATTTCTGTAAACAAGCACCTTCACATATCTGTGCCTATACACATATGAATATGCATGTACATGCATACCATGTGCACATAAAAAATTGTAAGAGAAAACTCGATAAGAGAAGTGGTTATCTCTGTAATCACATGCACTTGTCCAACTGTCATCCTTATTCAATAATCAGAAGGCTAACTGGACAGAAAGATCAACAAAAATAAAGATTTTAAATGTAGTGTCAACTCTCTCATTCATGTACTCACAAATTATGACAGTGAATACACTAAAAAGAAGGAGTTCAAATCCATCTGACATTTACTGATGGGGAATATACATCATAACAAAGTCACATAAAACAAATCATGCAATGTACATTCTCTGACTACTGAAACTGAATTAGATATCAGTACTAGACAGATGGGTGGAAATTTTACAAATAGTAGAAATTAACAATGCATTTTAAAATTACCCATTAGTCAAAAAAGTTGTTCTTGAGAAATTAGAAAATATTTTAAGGTGAATGTAAAGGAAAACACAACAAACAAAATTTGTAGAACACCATGTAGATATACTAAATGAAAAATTTAAAACAATGCTTACATTACACAAAAAGCATAAAACCCAGCACCCTGAAATACTATCTTTAATAAGCTTGCAGTCAATTTACATTGAAACCAATGAGTACATATGGAAGTGCATAAACTGTCTATATCTGTCATGGAAAGATATTGAAATGAATAATACTACTAAAATTAGTTCTTTGCCCATAATTTTGACAATGATCAAAGTGATAAAAAATTGAAAAAATATTGATAACCAAAACTTACATTAAAAGTTATCAATGCCTATATAATTCTTTCTAACTTTAAAACATAAGTCACAGGTAGAAACATTCTGACAATAACAATAACAAAAATAACCCAGACCTGAAAATTTGTAATGGCATGACTTACCAAACACTTAATGAGGGAAAAAAACAACCAAACAAAACAAACAAACAAAAAAAAAAACAACTGTTTGCAAACTCTGCAAATTGAGGGAAAGGAATATTTGAAAATCTTTTCATAATGCCAGTTTTATACCTGGAAGACACTAGATCAGAGGTTGAAGCAAGGGGATCTTGTAACTTCAGGTTCAAAATCCACTGCATATGTATCAGAACAAAAATAAAGAAGTAAATAAATAAATAAAATTAAGTCATATGAAATAAGCATAGCATTGATTTTAATTTTAGACAGTAATGTTATAAGACAAAATACCACTAAAGTACATAGACACAGATTTCATTAAAAAAGTATTAATAAATAACTTTAGTAATAATTAATTAAAGAAATGGACATAAACTTGAAAACAATAGGACCTAACCCTATATTAACACATTGAAAGTATACTCAAACAAGTATACTCATATAAATATATTGATTTTTTTAAAGATGTAAAACATTTAATAAAAGACAACTTTAAACAAATGATTCTGGAACAAGTAGACAGCCCTGTGTGGAAAATAAATGGATGGCTTTCAAGCAATAACTCACGGGAAAGAGTATATGGAAAAGTTTGGAGAGAAGAAAGTCAAGGGAAAATGTAATTGTACTGTCACAAATACAAATAAAAATAATTAGCAAATAAAATCCAGTATAGATAGTTTCTAATTTTGGAAATGTTTTACATCACAATAGTAAGGAAATAATGTTTTCAATTTATTCCACTTTTGATTCCAGTGATAAAATTTAGGGTCAAAGTTATACCTGGTGAGTAATATGTTGCTGATATGTTCCCTCAACCCTTGAATTTTGAATATTTGAATCATGCTTTTGTGGGCTAGTGATATATACTAGACTACTCTCTTGCTATGATGGTTAACAACAGGCGTCAATAACAGTGGTGATCTAGAAGATAAGCTTCCAGACATATCTATGAGGAATTATTAGATTAGAATAATTGATATAGTCAAATTAACCTTAACTATGCTGGCACCCTTGCATGGGTTGGGGTTCTGGACTGAATAAATAGGAGATAGTGTAACGAACAATAGCATCCATTTCTCTCTGCTCCTATCTAAAATGCAATGTGATCCTTTTTCTCATATTCCTGTTGCTGTGATAATCCTCACCATGATTGGCTATGTTAAAACTGCGAGCCAACATAACCTGTCTCCTGTAAGTTGTTTTATGAGGATATTTTATCATAGCAATGAGACAATTAATCAATGCACTTGCTCTGCTGGTCAGTAGTAGTGAACTCATCAGCCACTTGATCACAAGAGTGAACCATCACTGACATTCGGAAGAACAGTATTTGCCTGAGAAAGGATTTTGTGTGTGTGTGTGACTTAGGAGTATAAAATGAATTTTCAATCTACTATGATCAACTTAATTTTATCAATACCTACCCTATATCAACACATTGAAATCATATGCACAAACAAATATACTTGCACAAATATATTCAGTTGTTTTTGAAAAAGATGTAAAAAATTAATAAAAGACTACTTTAAACAAATGATGCTAGAGCAAGTAGATACCCCTGTATGGAAAAAAATTGCTTTCAAGCCATAGCTTACATATTTAAAAATCAATAAATATGTAGCAAGTATAAACAATAACATGGAAAATGTTTTACAATAAATCTTTGTGAAATTAATTTTATTCATAAGTATGAGTGTTACATATACATATGATAACTAAAACACTATCCCTGGAAAATGAATTAAATAAATTATATTTCATAATTTAAAAATTTTTCTTTTCATATGATTCGTTCATAAAATTAATTGATAATTTATAAATAGGGAAATATTACAAGCCATAAGTGATGAAGAAACTCTATTGAACTGCCACACCCGCCTCGCCAGCAGTGCAGGCTACGACCGCTGTGTGACAAACATGCGTGTTGTACGGCTGGGGGGTTCTTCTGGGCTTTTCCATGAAGCTATTAATCTTCTACAGGAAAAAGAGTTAGGATTTCAGCCAAGATACAAAAGAAAACGGAGAACATTAACAAATAAATTCTATGTACCTGGTGTTCCTATGAAAATGATAGATGATGGTAAAAGAATAGCTTAGGTTTCATGAAAAGACTTAGGAGATCACGTCCTCCCTGGTAGACATTGAATAAAGCTGAAACATTAGGAGATATTCTTAAAGCTATCAAAAAACATTCCAATACTTGCTAGTGTAAAAGGGAAAGCAAATAAGCGTTCATGGTTATGAAAAACAATTGAGGAAGTAAAAAGAGATTTAGAAAAAAGACATTGAAATACTGGTCTGTTTCAAAATAAAACACAATGGTTAGAAACTGTCCGGTTCGTTGACCACAGTCAATCGGGCCACCAAGAAGCTCAATGTTCCTTCCAAGATCAGCAGGTATTTCTTAGCAACATATGTTTATGCTTTTGGCTATGTAACTATGATCACACTTCCTGATTTTACTGTATAAATTCTGCTTTGAAAAAAAGTAAAACTTTGCAGCAACACTGAAACTTCTCTTGAGTTATGTTGTCTGTCACGCCGAATCTGCTCCCCACCTGAAAACTTCTTGAAACCTGGTTCGGTTGCTGAGACCACTACACCGTGGTCTGCAGCATTGAACTATATAAAATATGACAGAATTCAATGAGAAACCTGATAACCATATTAGGAATGGCAGAAAAATCTGGAACACACGTTTTTTTTTCTAAGGAAAATATCTGGAAGAAAAACACATGAAGACTGTTCAACATCTGTATTTCTTAGGAAAATACACTTTATTAGAAATCAGTAGACAGGGAAAATAAGTGTTTTCAGAAAATGATATTTGGAATTTTATACATTCATAAAGAAACTAAGAATAATCCTTAATTCTTTTCTAATATAAAACCTAATGGATTTGAAGTAGAATAAAGTTATATTAAGCAGACAGATTTTTGTGAACTTAATGGGAGATTATATTTTTGCTCCCTATGGATGAGTAAAATTCTTAGGACTCAAAAAACAACAGTTTAAAAAATGAGTAACTCAGAAAATAGATAGTTCAGTGATTAAGAGCACTGGCTGCTCTTTCAAAGGATCCAGGTTCAATCCCCAGCACCCACATGGCAGCTCACAACTGTCTCCACCTCCAGTTCCTGGGAATCTGAAACAGTCATGCAGGCAAAATACCAATGCACATAAAATAAAATAAAAATAATAAAAGTAATAAAAAATTGATGGGGTAGTGTTAAGCATTCTAAATGTTAATTAATTGGTCTTGCTGTCTGTCTGTTATTTACATTGTCTCTGATTGGTTAAATAAATGCTGAGGCCTCGATACTGGGCAAAGACAGAGTAAGGTGGGACTAAAGTGTGGTGTGTGGGCCTCAGAGAAAGAGAGCATCTTGGAAAGAGAAGCCAGGAGCAAGCAAGGAGGATACAAGCCATGGGTTAGAGAAAAGAAGATCATTCCATGTGACATGGAACATTGACATAGCATGAAGAATAGCAATCCAAAAGGATGTATGTATATATGGGGTCATATTTGGGCAATAGAATTATGAGCTAGCTTAGATGAGCTAGGATTGCACAAATCAGGCCAAGGCTAATTTAACACCACTTGTTAAAATCCATGTGGTGTCTGTGTGCTCATTTATAATAGCAGGTTAAGGACTAACAACCACAGAACCAATTAAGTATAATATAAATACCTGCAAATAATTTAATTAGCCATTTTCTACCAAAAATGAATATATATATTTAAAATATCATATCTCAATAATATATTTAAAATGAAAAACCAAATGACTTTAATAGTGTCATACAAGGACACAAATAAGTGTGTGAGAACATGAAAAATAATATGAAAGTAGCTGTCCTAGCTAAAGCATTTACAGATTCAATGTAATCCCCATTAAAATTCTAACAGAAATTTAATAAGCAATCTTCAACACCATATAGAAACAGAAATCCCAAGATGGTCCAAAGAATCTGAGTAATAAAAGGTGGAGATTTCACCATATAAATTTCAAGTTGCACTACAGTTACAGTAATAATAACAGTGTGGTATTGTTCTTTTAAAAATCACATTGATTAATTGAAGAGAATTGAAGACCTTGATATAACTCCAGATACCTTTGAACACCTTGTTTTTGACAACAAAGCTAAACATGCACAATGGAGAAAAGAGTGTCTTCAGCGAATGTGCTAACCAAACTGGATGGCTGCATGTAGAAGACTGAAAACAGATCTGCACAAACACCACTCCAAATGGATCAAAGACCTCAACATAGGACCAGATAGAATCTGATAGAAGACAAAGTAAGGAACAAACTTAAGCCTACTGGCACATGCAAGAACTTGGGACTTTTCAAAAGAAAGAAAATTAAAAAAAAAAACAAACCAGGAATGAAACTAATGTCTATTGAACCACAAGATGATTCAAAGGGTTAGAGCACTTGTCCCCAAGCTTGAGTTTTATTCTTAGTACCCACAGAGTATGAATGAACTGCAAATTGTCCTTTGACTGCCACACATGTGCCATTGCATGCTGACAAACTCACATGTACTGACACACATGTGTACACACACACACACACACACACACACACACACACACACACACACACCACAGGGAGGGTGAGGGAGAGAGAGAAAGGGAGGAAGAGAAAAGTGTCATGGGAGAAATAGAAAGAAATATATACAATTGTAAAATTTTAATAACAATCATGGCCATAGTCCCCTTTACAATCTAATGTGAGGGAAACACGAGGCAGTGAGACAACTGACATCCTGATCTCAGCATCTAAAGCACTATTTTCCTAAATGTTATACAAATAGTCTTTTATATTAAAAGCTGATCCCAAAATCCACATACAGAAAAAAATAAATACGTTTTACTGTGATCAACTTTAGAAGAGCATAATGCCAAACCAAAAGTACAGAAGCTATTCTTAAGAAGGTACCATTGTAGAAATATGATGATGAGGGTTAAACAGAAAAATAAACTCTAAAGTAAAATTAGCAGAATGCAATCCAATGTATAGAACAATAATAGACATCCCCATGAGGAAGTTCAGAGAAGCCGAGGAAACATCAACCCCACAGAAAGAATTACAAGTCAATAGGTAATGCTGAGAGAGGGAGAAACAGTCTTCCTCAAAAAAGAGCACACCAATTCTTTATCCAATATCAAGCGCATAGCCTTGAAAACATATATACAACTACAGACTAATCAGGTTATAAAAATGCAGTTTTCTATTTAGAAATGTATATATTTGTGTGTTTAAAACAACTTTAAAAGGCTATGAATTTGAAAAGAGCAAGAATGGGTACATGGGGACATGGGAGGGTTTGGAGGGAAGAAAAACAAGTAGGAAATGATGTAATTATGTTATAATCTCAAAAAAAACATTAAAATTTCTGGTTTCCTCAGTACAAATAAAGAGAAAATTCTATAGTTTCTAAAGCAGTTATTACTTCTTTCTGTTCATAGGGAATATTTGTTCCTTCATACTGGTGAAACTGAGATTTTTTTTTATTTCAATATATTTTTTATGATTATACTTAAAATGTTATATGATGTTTTCATGTATGAATATGTTGTATAATATTCAAATAAGTAAACATATATAACTCCTTAAAGACCATTTCTTTTTGGTAAAAAATATTAATATAACCCTTTTTTTCTGGCTTTTGAAATAGTACATTATGGTTACCCTACCAAATAGTATGCCACCAAATTTCTTCCTCTAAATGTGGCTTAGTATCCACCCATCAGTTCCTTCATTTGTCCCTTCTACTGACTTTCACTGGGATCTTGTGGCTACAATCTATTTGCTCATCTTCTAGAAAATCAACAGCTTTTAAATTGTAGATAAGAGTGAAGTCATATTGTTCTCAATTATGTGTGTCTGCTTTATTTTGGTTAAATAATGATCAGCATGTTAGTCCATGTGTTTCCAAATGGCAAGATTTTGTTCTTTTATACTTGTGTTACTTTTTATCAATGTATAGCACAGATTATTTTTATTTCTTGTTAACTATAAATAATGCTACAACCGAAGTGGACACTTGATACCTTTTTGACATTTTGATTCAAATTGCTAGATCATGTAGTAATTCTATTTAGAATTTTGAAAGGAACTTCCATTGTCTTTCTTTATAATGGCCTTATAAAATTAGAAATATGTTACAATTGACTTGGATTACTAATATATATAGCATCCTGAATTATATACAGTATGAACTTAAATATCAATGGAGTCTAAATATGAAAAATAAAAAAGCAAATTGTTTTACTCTTATTTATTTTATTCTTAGTAAAAAAAAAAAAAAAAAAAAAAAAAAAAAACACTCATGCCAGGCATGGTGGTTTACGCCTTTAATCCCAGAACTTGGGAGGCAGAGGCAGGTGGACCTCTGAGTTCCAGGTCAGCCTGATCTACTAACTGAGTCCAGGACAGCCAAGACTATACAGAAAACCCTTGTCTTGAAAAACTAAAACATAAAAAAAGATAATAAATGAATAAAACAACTAAAATACTTTCATAAAATTTTTAAAAAATATTAAAACAATTTATCTAATCTACATGTTTTTCTCACTTTTGGGGGTATGGGGTTACCTAGTCAACCATATAAAAAACTATTCCCTGAACACTATCTTTCTTTTTCTGATGCTTTCTATGATAGCGTTCCCAAATGTTTCACAAGGGAATCCCACACGGAGAAAATGAGACATACACAGCACCAGAAATGGGACACCAGGGAGCCTATTGGGATATTAATGCATGTGAGTTACACTAAATTAAACTAAATGAAGAGCTGTCACATAAGGTGTCTTGCCTATTGATTGCATATGAGTGATGCTGGATGAACTACATCTCTCACCTACTCACGCAGCATCAGATCAGAAAGCAGTCATGTTTTGCACCTTGTTGAAGTAGCAATGAAAATTCAAAACTCACCATCTTGCAATTTTATACCAATTATGTTACCAAACATAGAATATCCATTATTTGCTATTAATTCTTCTGTTCGCACATCAGGTTCTCAAAGTTGTATCATAGTCTTACACTTTTTAAACTCTGAATGTTAGAAGAAAATGCTTGCTATATTTTTCTGAGTCTAATTTACAACTATTTTTTCCTTTATAATCTATTTCTCTGGTTCCAACAATTTCCAAATAATTACATTTTACTCTTAAATAAAAGATGTGATTGAACATGCCCTTTCAGAAATGTAAATGACAATAGAGCCACTAAGGAGAGTTTATTAACCTGGTTGCCCAGTGCCAGCTGAAGTGCTGCTGCACTAAATGCAAGCTTGTTTAGTTCTTTCTCTCTGCTAACTGACCTTTTATAATTCAGTAAGAAAAAGTGATAGGTTTCATCTGCTAACTTTCAAGTCAAAATCATAGCTCACCTTCTCTTACTAAATATTTTATTCCATTTGAGATGTATCATTATAGATACTATATTTGGGAAACAAAAACAGCTGTATTTCCATGTCTTATGAAACCTCACAGGTTTGCATACTACATAAACTCTTATCTTCTCATATAGCATAAATAAGTTATGTTCTCACAGAACATAAATACAGAAGAATGGAAAATTCCTTGAATTTTTGGATGAGTTTAGGGCCAAATTTTAAGCCTAAGAAAGTTAGATGAAGAAAACTTCTTTAGTATCAACAAATTAAGCAAGTAGTAACATCTGCGTAATTGGAATTTTTCTCTTTTAAGAAGAGAATGTGAAGCTAGGTATCATGGTCAGTGTTCTATTGCTGTGAAGATACACCATAACCAAGACAACTCTTTCAAGAGAAAGGATTTACCTGAGGATTACTTACAGTTTCAATAGTTTAGTCCATTATTATTGTGTTGGGGAACATGTCAGCATATAGGCAGATAGAGTGCTGGACAAGTAGCTGAGAACTCTCTGTCTGGATCTGTAGGCAGCAAAAAGAGTGACACTGGACCTGGCTTGGGTTTCTGAAATCTCAAAGCCCACTCACAGTGACACACTTCTTCCCACAGGGCCACATCCATTCCAACAAGGCCACAACTCCTACTTTCTCAATTAGTGCTATTCTCTGATACTAAGCATTCAGATATATGAGTCTATGGGGTCGTTCTTATTCAAATAACCACATTCCTTTCCCTGACCCCCATAGGCTTGTAGCCCTATTACCACAATGTGAAATGCATTCAGTCCAACTTAAAAAATCACCTTAGTCTATAATAGTCTCAATACTGTTTAAAAGTCCAAAGTTTCTTCTGAGACTCCTGGCAGTCTCTTAACAGTAACCCCTACTAAAAACAAAAAAGAAAAAGATCACATACTTCAAACATACAATGCCACAAGAATATGCATTACATTCCAAAAAGGAGGAAAGGAATCACAGTGAGAAACTACTGGACCAAAGAAAACCAGGAAAGCAATACCCTAAACCAGCTGCTCCATGTCTAATGTCAAAGTGTTCTTCAGATCTCCAACTCCTTTCAGCTTTGTTGACTACAACACACTTCTCTCTGTGGGATTGATTTCTACTCCCTGCTAGCAGCTCTGCTTAGCAAACAGCCCACAACTTTGGCATCTCCAACATCTTGGATCTCCAACCCAATCCAGGCTTCATCTTCACAGTATCACACAATGGTCTCTCTGAGCCTCCATGCCAGCATACCCCTGATATATCCCTGACCTCAGCAACTCTCCTTAGCTATTCAGGGAGATTTCACAATCTGATATTTTATCCTTGACTCTAAAGTCAGATCCACATGGACAAACTGCCAAGTTCTGCTGCTTGATTGGGCTAGAACTTGTCTCCCTTTTTCAATTAAATTTGTATCAACTTTCTTTGATAGTTGGAGGATTTCCTTCTCTGCTTATACTTTTCTTTAATTCCTTTACACAAGTTGGAAGCTTAGCTAATTAGGGGCTTGCCCTGAGGGAACCACTCCATTTATTCCATTTAGCATTAAACTTTTCTGTAAACGTTTTATGTCCTTAAACATCAGACATGGCTCCAACATTACATTTCCTGGTGCTCCTTTTCTCAAAGTGTACATTTTATATTTTTCCTTGCTTGGCTTGCTCCTTTTCATTATAGATCTGCATAAGAGTTACCACTAATAACCACACAACAGAGTCAATACTAGGCTGTGTTGAACTCTCCTCTGCTAATACCAATAATCCAATACTCATTTTAGTCTCAGGCATATTTTTTGGACAAGGACAAAAAATAGCCCCATTCTTCTACTAATTATCACAATAATAGTCTCTAAGCCACTTATTAATGTTTTCTCCTCTGAAACCTGTTGAGTTAGGCCAGGATAAGTTACATTGCTCTTAGCACCACTGTCTTCTGTGCTAGTTTAACTCATTAAACCCTGATTAAGGCATTCAACAATTTCCTAATCCAAAGTCCCAGAGTTCACACTCTGCCAGCAAGCATCATGGTCAGGCCTATTAAAATAATGTCCCATGCTTGGTACCAACCTCTGTCTTGGTCAGTGTTCTATTGTTGTGAAGAGACAGTATGACCAAGGCAACTCCTATAAGAGAAAGCATTTAATTGAGACTTGTTTTTTGTTTTAGAGGTTTAGTTGATTATCACCATGGTGGAGAACGTGGTGACACACACAACTGGTTCCCCATGCAAGCAGGAAAAGAGTAACATTGGACATTGCTGGTCTTTTTAAACACAAAGCCTACCCCCACTGACACATTTCCTCCAACAAGGCCACACCTACTGCAACAAGCTATACCCACTAATCCTTCTCAAGTAGTGCCACTCCCTGATGACTAAGCATTTAAATGTACAAATCTGCAGCAGTCAGTGTTATTCAAATCACCATACTAGGTTATCCAAGATTTATTGCATGAATAAATATGAGATATGTTCATTTAAGTAACATGAAAATAAAACCCTTATACATGAGACCTCTGTAGTAGGTGAATGTTTATTTTGTTTTATCACCTATTTTATTTTATTTTGTGGTTCTTAGAATTTTTACTGCCTTCCATCTCTTAGTCCTTCCAATCCCCCAACACTAGGAAGGAGAGAAAGAAGGTTAGAGGGAAGAGGGAAATAGGTCTCTTTTAATTATTTCCTTCTGATTAGGGTCACCAGGTTCTTTGTGGCAATACCATTCTTAGTAGTCAGGATATCTAGCACTCCAGCAAACTTGCACCAGCAAACACAGCAGTGGAATGAACCAGCAAACCAGCAAACACAGCAGAAGTACAAACGAACAACAGTGTGGGGAAGCACCAGCACCAGGGAGAACAGCAGTCTCTTCCTTCCTCAGAGAACCCCTCCTCCCCCAGTTCCTCTCTGGGCTTTGGCATTTTTACCCTTCTCTGGAGTCCTCAGAATTAAAATTTCCACAGCTAGTTAAACCATCCCCCTGCAAGAGCACGAGAGGCAATCATAGTTAATAGCTGTGGGCAAACTGAAGCAACCTCATATCCCATAGCTGGGCCTATAACAAAAACATTCACATAACTGAATTTTTTAAGAAACAAAAACTCTTACCACAGATTCTCAGTTAATTGTGGCTTTCCAGCTATTAACTTCCTCATCTTCTCTATTGTGTAGAAGATCTGCCTTAAGAACTTTTGGGTTGAATGTTCATTTGGTTTGAATATGCAAGGCACAATATTTGCCCAGTGATGTACTTCAGCTACACACTAGGAATTCCATCTCTAACATTTCCTGAGTTGGATGAAATTATGAACAAGTGAACATGGGACAATCAAAATGGTTCTCAAAGAAACAAAACTATCTTTAAGAAGGAATGTGGTGACATGAATGTTAACTCAGAGGTAAAAGACACAGCAAGTTGAGAAAATAAAATACAATTTCTTGTTAGCAGTCTTCTAGTGCTGCTGTACAAGATGATACAGACTGCATGGATAAAAAATCAAAGATTCATTTCCTCACAGTTTCAGAAGCTAGATGTTCAATATCAAGGTGGAGCACCTCTGATTTCTTCTAAGACAGGACTCTATGGCTCAGACATCTGCCTTCTCACTATATCCATATATAGATTTTCTCTGGATACATATGGCTCTGGTGGATTTTCATTTATAAGGACACTAATCCTATCAGATCAAGTTCCCAATCTTGAGATCTTGTTTCATCTTAATTATCTCTTTAAAGGCTCTATACCCAAATATAGTCACATCGGGGATTCTAATTATCACATAGAAATTTAGTCCACAATATGTCTGTCTGGGAGAATGCTCTTTAGTTGTTCCAGAAGGATTCTAAGAAATTTCATACAGAGGTAACAAACCACCAAATCCAGTGGTACCGCCAGCTCAATGACATGTTTGAGTATCTTTATCTTCAGCAATTCTTCTTGCGAATATAACCCTACAGTCAATCTGATAAGTTTTAGGGACTTCCAAACTTGTGAATTATTAACTTAGTAAATAAATTGAGGTGAATAAGCTTCTACTTTACCTGCATCATTATGGTTCAAAGTATTTAGTTTCTCATATATTTAATCAGTCCAATGACAGGTAACACTCAAGAAAGGCCTCTCCAATGGAATACATTTTATTCCTTTTATGAAATATTAATCTTCTCTTTTCTTTTATAATTTAATTTTGTATAGCTATATATTTTAATAAATTTTGTTTTGTAAAGTCCAAACATGATTTCAACTTCATTATGAAATATTAGGTAATAAAATATGTCTTAGTAACAGCCTAGTATTTTTTAGGAGTTTTAGTATTTTTATCTTGTTTTTATATACAATGAATCAATTTAAAAGGATTGTAATATTTTAACTATTGTTTCCATTTTAAAGAAGAAATGTATACTTCATTACACTATTATTAGATAAATTTGAAATAATCATATATAGTAAATTATGACTCTAGTGGCATAACAAGAAAATTTAGTGAACCCTTGCTGAAAACATGTGCATTGGAACTAAAATGACACATATCCAGATATTACTTATATTAACTGGAAATATGGCCTTCATCAGTCCTTTAATCTCAGTTATTATATATAAAAGCCAGAACAAGGACAATAACATAACCATATCACCCTCAGAGAGGTAAAAACCGCAATGTAAAAGTGTATTTGAAAGATTTTTAGAAGACTTGAAGATAGAGTATAAGTTATTTTTTTCTCTTTCACATTTCCTTTCCATTCTTAACTAAATCTGGATGAGATCTCTATATCTTGAACAATTCTGTCTTCAGCAAACTCTATCTTTATGAGGTTAAACCCATCTCAGACTCTCAGCACTAGTATATCATCCACCAAGGTGTCTTTTATGCTTATATTTTAATTGCTTCACTCAAAATTTCAGTGTAGTTACTGTATTCCATTAGTCTAACCTCTCTATGCTGCTTTCTTGATCTTTGTTAGAAGTAATAGTCAAAGTGACTCAAAAGAGTCAGGCATGGTCCGAAAAGGATAAAACTTGGAAGCAGGTAAGTCAACAGTCTGGCTCTGCCAAGACAAGGTAGGCAAGTCCTTCATTAGTCTTGCTTTGCAATTAATGTCTGTCAGAGATACTGGGCCAAAAGGCTGAAGGTAGATGCTCTAATGTATTGAGAGAAATTGGGGACTGTCCAGGGAGCCAGTTGTCTATCTTGGAACAGACAGTCAGTTGTCAGCTTTGGAAGCTGCTGGCTCTGTACTTCCTGTATAATCAGATATATTTATCCTTCTCAGGTCTCTGATGTGGTTGAAGATTAGATACTTATAGCCTCACAGTTAAATTTTAAGTAGTTTAGGAATTAAAAGGATGTTCTAGGTCTAAGAATATGTTTTTAAGTTGGTAATGCAATTTAGGATGGAAGGTGAGTTAGGTATAGAACTTTAAAGTCATTGAGATAGATAGGTAATAGAATATTGATATCAGTTGCCAAATACACATGAACTGGACATTGGGAATGTGTTATACCTTATAATTTTCATAATTGCGACCTAAATATTCTTATTGTTTTGTATTGCATTTAGTCCTATAAGGAAAAGAGAGAAAAAGAGCCTTTTATTGGACTAAGAGGTGGTACTGTTGGGGGGAAAATACACCTTAAATTTAAAAGTAAAAGCATATAGAAAGGTGAGGGGGGAGAGGGTAGGAGGGTGGGACCAGAATGGGAAGGAGGGAAGAGACTATGATTGAGACGTAACTTGAAGAAATAAATAAATGTTTAAAAATGAGAAAAGAGATGAAAAATAAAATTATAACTGAAAAAAAAAAAAAAAAAGCTCAGCCATGATGGCTCATGCCTGTAAATCCCAGCACCTAGAAGTAGAGTCAGGAGGATTAAGACTTTGGGGACTCCCTGGGCAATAGAGAGAGATCCTGTCTCAAATGATCAGAGTTTGGATATAGTTCATGGAGAGCACTTACCTAGAAAATATCTGGTCCTGAGGTTCTCTCCAGCACATACATACATACATACACACACACACACACACACACACACACACACACACACACACACACACAGAGCATAAAACTAAAAGATCTTAAATATATACTTAATAATACTAATCATTGTATTTATCTTCCCCTATAATATTTAGTTTCCAATAGAAAGAAAAAAGGAATAAATCTGTAAGAATACTTGACCTTATCATAACATTTTGATTAAAGGCACTGATATATTTCAAGAACATATAAAATGGAAAGTATTATTTTGTTGTACTATTCAGAAAATATGAACAAAGTATTCATAAGTTCATACAGAAAAAGGGACTGGGAGCTGGAAAATTCTGTTTTCCTAAGCAACATTTCTCATCTAACAAAGCAAAACAAACAATGCACACTAGGAAAAACATTTAATATAAATGTTATACACAGGCAGAGTTGTGGCAGAGGATGTTGGATAGCTGAAACTAAATAAAGAGAATAATTCATTTTATTTTCTTCAATAAAAAATATAATTTACCCTATAAGGAATAGAAAGGAGAGATAAATGAACAAGTAAAACATCTTAAAATTTTTTGATGCACTATCATTACAGCATTCAAAAACAACATTAAGCAAATAGACTAATATTAAATTAATGCTGAGATGATTAATGCTATCTTAAGTTACTTTAATATCACCACAAAATGCACTATGACCAAGAAAACTCACAGAGGAAAGAGTTTATTTGAGGTTTGTTTTCAGAGAATGAGAGTCTATGATATCAGAGAGGGAGTAGCAGATGAAAGATGACTGAAGCAACAGCTAAGAGATCACATCTTGAACTACAAACCAGAGGCAGAGACAGTTAACTCCAAACTGCCCAAGTACTTTTGAAACCTTAAAGCTGTCCCCCAGTGACACACTTCCTCCAGCAAGGTCACACCTCCTAATCCTCCCCAAACAGCCATCAACTGGGGACAAAGTATTCAAATATCTGAGATCATGACAGGGGAATGGTGGCATCTAATTGAAGCTAATGCAGGTGCAGCTCTCAAATGAAGGGATGAAGGAAAAATGAGTTCATATATAAAATATCATATTATTATATCCCTTGGTCTGGTACTATGATTAACAGAAAAGTGTGTAGGGTCTAAAATTGTGAGAAGTCTCTGGGAACTCCAAATACTGCACAGTTTCCAAATTGAAAAAGTTAGAGAATTTCATTTACTTGGGGGAACCAAATTTGCTCACTGTCTTAAACCAAAGTATACAAAGCAAACAATAAAAAAGAGAGAACAAAATGAAGAATATATGTTTATTAGACATGACTAAGACAGAGCCTAGCAACAATCACACATTAAAGCAAAGCAAATACAGTGAGCATGACTGCCCAAGTTTATTGCCTGAAGACTTTCAATATCAGCATTTAAAAACAAAACAAACAAAAAAAAAACCCACAAGGGTACTGTGAACTGAAGAGACATATCTGAAAATCTTGGAAAGCCAAAGTAAGCATAAACCATGAGGAGAAAGTTCCAGAAAGAAAAGCAGGGAGGCTACCAGTCTGGGCTTTGCCCTAACATGTGAAGAACCTCCCATGAAGACAGAAATATAAAAGGGAACGGTGAGAAAGAGAGAGAGAGAGAGAGACTCTACCTTGAGTGGGGCCAGTAGTGTTTCATTTCTCCTGTAAATGAAGTAGAAAGAGAGAAACTGAAAGGAAAAACTGGACAAATAGAAGGAAAGAAAGTCCTAAACTTTGAGTTGAAACTCATCAATGTATTTGTCTCTGTCAAAGTAAGGAAGCTAGGTTTGTGACATTAGAGATTCCACACATTTATCAGGAGACACTTGGCTATTTCCTGGGTTCAGCAAACATGCTGTAGCTAGACTTTTGGCTACTTTGTGGGTTCCTTTTTCAACCACTCTTCTCCACCCTTATTCCACCCTTCCAGCCCCCCAACACTAGGTAGTAGAGAAAGAAGTTTAGAATGAAAAGGGGATGGTGTCAATATCTTTAGACTACTTCCTGCTGAATAGTGGTATTGAGTTCCTTAAGGAAAATTTGATCTTCCTCATCTTCATCATCAGGATATTCAATTTCTTCTACTTGTCTCTGCATATGACCACTTGAAAAACAGCAACCAACCATAACAAAAGCAATCAGCACTCACCACCAGCAGGAGCCACAAGCCACTCTCAGGGCTCTGGTATTTATATACTCTCTCAAGAGTCCCTAGAATTCCACACATCACACACTTGCAGAAATTATTTGCAACTGGCAAAATCATGCCCCTGCCAGAGCATGAGACAAATCATAGTCAGCTGGCACACCTACAATTAAAATGGCAATATATCCCCATAACATTTCTTTGTTTTTTACTGATATCAAAATTACAAAATTCTCACTACATATGTAATTATTGATTTTGAAGAATCTAGGTGACTACATATAAATGGAACTGATAACGCAACAATACTTTCAGAAGTAAAATACTGAAAAACAAAAAAAGGCTATGAGAATCACCACCAAAGAAACCAAAACAAAAAGAATGGCAAAAGATAACTGAAAATTACTATAATACCTGTTAAAGAGACTTGCAAAAAATAGATATATAAAAGAATTTTTAAAAAGTGCTGCAAGATTTCCCTGAAATATACATGGTTGTCAAACCTCTTATAAATAATACTAAAAATAGACATTTAAAATAGCCAAAGACACAGCCAATGAAGTAGAATATAAATAAAAACCCACAAAGCTCAGGAATTGTCATAGAAGATGGGCAAAAATATCTTACTAATCAGAGGTAGTGAACATCTGTAGCTAAACAATATTTGTTACACTCATGAAATCTGTGGCTGTGACTTCATGAACAAGACCTACACAAGATTGGACTATCATGAATAGGAGAGTGCTTACCAAGTACTAGATCAGGAGCTATTGGCAAATGATGCAAGCGAGGGGAAGAACAGTTCATGTTCTTCAGGAATGTGATCCTGGAGAGAGTCCCTTGCTCTAGTAGTTGGTCCTAGACTAGTGCCCACCATGGCAGTAGTGAGTGCACTCAGTGGGTTGAAAACAGAGAACACTTGAAGTTTGGAGGGAAAAATGGTAGAAGGGATGAGGAAAAATTGGAGGAGAGGAAATGGGGGGAACTGATTAACTCATGTTATATACTTGTATGAAATTCTCAAAATATAGCAAAATCAGAAAAAATAATGAGGATGAATAGAAGTGAAATTAAAACATATTGAAAAGGCATAAACAGGTAAATCTCGGGAACTTTAAAGTGAATGGTAAGAAAAAAAAGAAGATGGAATGCCAGGATGAGACTAATTACAGTAGAAGAATCGTTAGAGAAGAAAAGACAGAAGTATGCTTTGGAAAAAAGATTTTGTTCAAACTGAAATAATGCAATAATAAACAAAAAGACTCATATTCAGGAAGACAACTGGAAAGATATCTCTTAGGATGCACATTTTGCTAATATCTAAGGAAAGCTAGCATTAAGACAAACACACTAGAGTCTCAGAAATGAAAGTAAAACCCACAAACAAGGAGAACTGGAGGCCTGTCCACCTGCATGTCTGACACATGATGATTCACAATGATCTGTAACCACAGTTCTAGTGGGACTTTTCCTTCTTCTTGTCAACACAGACACCAGGAAACTATGTGATATGCAGAAACACATGAAAGCAAAACACTCACATACATCAAATAAAAGTAAATCTTAAAAAGGAACAGCACAATACATTAATAATAACTAGTTTTAAATTTTGAGATATAGCTATGAAAGACTTCTGAAAGATGTTTTCCAAGAACAGACTGTAAAAGTTTTTGATCAAGCAATTCATGACTCCTTTTGAAAAATTAATTGTTTCAACAATTCCTAATCTTTTTGTTAATCTTTAAATATTTTTACTGGAAGGAT
Source organism: Lophiomys imhausi (assembly GCA_907164525.1). NCBI lineage: Eukaryota > Metazoa > Chordata > Mammalia > Rodentia > Muridae > Lophiomys > Lophiomys imhausi. Next base: position 7,076,235 of record CAJQZJ010032097.1, read on the forward strand.
ATGCACTGCCTTCATTCATCTTATGTAACTTTTGTGAAAATACTGCCTGAATTTTCTAGTAAAAAAAAATCTTAAAAATTTTTTCTGGAATATAGAAATATCCAATTTAAGTAGTTAAAAAGTGCACTATAATTTCTGCTGCACTGCAGTCTTTCCTACATTTTTTTTCACATTTTTAAGAAACTGTCTTTTCAGATAACATACAATATAAAGGGCAGATATGGATAGCATACATTTACATATACTTCTAAAGTATTACTGGGACTCTTCTATTGGTACTGGATGGGCAATAAGAGACACAGTAGCTGAGTTAGCAGAATAAGCATTTGTTCCTATAGTAATAGCAAAAACTAAAATAAAAAAGACCAGTAAATGTTAACATAGAGCATAAGATCAAGCAAAGACTGAAACTAGCAAAGACCAAGGAATAAACTTTTCAAAAATTTGTTTCTAATTGCCTTCCATTTAAAGGAAGCAATAAGTAGCTATAAAATTCTGGTTATAGTTCATTAAATCAAGTTATTACATATTTAACTTATAGGAAATTCTTTAAAAGGGGCAAGTAACATGATATTGATACTTTGTTATGTTATATCCTATATTGCAAAGCTTATTAGAAAAATCATATCTAACTGTTAGTCTATTGCCTTAGAATAAAATATAAGGAAATAAACTCCTGGAATAAAATAATTAAGTTGTTTGGTTAAAGTTAATTACTAAATATAAGTTGGCATAAATATTGACTAAATGGATAGTTCAAAACATGACTTTGCTTTTCTCAGTCAAGAAACATGATCTATAAAACTTAATTGAACACGTACCAGTTTCCTTCATAGAAGGATTGAGCTCATTGACACAGGTTGTCAACAAATCCTAAGACACTTGGTTTTTTAAACTTACTTTGCTTTAATGTGGGAAATCCAAATTTAAAAACTTCTACTAGATGTTATAACATTCTGTTAAACTCATTCTAATTTAATCATTTTACTTTGCTGTGCTTTACAGTCAGCTAGTATATTCCTTAGAGAAATCAAATTTGAAGACACTTTAAATTCAAATAGTTCTACTGCCTATCAGAAGAATGATGGAAATACTAATTTGTCATGTCATCTTATAACACAAACTAGGAGCACATATATCAAATATAAGAATATGAGTAATGTATACAGATTCTAGATTTCCAGAGAGAGAAGTGAAAATATTACAAATTGAATGGTCAAAATAGAGTGGTAGGCAGTATCACTCAGGAAGTTTTTGTTCCAACACAGAAAAGAGAACTCACAAGACTTTTGAATGAACTTAACATTGATGATACACAAAGATAACTCCACAGTGGGTTTTGCTGGTCAAAATTAGCCCAGCTTATAAATTGTGTAGTACTGGTTTTAAATTAGGACATTACAGACAAGAGAGCATAAATAGGAAGTACAGAGGAATTTTAATCCAGAAACATGACTGCTCTGGCAAGAGATCACATCCAAAGACCTTCTATGTCTATGATCTGACTGGAATACAGATTATAGTAAGAGCTGAGTGGAATACAAAGACACACTCACTACATACCTTTAACCCAAACAATGAAAATAAGGTTAGTTTATAGAACGAAGCAGCCATGTTTTAAACTGACTTCTAATTAAGAGATAGACAAAATGATAAATCTCAGAAAGACTTAACACAATGAGTCAGAGATAGAATGCACTGTCTAAGTGAGGCTACTTAACTGCAGCACAGGAAGACAGATTTTTTTTTTTAACCAAGAGTTTCTTACCAGGATAGTTTTACAGACAGGTTGTACAGACAACAAGCTAGACAAAGGTGAAGGCAGAACAAGCCAGAGAATGAGAAGGAATCAGAAGATAAAAACCTATTGTTAGAATATGTCTGAGGCCAGGCAAAGAAATTCAGTAAGAAGCCAAGAGAAACCAGCTTGAATCAGTCAGTTTGGAGAGGAGTTTAGACCAGAATACCTGAGTTGAACCAGCCAGCAAGAATTCGGGAAGAGTTGGGCTTGGGAATGATTCTTACTTCATTCCCTCATTTGAACAAATAAAAACAATATTTATAAGGAAGTGAAAATATTTCCTTGTCTAGATATAAGAGAAAATAAATATGTAAACCATTATTTTATTTATATCCACCTATTTTCACTACTTACCTTCATAATTTAATTTTTTTATATTCCCAGCTACTCAATGTGTTCATTTTGTTCTACATTGCCTCCAAATCCTCAGTCTTGTCTCCTGTACTCTGTAATGATCTGCTAGACCCTTCCTCCCAATTTAGAAACCACTTTTCTCTGGGAAGCTGGTCTGGATATGTAATAGGTATAAGTTAATCTTACCAAAGCAATTTAATATTTTCAAATTTGATTGATGATAGAAATTATCTGAACTGCAATTATTTGGCACTAGAAATTTTAAAACTTCACAAGTATATTCCAAAGCAATTGATCTGTTTGAGTTACCTTACAACAGCTAGTATATATGTGCATGTATCAATATTATTGTGTTACATATGCTAATATTTACATGGGCTTATTTCTACCACACAAATATGTAATTATATACAATAATAGATGGTATACAAAATAGATTACAGAGTGACACAAAATACACTGTCCAAATTGATTTAAATGTTAACATCAAACAAGCAACAGACATCTGACAGGAAGCCCCTATTAAGACACTGGCTAGATCAGATATGCCTCTATGCATTTCCATGGAAATTTTTCTTTATTTTTAATAGATACAAGTGCCATGCCTGTGAGAGGGTTCTGAGCTCTATAAGAAGTCTAGCCAATTATGATGCTGAGCTTGAATGAACCAGAGAGCAAGTCAGAAAGCAGCATCCCTCCATAATTTCTGCTTCAATATCCTATTTTGAGTTCTTTCCCTGACATCTCCTAATGATGAACTGAGACCTAGAAGTGCAAACTAAATAAATCCTCTCCTATCCAGTTTGTTTGTGTGCATGTGTTTTATTACAGCCACAGAATTAAACAAGGCATGCACTATTAGTTAAATGGCCATTTAGGTTCCATAAAATTTTGTGATACAAATAATACCAATGAATGTTTTGAAAATATCCCTTTCCATCTATGACTTCCATTAACATATCATTTTTCCTGGCTTCCTGTTGCTATGATAAACATTTACCAAATATAATTTAGGGAGGAAAAGATTTTTAGGGCTTAATGGTTACAGTCCATCATCAGAGGAAGGAAAGACAGAAACTCAAGGCAAGAACCTGGAAGCAGAAACTAAAGCAAACACCATGAAGGACCACTATGTATCAGCTTTATTTCTCCAACTTATAGTCTTCCAACTCTTTATGGAACCCAATACCCCCAGGCCCAGGGTAGCATTGCAAACAATGGGCTGGGTTCTTACTTCAATCATCACTATCCCACAAGAATTCATGTTTAGCAATTATAAGTATGATATGTAGATATTTTTACGAGTCCTGATACTTGTTAAACTATACTATCTTTTTAGACTATTCTAATCAGTTTTCATGTATATGGCAAAAGATAAGAAAAACTCAAATGTTGACAGTTTTATTTTGCCTGAGCTTTAGTCACTGGTCAGTTGGCTTCACCGTTGTACATTTGAAGCAACAACCATAGCAGCATTAATGCAAGTAGGACAGAATTTCCTTCATGGAAGTCAGGCACAGAGAAAACTAGAGTGACAAAGCTAAGATAAGATATAGTCACCAAAGACATGAATGTATAGTCCCATTTTCTTTAACTAGCTTTCACCTCATAACTTGCCACAGTTTGCCAATATCACATCAATATTGAAACCTAACAGGGAATTTATCCATTGAAGAGATCAGAAACTGGATGACCCAGTAGTAACATCCTCCCCCTCCACATCTTAGTATTGCTCCATTAGAGCCAAGTTTTAACACATTGTTTTCCTCTGGAATATATTGGACATCTGTTGATGTCATTTAACTAACAGGTCCTCTTATTACTCATTCACATACCTGAGCCACGAAGAGCAGGTCATTGTCTTTAATTGCACGAAAACCTTCCTTCCCATGACCTCAAATTAATTAAAACCCATTCTTTATTATTTTTCTTAGGAATATGATCTCTTGGTTTTTTAATCTGTTTAGAGTCAGTATATCTCTATTTCTCCTTTTTTGTTTAGCTCTCTGACAGCTGATTTAAGCTGGCAGGGGATGAAAGGTATTTAAAGTGTACAGTGGGGCTCTGTTCACAAAACTCAGCTATTGTCTGCTTTGTGGTACACTGACAATCACTGTGAACTAACTGTTGTTTGTTAAACAAGTCTAATTTTGCTACTGTACTTCATATGAAATTTGAGTTTTCTTTATGGCACATCTTCATTCATCTTTTTCTTTGTTTGTGTTTCTGTGGCAAACCAGAACAGAAGAAAAAAGGCAGATGACAGGAAAGATTGTGTCTAATGGACAACAGTTAGTGTAGACTACCCTGATATGTGATCCTATAACTGTCAGAGGAAACCTAGGCACCACAGAGAGAAAGGTGATGTATCATCCTGAATCAGAGTTGCCATTCCCTAACAAATTCCCCAAACTCCATCTGCAGAATTGATATTGGACACAATATCAAAGGTAGATAAATATGTTCTTTTTTTAAATTTATAATGGAAAGATTTAGAAAATGTTTTTTTTTTCCCAGCAAGAAGAGAAGTAAAGATAAAAGCCAAATTTATAACCCTCATAATTGTGGCCTAATTACCTCTGTTGTTTTGTATCGTATTTATTATTATAAGAGAAAGAGCCATTTGTTGGACTGAAAGGGGAAGCTGTTGGGGGGAAAAAGATATAACTTAAACTTAAAAAAAAGAAGGGGATGGGTGGTTGAGGGGGAAGAGGGTGGGAGGAAGGGACTGGAGGGGGGAGTAGGGAGGGAATTGCGATTGAGATGTAACTTGAAGAAATAAAAAATAAAGTAAAAACAAAAAACAACAACAACAAAAAAGCAGGCTGAGCAAGCCATAAGGAACAATCCAATAAAAAAAAGATAAAAGCAAAATGAGTTGAATATAACATGAGCATTCAAAATTTAAATTCCTTATAAATTCAGCAATGTATGTCATGGCTAATACAGAATACTTATTTAAAACTTTCATGCGCTCTCAGACTGGATCCAGAGGAAAATAAGGAGATGCACATAATGAGGGAAAAGGAATGAAGTATTTAGGTTTTTTTTTTGAGCGAATGATGAGCCATATAAGACAGATATGCCTAAAAACTAGACAGGAAGGACTATTTATTTGTTTTAAAACAACTTGATAAAAATAATTCTTTTGATATTTATACCCTATTAAACACCTAGCAAATACTAGTTTAAAAAAAAACTCTATTTTTTACCCAATATGAGTAACAAATGTATTGTATGTAAGAAGCTCATACTTGGCCACATATGAGTACATGTAAAAAGTGGTTCGAGAACTCTAACACAGACATTTTAAAATGTGCTTAGTAGTTACTTCCATCTAACATTGAAGAGTTTTGGTTTTATTTTGGTTGTTAATGCTATTTACAAAGCAGTTTAATTAGGAAAAAAATGAAAGAAATGTGAAAATGTCTTTATTTTGAATTCTTCCACATGCTGATTGTTCCTGATATTAGATACAGTGGCATATATTCAGAGAAGGGGCACAACATAGATAGAGCAAACAAAAATTGGACAAAACACAGGAAGATGACATTTACAATGCAGCTGACAAAGCTAGTCACGTCACTTTAAATAATGTGGCAGGCTGCAAAACTATAGTAATTACCAGAATTTCATTTTCATTAACTAATAAACCAAGGAAAACAATTTAAGTATCTGAATGTCATTTTTCAAATGAAAATAAACTGTAAACATTTGAATAGCATCACAGCAGGGATGACATACCTAAGGAAATCTATTGAAATATGTTGGAGGATTCATCCCCTTCTATCACATTAAAACTGCAATTGACTGTAAACCTCCTACCACTCTCCACTGAGACTTTAATTGTAAAGATTCCTGTTACATATCATATTAGAATTTAGTTAAAATTGTAGAACACATTATTTCCAATCAGACAGCCAACCATCACTCACAAAGATTTTTAAAAAGGTGATTAATAATTCAGCTCAGATAAGGAAAAGATCTATATTTATACCATCTTCTCAGCCACCATAAACTACCTGACAATTGTTCAGTAATGATGCCCAGTAAATTCTTTAAAATGGTAATTTGTCATTCTGTCACTTCATTTGTGACCTAAAATTCCTCACTTGAGGCATCATCAAATAAATTAATCACTTTCCAGGATCCATTTCTCTGTTCTGCACGTTATTATGCCCAGGCTCTCTTGTGTTTCTCTTCATTTACATATATTTAATGGCTGAGCCGTGGTTCACGATGGCACATAACGCACACATCTCATTACAGGTGAAATATTCTAACTGCCACTATCACTGGGAAAGAAAATAACTCTCCCAATTTAATTTTCCTGATGTAACAAAACCATGATTCTTCACTATGAAATGTTGATGCCGTCCGTCAGTCACAATCAATAAAATCATCATTGAAGTATGCCTTCTTCAGGATCTTTCCTTCAGACCAGTATTATTTGAGAAAGGTAATTAAACTCATAATATGTAATGAATGTAAATTAAGAAAAAGTCCTCATGTTAGCTCTCCAACTATGTGTATTTTACAGTTTTAATTTAAAATATTTCCCCTACCAACTTATAAATATATAAGGCCTGAATCCACATGCAGAAAGGTGAGTAACCCAGACAATCTTCATCAATGAATTGAAGTAATTTTTAAGAGATTATTGTCAATGAGATGTACCAAATGATGTAAGTTCATCTTTCCAATGAAAGGATACAGCATCTTTTTGTTTCTGGGTTTTCAGCCTTTCTGAAAATAGGGCCCATAGTATAGATGTTTTGTGTCATGTGATAAAATGAGCTAATTTTCCAGTAACTTAATCCATCTGCTTCCTGCCTTCTATGCTTGTGTCCTTAAGCAAGTAATTTTCTTGTTGAACCCACCTTATTGCCAGTTGCTGCCTAAAGACACCTATGGAAATGTGGATCAAAGAAGCAAACATTTCACAAATTGTGATTTGGGAATTAGGACTCAGAACTATTTCCACCTATTGTAAATATCTCAAATTGCTCTCATATTACTTTTGTAAAGGTCAACAAGGAGTGTTTTAAAGTAAACTCATGTCACATAAACATCGCCCATTTCTCTAAGTATTTTGCAACTTAATTTAACATTCATTAGCTGCTTCTCCCCACATACTTACAGGCATTAATTTCAGAGGAATGGTGTCTTACAGAAGTCCATTTGGAAAGGGGATTTCCCTCATTAAGAAGTCATCATCAAGAATGGGGGCTTTCTTTAGCTTGGAAGTGGTCCCTGTTTGCCTGTTTAAAATAATGCTTGAGAAAGTGTCTAACATAAGAAGTGAAATATTAACACTACATCTCTGCAACAGAGGCAGGAGTAGGTGAATATCATTGCTCCACAGATGAATGACCCAACTACAATATTGACAAACCATCCACAGTCACTATCTTCCTTCCTCATTAATTATCATATAGTTATCTTTAATGGGCATTTATTTAAGGAAGAAAAAAGACTGTGTGTGCAGTTTTCCATGTGTTTTCATTATCACAGCAGCATTCTGTTAACCTAAAGCAATGCTCTAGTACACAAAACCTGTCAGATTTAGCTACAAAATAGTGGGTGACTTTTTTTTGGTTCCTTGGGGAGCATGTGAATTTTGAATGTTATCAGCTCAGATTCAAGGTAGAGCTGAGCTGAAAGTTTTGGTGCTGTTCCAGCATAACACAAAGAAACCTGAAGTAAGAGGATGATCAGTAGAAGGATGGTGGTAGTGGTGTTGGCATGGTTAGAAAATAAACTTCTATCACAATTAAGCAAATAATGCGGAATTGGACTTCATCAAAATAAGTGTAGGGGTCTGCAAGATGGTGACCACCAGTCTGGTGACCTGAATTCTAAGCCAAAAGCCACACGGTAGAAGAAGAGAACCAATGTCTGCAATGTCCTCTGATTACATGCATGTCATGGCATAGGAATACACAGATACACACATATACATAATAAAATTTATTTTGTTAAGTTATAGAAAATGAGAGTAGAAGGGAGCAGTTTGTTTCAGGAGAGCTGAGCTTGGGTGGCTACTGGAAAACCATAACCATGTAGCAGTAAATGTCCTGTAGTAAAACAAAGACAAGTAAAACCTAGATGATAAGAAAGAGAGAGAGGGGGTTATTTATGAAGCCTGAATGAACTGTATGCACTTTAGCAAAACTGGCACTTTGAATATTTAATGAACTGTAGTATGTTTTAAAGAGAGATGGAAGTTGCCAATGAAGAAAATAGGAATGCATGTGAATAAGCTTTGTGGCATGAACAAAAAGGAAAGAAAGATCATTACAGACACAAATGCATTTATTAATTATGTTAAACATACTACCAAAGCTATTGATTGTTCACCTTGTGGAAGAATGTACTCAAGGAAACCAACCCTTTAATGAGAATAGGAACATTCTTCAGCATTAGGATTCCTTAACATTCAAGTTAGAAAAACCTGATCATTGAGGAATGTGCCCCAGTGACAAACTACAAAATATTGTTACTGCAATTGGTTATTTCAAACACCTTTTCAAAGCCACGTGAATTGTGATACTATGATCAAATTCCAAGCTGCAGTTGCTAAAATATATTTTGTGTGATAATTTTTAATTGAGAGTTTTCATGAAGCACAGCATAATAAATTCAAGGTAGACAGCTTATGCAAATATCCTGCTTTGCTGAAAGATCAAGGGTGTTTATAAGCTTAAATGACCAGATCTTCCTGGGACAGCTCATTGATAATTTGGAATATTTCAGAAGGTAAAGTAAACACTTAATTAATATTATTATTTTTTTTTTTTTGGTTTTTCAAGACAGAGTTTCTCTGTGTATCCTTGGCTGTCCTGGACTCACGTTGTAGACCAGGCTGGCCTCGAACTCACAAAGATCCGCCTGCCTCTGCCTCCCAAGTGCTAGGATTAAAGGCGTGCGCCACCACTGCCCGGCTAAGTAAACACTTTAAAGAGGATCAAAGAGAATGAGTTTGGTCTACCAGTTAATCATGTAATTATGCATAAATAAGTTTTTTTTCTCTTAACTGTCTTTTTCTCCTGATTTTTCCCCATTGTAAAATGGTAATTAAACAAAATATAAACATAACTTACAAAGTAGCTTTTAAATTTGTAAGCAAGTAGGGGAGGATGACTTAAAAATACTTAACTATTGGGCTAAATTACATATTTTTCTTTAATGTTGCATTAGTTTTCTAATGCTACCTTTAAAAATTAGCATGGACTAGGTGTATTAAAACACAAAAATGTATTTCCCTACAGTTCCAAAGGCTGGAACTTCATGACAAAATTCTTGACCTAACAGCCACCTTTGTGCTGTGTCCTCACAGGAAGGGTGTGTGTGTGTCTGTGCGTGCATGTGTGTACTCACATGCATGTGTGTGTTCATTTCTACTGGCATCTTTTCTTTAGATAAGGATACAAGCTATTTGATTAAGTTTCCACCTGGATAACCTCATTTAATCTCAAAATATTTATAAACCTATTATCTCCAAATAATCCTATTACTGCTGGTGATGACTTGAACATCAGAACTGGGAACATGGTTCAGTTTATAAACATGCATTTGTCTAATTCGTCATAAAAAAAAGAAGAAAAACCTCTTACGGTCACAGTGGGAAACACTGGCTGCTCCATCATATTAGATTCTGTTTGAAATTATATGACCCTTTCTCTTGTAATTGGGATCAGAAAGATCCATTTAATCATTTGGTTGCATATACATGAAAGTGTGAACACTGAGTGCAAGGCTCTCCACATTTGTTTTCTGAGCCACTATGATTTTATATTTGATAGGGAAGTGCTGCAGGGCTAAAGCAACCTACATGGCTGAGTCTCCATATGCAGGAAAGCTCCCTGCAAAGGATGTTGAATGCATTCAAAAGAATCTTGTTTCATTTATCATTGTGATAAACACATCCAAAAGAGGTCTCTAATGAATTACATCCATGTATGATCTCTTTACCTTGAGTGTAGACAGAAAAGATGGCTTCATTTTACCAAGAAAATGTGGGGGAGAAGTAATGGAGGAAGTCAATTCCTTGAAGAGATTACTTTTGTGGTAAAGATAAATAGGACATACCACTCAGGACCATCCTTTAAAGAGTTCCTATTCACCAGAATGCAAGAAGATACTCCCTTGCTCACCTTCAAGAAAGTAGATGCTATAATATAAACAGGCCAAAGAAGAACATATTAATGGAGTAATGTTATGCATTCTAAATGTTAATTAACTAAAACCTGCTTGCTTTCAATTAGTTTGTTTTCTAATCATTGTCTCTGATTGGATGAACAAATGCTGAGGCCTGAGATTCAGCAAAGACAGAGGTAAGTGGGACTAAAGTGCTCTGGCTTCCGAAACAGAGAGGTTCATGGGAAGAAGAAGCCTTGAAGATGAAGTTGAAAGAAGAAGAAACCTCCAGTAACTAGAAGAGGAAGAAGCCAAGAACAGGAGGGAGGATACACACCATGGGTTAGAGAAAAGAACCTCATTCCCTGTGGCCTGGAACACTGGCAAAAAGTGGAGAATAACAGTCCAAGGAGATGTATGTGTATATGGGGTCATATTTGGGGAATAGAATTAAGAGCTAGCTTAGGTGGGTTAAGATTGCACAATCCAGGCAAAGGCTTGTTAAAATCCATCAGGTCTCTGTGTGCTCATTTATAATGGTGGGTTAAAGATTAACACCACTGATCCAATTAACCATAATCTAAATATTGTAAATAATTTAATTAATTATTTCTACAAATGGCACCCAACATAATGTAATTAATTAATTCTACAACAAATGGTTAGAAAACACTGATTTCTTTGCATTTTGAGTATCTCTTTGTCTATAACAAGCAAAAAGCTCCACCTGCAGTCTTAAAATTTAAGTCAAGTTTTGTCAACTGTGTCCACGTGGAAAACAATCCCCACTTCTAAAATGGAACACAGCCTCATCAACAACTTGTCTGTATCCCTGTACAGTGTTGAGAAGATACTGCCAAGCTGCTCTTACATTTCTCTATTCATTAAAATTATAAGGCAATAGCTCTGCCAAGACAGGGTAGGTAAGTCCTTCATAATTCCTGCTCTACAACCAATGTCTGTCAGAGAAATGGGGCCAAATGGCTGAAGATTGATGCTGTAATGTATGGAGAGAAAATGGGAACTGTCCAGGCAGCCACTGGTATGTCATTTTTTAGTTTTGGAAGCTGCAGGCCCTGCACTTCCTATATAATCAGATATATTTATCCCTCTCAGGTCTCTGAGGTGGTTGAAGAATAGATAGCTAGAGTCTCATAGTTAAATTTTGAGTTGTTTAGGAATCAAGAGGGTGTTCTGGATCTAAGAAGATATTTTTAAAATTATGAGGCAAGTTAGTATGAAAGCTGAGTTAGATATAGAACTTTAAACTCATGGAGATGGTTAGATAGTAGAATGTTAAAGTCAGGTGCCAAATACATATGGACTGGACATTGGGAATGTATGCTAAGCCATATAACTCTTATAATCGTGGCCTATTTATTTCTGTTGTTTTGTATTGTATTTATAGTTATAAGAAAAAGAACCATTATTTGGACTGAAAGGGAGAGCTGTTGGGGGGAAAAATAAATACCTTAAACTAAAAAAAAAAAAAGAAGGGAAGAGGATGGTGGGGCTGAGGGGGAGGAGGGTGGAAGGGTGGGACTGCAGGGGGGAGTAGGGAGGGGATTGTGATTGAGATGTAACTTGAAGAAATAAAAAATAAATTATTAAAAAAACTTATAATTTAAAATATACATTTATATAATAAAGTTTCAATTTTTAATAATACCTTCAAAAAATATTATAAGGCAATAGAGGTGTATCATTGCAACAAATGAATCTGCAATCACCAGCAGTAGTAGAAACTAGACAGAACCATTCAGACTTTCAGACTGTTTGTCTTAACAACATAATCACTAATGATTGGCACAGAGAAAAATTCACAGACAAAACCAATAATGCAAATACTAAAAAACAATCAGATGCACATCAGTTTAATTATAATTGGCATGAGTGCAGAATAAACTCATTCAGAAGGTGTATTCACTGAATTTAAAGACACTTCAAGGCTTAGGGGGCTATTGGAAACACTGAATTTCAAAAATAAAACCCTCAAATAACCCTACAGCACAAATTCAATAAATATTAAATTTATTTATTATATTGTAATTAAAGGGAGAGTCTTTGTTACAAACACCATCTCTGACTTTTACAACTACAACTTCTTAGTTGTGTATTATGATCCCAAGTCTCACATTTCTCACTTAGTTCAAAAGGAAAGTAAGTTAAAGTAAGCATTGTCCTAGTAAGAATATTACTCCACTTTTAATCTAATGTAATTTTCCTTTCTTTCATTACTCACACTAATATATATATAGGCTGTGTTTGCTGATGAGCAGAGGAATATCAACACAATCCATACACGTAGGAAACTTCACATGTCATTTATTCATGTATACTTACAGAGAAGAGACAGATATAATTGAAATCGTTACAGTTTTTAGACATGCAAAGAGCTAAATGCTCCAGTGCTTAGACGGGGACTGGCTAACGAATCACAGAATGGAATCTTCAAGCATGACAAATTCAAAGAGAATATTGTAACAAGTGTCTTTGTTTTGTTTGGGGATTTGAGCACTAAATAAAACATCAGAGAATGCCTTCCTTACTTCAGAAAGGGAATGTTTCATTGGAAATAAGTGATAAAGTACAATATTTTCTCTATAGTAAAGAGAACATCGACAAATCAGTTCAGCAAATAAACAGTCTCTATGCTCCTTGCTACTAAAATACAAAGCACCAGGAATCCTTGTCTCTTGTGAACTGATTTAGTAATAGTACATAGCTGCTGCTTTCCAGAAGGGCATAAAAACAGATCTCCTTGACATGATGCATTCGGTTTTGTTCCTGATGGATTTTTCTAACATTTCATTCTAAAATAGTCTCCTTTTCTTTCTCTGATGTCTCACTGCAAGTGCATTGAGTGCTACATCTACACTACAGTTACAGAGATGTGCAAAAGGAGAAGTTGTCCATTGTGAATAATGCTGCTGTAGCTCAGGTGGGCGGTAGCTCTGTGGACTTCAGCACTTTCCGAGGAATGGTGTCCAGTAAATATATGAGCCTTGTTCCACCTCTGTATGCTTTGCTAAATCAAACAGCCCAGATCTGACAACGACAACTTACTCTAGCCATGGCTTCTTCTCTCTTAGTAGTCTCACTTCTGGGGAAAGAAACATAAACCTAGAAATACATTTTCCCTGTTTTTCTTATTGCACAATATAATGAGGTTTTTTTGTCTTTTGTTTTTGTTTTGTTTTGTTCTTAAATTGTTAACATTCCCACTGACTGTTTTGGTTTCCTTTGGAAGTCAGTTTCAATGACAATTTCTAGTAGATGTGCATTTGCTCCTCGGTGCTGGGAATTGTTATTTGTTAGGTTTTTTTCTTTCTTTCTTTCTTTCTTTTTTATAGGCACATCCTGTTTTCAGTAATTGGATGTACCACCAAGGAGTTAAACAAAAGATGAAACATCCTTCAAAGGAAGACAAATGGAATTAATATTCCAGTTGGGTAATTACAACTCAACAGCCAAAAGGAACTCCTTCCCTGTTCAATTGCAGATTGTTGTGCAACAGGGTTCTGTTACACTCGCAACCAACTTCCTTACACTACACAGGAGAGTGCTTTGCAAATTTTGGTTAAAATAATTTCTTCTAATGTTCGGAGTGGCTAGTTTATTGACTCCTTCACAATTGTCCAGCACAATACAGCAAATGATCTAATTTTTTCTCAGTGTTCTTGTTACTCTACTGCTATTTAAGCCCCCAAATCTATAAATTATTCTGCATTACTCACAATGTAATATGACTTATATTCCTTTTACTGTAAGTATGGATTTAATATATAAAAACATAGACTCAAGAGTCGAACAAACTTTGTTCAAACCTTAGTAATGTCACTCAGTGAGACTCTAAACAGGTTACTTAATCTTCATGTTTCGGTTTCCATTACATAGAATACTGATGATCCCCACCTCTGTGAATACACAGTATTGTTGTGTACTTAATGGGGTGTTAATATCCATTAGGCATATGTGTAAATATGATCAGCCACCCGAAATATTACCTGCAAAAATTGAGTACCCAAAAAAATTAATAGTAATGATGACTATCATTAGATTTGGTAACAATCCTAAAAATAAGGAAAAATGTAGTAAAGTAGTAGAGTCCTTAGTGACTTCTAACTCCATTTAGTGTTGGGTGATGATTTTGTGCACTGTGTATTCAAATGCTGATTTCTTTACTCAGATCTGGATGATTACAGTCAGGGTGCTAGCATTGTCATTATTATGATGCATCTCCTGTTTCAATGTTGTGCAAAAATTGTTCTCCATTACCCTCTGATTGATTAATAAAGAGCTGAACAGCCAATAGCTGGACAGGAGAGGATAAGATGGGCCATTCAGGGCCCTGAGAAACAGAAAGGGTCTTAAGGTGGGGACCAGGGAATCACCATCAGGACAACAATGAACAAGCTGCTGCCATAGCAAGACTAAGATGGTAGATAATAGGCTACATGTCTGGGAAGCAGGCCAGGCCAGTGCAGTCAGGTTGGAATTGCTTAGTATTTGCCCAGTTATAGTGACTGAAGCTAATAGTAAATGTATTAGGTCTCTGTGTCATAATTTAGGAGCTAGATCAGGCATAGGAAAAAAAAACATAATTTTACAATTTACATAGGTTTCTCTTTTATTATTTTTATCATCTAAAACAATATTTAAATCTAAATATTTCTTGACTATATTCTTCCCCACCCCTGAAGAAGGGGAAGGTCTTATTTTAATCCTAGTAAGAAGAAAGTATGAGTTGCTGTCCAGGATAAAAAAAAATTATATTACATAATTACAATCTAAAGAAATACAGCGTGTTTTAGTTAAAAATAATGTCCAGATAGATAAGCGCTAGTTAACAATAAAGAAAAACCTTGATTACAATACCAATTCCATACAGGATGAGAGGTTCACTGAGATACTGAAAAATGATGCCAATTCTTTTTTCTTTGTTAAAAACATAACTGTTTGTGAAGATGAGGAATATGTTGTTTCAGGATTAAAAATTAAGGTCTTAGGCTGCTCTTTTCTCAATGTGTGTCGCAATTTCCCTGTTTATGGATTCTAAATGCTCTAGAGCTGTGTGGAGGGAATAGAAGCTGATGCAATGAGACTGTGCAACATGCATCTTCAATACACTTGAATGGATGCAGAACCTGCAGGAGATAATTTTATTGTCAACGATCAACCTTCAGACTGGGAAAATGGCTGAGTTCAATACCTATAAACGATATAAAAAATATCCAGGTGTGTTTCCACAAACTTGTGATTCCAGTGCAAGAGAGGCAGAGACAGGGATTAAAGGAGGGTCCCTGGCCATGCAGCCTAACCTTACAAGACAATTCAGGATCAATCTCTCCAGTTGCTGGCCTCCTCCAAAATGGTCCCATAATATTTTACAATTCTCTAAACTTATAAGAAAGAACTGACTGTCATTTAAACTCTCAATTTCTGCATAGCTAGTTTACATATATGTATACATCTTTATAACTATGGAATTTTCTTTAACTCCCTGGTCTAGTTTAGTGGTTTTTGTTTGTTTGTTTGTTTGTTTTATTGTGTATATGTTGTCCCACACAGATATTGCAGAATGGATAGTGTGTGTGCGTGAGTGTGTGTGTGTGTGTGTGTGTGTGTGTGTGTGTGCTTAGCAGGTTCTAGAACCTGCTAAATCCAATCTCAAAGGGTTACATTTAGAGAAGAGCTTGTTGTGTATCATGAACATGTCCAAAGGCACTATACAGTGGCGAAGTGCTCAGGAAAATGGCCAAACTCATGATTAACAAGACCCTAGTCTCAGAATAATGAACTGACTCCAGCAATAGTACTAATCTGCTCAACCTACTTCCCCTCAAGAATCCTGTTTCAACACTATTAGACTGAAAATTAAGTTCTGACTTATGACTTGGGGGAAATATTCAAACTATAGCAATAAGTATATATGTTCTTTTCATGAATAATGTTAATGCTTTGTGTATTATCATTTTCCATGACAGAGTTTAAAAATTTTACAAATTAAGTAATAGTATTTATATATGTGCTTTTCTCAAGAGGAATGTATATATTATATATAGACATAAATATTTTATATACTATATATATTATATATATTTGACATATATATGTATTCCAAAATTATTATTTTCTTTTTATTTGTACAACATTGAATAGATGTAATGTCTTTTTTAGGATTTCTATTGCTGTTTTGAAACATTACATCCAAAAGCAACTTGAAGAGGAAAGGGTTATTTTTATTTCTCAGGGGAAGCAATGAAATGAGAGCTGTATTCAATCTGTAGAAATATACAGCTTGGACTTAGCCAGGACCATTTCCTTCTCTGTTCTAGCTATCCCTAGGTCTAGGCATGGAAGTTTCTATCCTTGGTACAACCTAACTTTATGTAAGCCTGGACCAGGAAGGCTTCAGCTTCCAATCACCATAACATCTGTGATTTGTTGCTGAATAAACTCACATTTTCTAGATATTTCTGAGTCCTGGCTGGCTGGTTCAACTCAGCTGTTCTGGCCCAAAACTCCTTTCAAAGCTCATTGATCCAAACTAGCTTCTCTCCACTTCTCACTGAATTGCTCACTTTGAAAAATTGCCTCTGAACTCCACAAACTGAACTGGATGAACTCAACTCCACTCATCTAATTGAACCAAACTGCACAGAACTGTACTGTGCTCCCAAGTTCTACTGGACTGTTTACACCAACCCTCTGCTCTCTCTTTCTGCCCTGCTCTTAAGTACATCCTCTTTACTTTGTGTTCTTATGAGTTGAGTGTATCCTATCTTTGACACTTGACTCATTCTGACAAAATTTTCTCTGATTCATCACTTTGCCCCTCAATTAGAAGTTACCTTTAAACATGCTTGTTTCCTTCTAAAACTAATTTTATTTTCATTGTTTTGAATTAAAGGTGTGTACTAAGGGTGAGTCTGCTTTCCAGCCAGATCATATAGAGGTAGAAGGTCTTCAGATGTGATCCCTTGCCAGAGCAGCCATGTTGCTGCATTAAAATTCTTCTACAAAAGGGCTTATTCTACACACTTCCAAGTAAGAATCAATCACTAAGGGAAGTCAAGACAGGAAGCAGGCAGAAACTTAGAGGCAGAAGCTTATGTAGAGGCCATGGAGAATTGTTGCTTACTGGTTTATTCCTCATGGCTTACTCAGCCTGTTTTTGTATAGAACCCAGGACAACCAAGCTAGAGGGTTATCTCCCACAATGGGCTGGACCCTCCCTAATCAATCACTAATTAAGAAAATTCTCTAGAGCCTTGTGTACAGCCAGATTTTAGGGAAACATTTTCTCAAATGAGTTTACCTTCTCTCAGATGACTCTGACTTGTGTCAAGTTGACATAAAACTAGTCAGTACACCTACTATGCTAGATCATCTGCTAAAAGCTAGAAGCATAAAACTTAAACAGTATAGGAACTAGATCGATTACTATATGGTTACTCTCACAGAGGACCTGGGTTTAATTTCCAGTACTCACATGGCAGCTCACAGCCATCCACAATTCCAGTTTCAGGGGATCCTATATCATCCCAAGAACAAGTTATGCAAGGAAGGCATACCTGGGACAGGCATGACCATGGTTTTCCTGACTTTTTGCCTTTGCTGGGGCCATTACTAGAATAATCATTTTACTCTTACTTATTTTTTTATTTTCTATCTTGCAAAATTTGTGTCTTCTACAATATATGACAGTTTCAAACTGAATTCTTATGATTCAGAAATTCTAATCAACTCCTATAGAATCTACAGTCCATTCTCCAACTGATAGCTAAAGTAAGGAGAATTTTATTATGTCTCTTAGGTGGTATAGTCCACTTCACTAGTGTGGAAGAACTTCCAAAATCAATTTCATCTTTCAGCTCTCCAAGTAGATTCTGAGAACCACAGTTGTCAGGGTATTACAGCAGGAAAACAGAGTGGAAGAAACAGGTATCAATATTAGCATACATATCAAATTGCAATAAGACTACCCTCTTATTGAAGCTGGATGAGACCATTGGTTGTTTGATGTATTCATGAGAGGACTATCCTTTTCTGAAGAAAAATAATGAGTGGATGGGGTGCGAGCAGAGTGAAAGTGGAGGGCAGGGACTGGGGGAATAGGAGGGAGGAGAAATTGCAGTAGGGATATAAAAAGAAAGAAGAAAGAAAGGAAAGAAGGATAGATAGATAGATAGATAGATAGATAGATAGATAGATGATAGATAGATAGATAGATGGATGGATGGATGATAGATGATTAGCTAGCTAGATATATAGATTAGATAGATGATAAATAGATAGATAGATGATAGATAGATAGATAGATAGATAGATGGATGGATGGATGGATGATAGATGGTTAGCTAGCTAGATATATAGATTAGATAGATGATAGATATGTTTAACATACCTAAAACTTGTTGACACAAAAAGCTTGGAATACCTGTGTACCAGGATTACATGTATCAAAACAGAGAATGTCCAAAGAAAAGACCTGACTCTCAAGTTTGATATGCAGGAGAAAATAGGTGTCATGTAAATGATCTACAAAAGTTTATGATGTTAGAGTCTGAGGGCTTTGCATCTGAGACCTATCTCAGCTCACTTCAGTTCTAGAGAATATTGGTCTGTTGTTTAATGAATGACCTCTATTTCTATCACTATATAAATATAGGTCCTTTGTTTATTCTTTGTTCCTTTAAGAACTTGACAACCACAGTGGGCACCCACAAGATGCAGATCCATGACTATATTTTCTTTGTAAGGTTGGAGTAGCCAGAGGGGTTAAGAACACCACAAGAATAAGGCCCACAGAATCAACTGACTGGGACTCATGGAGGGTCAAAGGGATCAGAGAGCCTTTATGGGTGTGATCCTGATCTGTGTGATATGTTATAGTTGTGTAGCTCCATGTTCTTGTGAGACTCCTAACAGTGGGAACAGGGACTGCCTCTGACTCTTTTTCCTGCTTTTGGGACCTTTTTCCTCTTACTGGGCTGCCTCATCCAGCCCTGATATGAGGGCATGTGCCTAGTCTTATTGTAGCTTGTTATGCTGAGTTTGGTTGATAATCCGGGGGACCTGCTCCTTTCTGAGAGGTGTTGGAGGAAGATCATATTCATTGATTCTCAGAGTTGATTTCAGTGCTCAGAGATCTGGTTATCTCCCTTTCTGAGGCACTCTCTGGTTGGTTAATAAAAGTCACTGATGGCCAATTACCTGGGCAGAAAGATTATAGGGAAGCAGGACATCCTGAGATGAAAAAAGGACCCTGGGTATTACACAGAGGCAGCTCTCTTTCCACCAGGAGACACAGAACCAGACAGATGTGTCTGAGAGCTCTGGAATGCAGAGCAAGCCACATGACTGGTTGGGATTTAGTAGTCTAGAATTATTTCAGATAAGGTAGTTGAGAGTCTGCCCAGCTAAGGACTAAGCGTTGAAACATTAAAGGGTCTTGGTGTATTTAACTATTGAGGAAAAGGCCAAAGTCCTTTGTGGGTTTCAGGCCATCAACTAAGGCAAGCCAGACTAGCCGTAGGCCTCCCACCAAGTCCAGGCAACTGTCCTGCCAGGCCGCCACCAGCTGTTCAGCTGGCCTAATATGACAATTTACCATTATTAATAAATATCATTGTTAACAAGATTGGTGTTTCAAGTTGAAAAGGCCTACAGGCCTCTAGCTAAGGCAGGACTACAGGCTTCTGGCCATAGGCCTCCTATCAGGCCCCACGGCTGCCCTGCCAGGCCACCAGCAGCTGTTCTGGTGGCCTAATATAACAGATTATTATTATTAATTTTATTTTATTATTTATTATTTTATTTTATTATTATTAATCTTTGTTAACAAGGTTGCAGTTTCAGAAGTGCGGCAGAGGAGGATGGATATGAAGGATGGGATAGGAGAAGAAACTACAGTCATAATGTAATAATATGTGAGAAAATAATATTTATTTTAAAGAGAAAAAATATTTTCTTTGTAGTTCAGAAGAAAGTATATTCTGTTATCAGATAGACAGAAAATGTTATATATCCCTGTTATGTCTCCTGTTTATATTTCTATTCAAATCTGTTTTCTATTTTTAAAATGACCTATTTTTTATAGAAGGTAGACCATTGAATTCTCTACTAGTGATGAATTGTATATTTCCCCTTTATTTCTCTGGACTCTTGCTGCTTCTCTATTATTGATATATAGAATATGTTTGTATACTTTTCTAGTCACATAAGGGGTTGGCCTTTATACAACTAGAAATAACCCCTTTATATATAATAACATCATTTAAATTGGTATTATGTGACACTAGTACACAATGTAATAACCAATCCATATTTTTTTACAATTTCTACTTCTATACTATATTTTTCATACACTTGACTTTTAAAGCTTATTTTCACTTTTGTATCTAACGTTTGCATCCTAAGATATGATAGAAATGGATTTAACACTGTTTGACATTTGAACTATTTGCTTTTATTTCTACTTTATTCAGATGGTGGGGTTTCTCAGCCCCTTGGACTGTCAATGATAGCAATCAGAACAGATAGGAGAAAAAAATATAATAGTTATTCAAATAAGTTAAGTCAGTGTGTTCTTCCAGATGAAAAGTGTTCTGTAACCAAAGTTGACTTTTTGTCTGAATCCTCCAATATAAGTTCCTTCATCTTCAAATGACAACTTTTAAATGGTGCTTTGTTTTTTTTTTTTTTTCTTTCCACTAACAGAGCTTTCTCTGATTTATTTTAAATACTCTGAGCGGTGTTGAAAGCCCATTTATTTCTATTTGTTTTTGTCCTGCCCATCACGATATTGAGCCAAGCTCCACAGCACTCTTCTTGTGATCCTTGAAGACATTGGTGAGGGTGGGATATGACTTTCTCTTGGTCTGTTTCAGATTCCTGTCATACAGTTCCTTTTGTCTCTCCAGACAGAAGTTTGCTCAAGGAGAGACTGAGCAGAAACTCCCCAAAATAGCACATAAAGAACAGTAGATGTGCATACCCAGGGGCTTAAAGCACAATATAATGTAATTGGATTTCACTAATGGTCAAGATATAAACGTAGTAATGATGGCAGACTTCAGGGGTCCAGCTCAAGGCCCTAAAGTGAGATGTAAAGAACAGGTGATTAGTGGTAAACTAGCCAGTTATATAAAGCAACCTCAAAGTTGTCCTCATCAAAAGAACATGTGCAGAATGCTTCCATGCTTTTCTGTAGCAAATTTCTCAACTTAAGGTGTATTTACACCCCCATGAATGCATATTTGTGCATCTTATACATGTATTTAAAACTGACTGAAATCTGGGAAAAGTGGGATTCTGTGAAGAAAACTAAGCCCCTTCCTGGTAATGTCCAGCATGGAGGAGGTACAAGGGGAGAATAGTTGGAAAAAGAAGAACATAAGCCATGTGCCTGCTAGAATGGGGCCATTGCTGCTCAGCTTTGCCCTGCTCTTGTTCCAATATCTATGGGCTTGCTTCCCTGCCTGACCTTATTAAAGTCTCAGTTAATTATTCCACTGTTGTGTCTTATCTTATTTCTTCTCTTTAGGATAATAAGACTGCTGCTGGTATTGATGACTGAGAAGATTGGAGACCTCTATGTGACATCTCTGCAGCCTTCTCCTCTGAAGCCCACTTTGCATATTCTCTGTGTCTGGCCTATGTCCATATTTCCACATCAGGAAATATATTTCTTTAGCTCTTGTGGTGCTTGCGCATGAACCTTCCTGGCAGTTCCAGCTGACTCCACATGCTGATCTCTAGGTACTCTTGGCTTAGTGGCGAAAATTCACACCTAGGCTTATCATTTTCTTTAGCTCTTTCTCTTCCAGAAATAGGATGTACTGTCTCTTATGCAGACTTCTGTTCATCTGATCACATAGATGTAGATTCTAATGTGCTATCGTATTTGAAAATCTCATTTCATATATATATATATAATATGAGATTTTCATATATATATATATATATATATATATAGTAAAAGTTAAGACAAGATATATAAGGAGATGCATATTCATATCTTTGGTGTGTTAGCCCTCCAATTTATCATTTGTGGTCCACTTCATTTATTCCTATGGAGTCATATGACTGGATTAAGCTTCCATCTGTAGTCATTTCCTTCATCCAATACCACTTCACATTCACCCATCTGTTTCCTTGTATTTTACAATAAGTTAATTTCTACATGTTATAGGTCCAACAATGCTATATATATATATACATATGCATCTTTCTCAGAGACTGTTTGTCTTCACTATTTTTCTCTGGTTTTTTTGTATGCATAATATATACTTATATATGTTGTTTTCTCATTCTTTTCCTAGAAGAAAGTTCTTTTAGAGAAAAATTTAATTCTTCAAGAGATGTACAGGAGATCTAGACTAATAATAGACAAGATAGACTTTATAACAAATAATTTTATTATATACAAAAGGGTACATTTATAATAATAATAAGATCACTACAGCATATGAAATTTTTCATTTCATTTATTGTACAAACTCCAGAATTTCCTTTACAGATATAACACTTTCATCACATCTTCTGCTACTTCTTTTCTTTCATAGTTGCTATTTTATTTTATTCTATAAAATATTTTCATCATTTTCACCATAGTTTCCCCTGCTCCAACATCTCCTAGATCCTCCTTACTTTCCTACCCACCCAACCTCATATTCTATTATCTATCTATCTATCTGTCTATCAATCATCTACCATCTAACTATCTGTCTATCTTTCTTCCTATCTAGTTAGTTATCAAACAAAAACAAGATAAAACAAAACTCAAAACAAACTCAAAACAGTGAGACAAAGAATACCAATGCAAAATGAACCCCTGCCCCCAAATGTTATGGAGTCTGTTTTGTTGTCCAACTATTCCTGGGTATGTGGACTGCTTTGGAGTGTGGTTGATATACCCAATGACATTTCCTTTCCCAATGCATAAGTTGCAAGAACTTTCTTAGTAAGGAATGGCGTTTTCTGTTCACTTCACTTGCTGGGATTTTGTGTGGTTTGAACTTATGTAGGTTCTGTGTAGAATGTCATGTTTCTGTGAGTTAATATATACATCAGTTCTTTTGTATCTGGAAGATACTATTTCCTTGGTGTCATCTACCACTATTGGTTCTTACAATCTTTCCACCTCCTCTTCTACATAGATCCCTGAGCCTTGAGAGGAAGAGTTTGATAAATGCATCCAATTTAGGGCTGAGTGTTCCAAAGTCTCTCATTCTGTGCATATTATCTAGTTGTGAGTCTGTTTGTTGATTACCATACACTGAAATAAGAAGGTTGAATCATGTACTGACCTATGGCTATAGTAATGTGTCATTAAGCATCACTTTATATTCCATGTTCCTTTAGTGGAATAATAGTAGCAGGTTCATCTAGGTTCACATTCTTATCTACTTTAGCAATATCAGGTATGTGATGCACAGAATGGGTCAATCAAAAATCCAATCAAAAAGTGGTTGGTTACTCCCATAATACTTGCAGTACTATTGCACTGATATATCTTGCAGAGAGTTTGCTATTATAGGATGAGGGTTTGTAGCTGGGTGATAATTATGATTTCTGTTCTCCTCTAATAACATGTAGAGTAACTTCCAGAGTCATAAAGCATGTCAATAGGGATGAATTTAGAGTTGGATATCAGCTCAATTTCTTCATGTTTAATGAATGTTTCTTAAGTGACTGGGCCTTCAGTTATAGGGCCTTACCATCAGGCTGTGGAGAGTAACTAATAGCCTTGGCAACAGTTGTGACATTCGGTTGTGGGGTTGTCTATGGGAACTCTTCAGGCAACTTCTCAACAAGATATAACTCATTCCTGGCACTGGAAGTTTCACTTGTTATAACAATGATTTTTCCTAGTTCTTTGAACATGCTTACAACAGCTGCTTTGAAGTATTTATCATAGCCAATTTCTGTTTTATCTTACATGCAATTAATGTTTTCTACATTTGTTCTGCTTTGGCTGATCATTTCCCATTTCTTTGCATGTTTTGTATTCTTGCTGGTAACTGAGCACTTAAGTTAGTAAATTGCAGCAACTCTTGTTTCTTTCCTCCTCCTTTCAGGTTTGCTATTATTCTCTTCTTTATTTGTTCTGCAACTAACTATATTAGTGAAGTCTGTATAATGTTGGTTTTCATAGGCAAATCCATTCAAATCTGAGCTTCTTAAAAAATACATGACCCTCCTGCCCCTACAGGCATTACAGATGTGGCTGCTATGTCACACGTGCATCAGTAGGTGGCAGAGAAGATAGAGGCTCTATCTACATTCAGTGTTCTGACCTATGAAAATCTGAATGAATAGTAGTCTAACATTCCTGGAAAAAAAAAAAAAAAGCAAGCTGGATACCAACACGATGTTGGCGCCATGGGATAGCCTGACATGACTATCAGACCAGTACCAGGCAAGTACCAGATGTGCTCCCAGGACAGGAAACAAGCCAGAAATTAAAAGAACTCTGCCTGGACCTGGATGTGGGGGTTATGGAGACCGAGACCTGGGGTGAGATCTGGCCCAGATGGGGTCAAAAGAGCAGGAGAGCTGTCCCTGCCCCTAACATGCTGCAGTACTTGGGAGAGCAGGCCCTGCACCTTTCCTGGGTAGCACAGTATAGCTAGTCCTGGATATGAGGATTGTGGATGAGCCAGCCCTGAGGGAAGGAGTGTCAGAGAGCAAGCATCCCTTCTGTCTGTTATGTGGCATTGTTGGCTAGGTAGAGATTACCTTCTTTCCATTTTTCTGTCACCACCATTGGCCAACAGAAGATCTAACCCATATGGGGTCATAAGAACAGGAGAGCTGTCCCTGCCCCTCACATGCTGCACCACTTGGGAGAACAGGCCCTGCACCTTTCCATAGTAGAAATGGCCTAGCAAGTGGGGGTTACAGGTCCAGAACCAGGGCTTTGAGTTGGCCCACCCCAACATCTACCCCATGGATGAACTGATGGAGTGCAAGAAGAGACCAGGTCCACAACCCAAAACTACAGGATCTCCATGACACAGGACAGTTACAGCATATCTGAGAGGAGTTCCAGTGCGGTTCCAGTACTGACAAAGTAGCATAAACCAGAGGCCTCATACTAGACCAAGAAGTCATTATAATGAACATTTACAAGCAAAATGTGTGAATGAAAGAGAATATTGTGTGCCACACTGAGACACACTGCAGCTTCTACAATGAGATTTTATTTTTTATGCTGGGATAGACTATATGGGTGGAGGATGGGTCTGAGTGGAGGTAGGAGGTGAGAGGGAACAGGATACATGATGCAAAATTCACATAATAAAATTTTTCTCTTTTTTTCCTTTTTTTTATTAAATACTTAATTTTTTTTCTTCAAGTTACATCTCAGTCACAAACCCTTCCCAATTCCCCCTTCCTGTACCACCCTTCCACCCTCTTCCCCCCAACAGCTTCCCCTTTCAGTCCAACAAATGGTTCCTTCTCTAATAACAGTAAATACTATATAAAACAACAGAAATAAATATGCCACATTTATGAGAGTTAAATGGCCCAGTATACCTTCCCAATGTCCAGTTCATACATATTTGGCCCCTGACTTTAACATTCTACCATCTAGCCACCTCCATGAATTTAAAGTTCTATAACTGACTTAGCTTTCATACTAATTTGCATCACTATTATAACCATCTTCTTAGATCTAGAATGCCCTCTTGATTCCTAAACAACTCAAAATTTAACTATGAGACTCTAGCTGTCTATTCTTCAACCACCTCAGAGACCTGAGAGGGATAAATATATCTGATTATATAGGAAGTGCAGGGCCTGCAGCTTTCAATACTAAGAAATGACAAACCAGTGACTGCCTGGACAGTTCCCCTTTTCTCTCCACACATTCCAGCATCAGTCTTCAGCCTTTTGGTTCTGTTTCTCTGACAGACATTGATTGTTGAGCAGGAATTATGAAGGACTTACCTAACCTGTCTTGGCAGAGCTAGGCTGTCGACTTCCCTGCTACCAAGTTTTGTCCTTTTTGGACAGCAATCTGTCTGCAGTTGAAGCAAGGAGTTTTTTCAAAGATAAAATCTTTGAATGCCATATTCTGAAGATGCCCTATCCATCCCTTGTATTTAGATAAGCAAATGTTGCTTGTCTCTTAACAACTTGATTACTGAGTAGTTTAGAGAATATCTGTGATAGACTGTCATATTAGCTAACAAAGTGACATGTTTGCATGACTAGGAGTTTGTTTTTCTTAACTATCCTAAACAGTTTTAGATGGTTGGAGGTGGAGGTGAGAGGGAACAGGATACATAATGCAAAATTCACATAATAAAAATTTTCAATTAAAAAAATACAGTACCCATCAGTAGTGTTCAAGATTTGTTTCTTTTGTTTCTACTCCAGAAAGGTTCTTCCCAACTGTCTTTCCTCACAAAATAGCTACTTTATTGTTTATCCTATATTTCCCTTTAATCTAGGAATGTTTTGTCAATAGTTTTTTGTAGAAATAAAACTAATTAAATTATTTACCAATATTTAGATTATTGTTAATTGATTCTGGGGCTGTTAATCCTTAACTGCCATTATAAATGAGCACACAGAGACCACATGGATTTTAACAAGTCTTGGCCTGAGTTGAGCCATCTTGGCCCACCTAACTAGCTCTTAAATTCTATTACCCATGTATGACCCCATATGTATATATATATATATATATATATATATATATATATATATATATATATATATACATATCCTTGGACTGCTATTCTCCATGCTATGCTGATGCTCCTGGCCATGTGGAATGAGGTTCTTTTTTCTAACCCATGGTTTGTGTCCTCCTTCTTCCTACTCCTGGCTGGAATGAGTTAATCCTCTATGTAATGTGCAGAGTTCCCATTCTAATCTCAGGAAGCCCCACCTTCCTATACTCTTGCTGCCCAGCTAATTGGCCATTAGCAACTTTTATTAACCAATCAAGAGAATGCCTCAGAAGGGGCGGTTACTAGATTTCAGAATTGAAATCAGCCTATCAGAAGCAATGATATTAGAATTTCCCTCAAGAATTTTTCATCAAAATGTCCACTATTTGAGGTAACATCCTTATGGTTGAGAATTTTTTTTCTTGCTTTGCACATGATGTTAATTTATTTAAAGTGTGAATCCTAGTTCTCTATTCCATGCCTTATTCATGGGGAAAATATTTAGTTAAGTATTCGTTGCTGCAGACAAGGAGGTTGGGGCTTAGAAAACTGCGTCCCCAAAATGAAACTCGGACTTCAAATTGCACCCGAATAACAAACAGCAAAAGAAGGAAGAGAAGGGCTTTCTCCCAGGTTACCTTTCCTGTCTCAAGGCTACATGAGCCAAAAAAAAAAAAATTGCTTTCCAATTTGATAGAAATGTCATTTAAAAGGAATTGTGAATTTCATATCACAGACGAAAAGACAAAACTCAAAGGCACACCTGGAACTAAGAGGAACTTAGTCCCAGGCTTCTGTTTATTCTCTCAAATAGTTTTCTCATTCGTAAATCATTTACTGCTGGTTATAAACTTATGTGGAGCCCCTACTTCTTTCTCCCTCTCCCTTAAACCTTAACCATCTGGCTTTTCTTTAAGTTTCATATCTTTTATGGCTTCTGTGCACACATGCTTGATAAGCTTGCATGCTTTTTCTCCTATTATTGTCTCTTCTCAGTTTGTTTTAGAAGATTCACGACCAAAATTCTAGAATTATAAACTTCCTTATAAGAACAATAGTGAGCCTGTTTTTATTGATATTCCACTTTAGCCGATAAGATCCCTGTCATTAAAAATGGATCAAAACCCCTGAGTCTTTAGCTTGCTTTCCTAGCTCTTGTTACAAAAATTCTATCAATGAACCAGAACAAGGGGTTTGGGTTGCCAGTTCTCTCAAACAGCACTCTGAAGACAGAACCTCTTTCATGAGAAAGAAATGTTTTCTACGTCTTAGCCATTACATACTTACAACCAGCAAGTTCAATGATGGACCACAGTGCTGGAGCAATAAACCCTACAAATGAGAGGATATTGGCCCTGTGTTCCTGCCCACACAAGGCTAGAGAAGTCTTTCCAGCTAACCCAAGAATAGGAAAGACATATGTCTTGGCTCATACATCCTGAAATCTTGTAGTTCTCATTGGGTTACAGCAGGGTTTCCTGAAGACTTTTCATTTCTGGCATTGAATTTTCTAAAATTTTTAATTCTTGTTTTCATCACCAGTGTTGCCAGTTTAACTTGTGTAGTAGATACTTTTCATATTTCTGTGGCCAAATATCTGACAAGAAGCAACGAAAAGAAAGAGAGGTTTATTTCAGAAGTCACACAGTCTGCTCTAGAGGGAGAATTTGACAGTAGAAGCACGAGGCTACCTACTCATATTGTGTTCTTAGTCAAGGAGGATGGGAAGATGAGTAATGCAGACTGACTCACTTTGTCCTGTTTATTCATTCTGGGACACAAGCCACCCATATCCCACGTCTTTCCTTCTCAGTCAACTCTTTCTGGATACACCCATACAGACATACATACAGACATACAGAGAATGTGTTCCCTTAGTGATTCTAAATCTTCACATTTGTAATCAAAATTAATCAGTGCATTTGAGAGTGGGCCCTACAAGTTCCTCAGTCATGACAATTCCAGGATTCTGATCTTGCTTGTCTTCAAACTATACATTAAGATCCTGTGAGCAGTAACCTAGTTACAGCTGCTTCTCTCTGGCAAAAGGATGCTTCTGACATACATCTATGCTATTGTAGATAATGATCTTTTTATGTGTTCTGTAGTGTGATTGTATTGCAATTAACAATTGTTCTCCTGAATATCTTTTGCTTCATTTTTCTCAGGTTGAGGCTATTAAAATGCAACTCTACTAACAAGTCTATTAGATATTTGAAGGATATAAATATTATATATTAATATCATCCTATGAATGAAATGTAAGGGTCATTGACTATAATTTATTACCATTTTCGAATTTCTCTAGAACTACTTCTAATGTACACCCTCAACTCCAGTAAATGCAAATTTTAGGTATGCCATTGCTTGGGTAACATGTAGGCTTATTGGTTATTTCAGCTTTAGCTCTTCTTGTAGAATTGTATTGTGATATCATTAAGGATGTTTATATCTCCTTGATAACTAATTACGTTTGCTGTCTTTTTATTTATTGATAAAATTAACATATTTTTCCTGCAGTGAATTTCTTTGTTTTTTTTTTTTTTTTTAACTAAAGAAGGCTACTTTTAGAAACTTTTGTTTTTCTTATTTTGGGGACTTCCTTATATATCAGATACATATCTTATAAATATCTTGTCTTCTTTTGAACTTTGTCTTTATTTTTAATGATGTTTTCTGATGAACAAAACTATTTGTCTAGTGTGATTTTTATGGCTAATTTTGATGTTTAGTTTCAAAGGTATCTTTATCTCTTTAAATGTTATACACACTCACATATAACTTACTTTGTAGGTTACTTTTCTTTTCCAAGAAACAATAGTTTTACCTATGACAATAATAACTATCAACTATCTTGAATAACTACACGATGTATTTAATGTATACTTTATCTATATGGATATACCATTTTTCTAAAATTACTGTTAAAGACACTATCTTGCTCTAATTAGCACAACATACGCAGGCTTGTGTGATCTGGATAAGGTTTGAGTCTACCTCCTAAAGGTTCATCAAGGTGTTAGAACCTTGTTGCCTAGTGCAAGGATATTGAGAAACTGTGGAATTTTAAAGAAGTGGCGTCTATTGGAAGCAATAAGTTCACTGGAGGAGCTACTACTTCAAGATGGATTGAAGGAGTTCTTACTGGACCCTGATTAGTTTTTATGAAAAAAGTGATTGTAAAATAGGAATGTGATGTTCTAGCCCCCCCCCCTTGTGTTTCTACCATAATGCCATCCCCCCATGATGTGAGAAAATAACCAGATATGGCACAGTTTGGATATTCTACTCCCAATATTGTTAATTAAAGAAAAATTTTTTCCTTAAAATTTATGCTCTCTTGGGTATTTTACTATTTCACAGAAAACAGACTGATATGCAGTCAATGTCTGAATTCTTAGTTACCTTGATATATTTTTCTGTACTTGTACTGTCTTACTAACTATAGGCTTCCAAAGTACTTTGTGGTCTGATAGTATGAGATGCTCATCTTTGTTTTTTAAAGTTTGTTATATGTATGGATATTTTGCCTACATGTATGCCTATGCACCACATGTGTGCTTGGTGCCTGTGGATACAGAAGAAGGAATTAGATGTTCCAGAACTGAAGTGAGTTAAAGATGGTTATAAACTATGGAGACCATGTGGATGTCTGGAATCAAATCTGGCTTCTGTGAAAGAGCTGACAGTGTTCCTAGCCTGTAAGTCATCTCTCTTCTTATTTTCTTCTTTGTTTATAATATTGGTATGTCTACTCTTGGTTCTTCACATTTTCATGTAAACCTATAATTTTTGAAAGTTTTCATACACATTCATATGAACACACAAAAGTTTGATATATGGGTCAAAGTAATAAAATCAGATAGTCATTTGCAACTCATAAGTTAAAATCAATCCACATATTTCAGAGAGCTATAGTTGGGAAAATGTTATGGGTTAAGAAGAGATAGTTTAATTTGATATTCGTATCTGTAGAGGAGTGATATTAAAGACTGAGGAAAATAATGAATGTGCTTCTTCATTTCTAGACATTTAAACCATATTTAGCTTAAAGAACTACAGTTTACTTTTTTCCTGAAACATCATAAGTGATGATGTAGCTTGTTGTACATGTAGTTGACTACATGTTAAGATGTAACCATCAGCCACTGGAACCTATAATTGTTCCTTGCTGTTTTGTGCATGAGTCTTATTTCGAGTTCTCTAAGAGCAAAAGATATGGGAGTTTCTTTCCACTCCTCATGGCTAAATAACTCTCTATTTTATGAAATCCTCAATGTATTGAAATGTCCAATAAATGTATTCAGATAGGCAGGTCACTGGCAGTTGTCAGTTTTGTGTGTATTACCTGCCTAGTCTTGGTCTGCTGCTCATCAGAACAGATTCCTTTCCAACTGATTGCATCGTCTTTTATATTCTTTCTTGCAGTAGCAGTTTATTAGGAGAAGAACTATGGAGTGGGGGAAGGGTGTCTATAAAAGTCTTTTAAGTGACTGTAGGAAAGTGAGAGTGCAGAAAGCAGCGTTCAGGTGACACACCTCTTCTTGTCCTCATACCTATGCCACATTCAAACTGTTTGCTGAAGGATGCTAACCACAAAACAGACATATTGTGATTAACTGTAAACATTAGAGGATTCAGTATTGAGCTGCACTGTCTCCACCAGGACTCCAAGCCGTCAACACGGAAGTAGATTAGAAGCCGACACTCTCAGCAGACTTTGCTGAATCGCTGGCAGCGCCAACATCTGATCGATATGCATGTTCATCAGCCAAGCTGACTGGTACATCTGTTCTGTGAAGAAACATACATTCTGCCTCTAGTACAATCAGTGTAATTAAAAATTAACATGCTTTAATTGTTCGAGCTGATGTAAACAGCTGATGTTCCACTTAGCACTGTCTTCTGTATATATCATTAGGCAAAGCCAAATATTGTTAAGTAAACAGGCAGCGCTTACAAAAAGCAGAGAAATAAGAAACTAATTCCAACTAAATAAACTGACACTGTATTATAAGTCAAATTAAAATGAATAAGCAGAGCTTAAGCTCTGGATCTTCAGAGGAAAACAATTATAAAAGTCACGTTTAATTACTGGAATCATATTTTGGTAAATGTAGTTAGGCTCAGCCTAAAAGAGTTGCAGCATGCATGATTCAGTAGGATTTTGGGAGAGTAGAAAAGACCGCCCGGAAGTGATTCAGGATTGATTGATAGCTGGAGTACAACTGTGGGAGGGTATATTTCACTGCTACGCCAGTCATTGTGCTTTCATGGGAGACCCAGTCTGACGTTTATGTTAAAGTGGTCTGTTCTGTTCTGCAAGCACCTGCAGAGCCATAGTCAGTGTCAGCAGAGAAGAGTTACACACTTTATAACTTAAGATATTCTCTCTCTCTCTCTTTCCCTAACTCTCCCTCCCCCTCCCTCTCATGTATAGCAAAATGATTTCTCAATCTTTATTCAACTCTAGAAAGAGAAAAAAAAATCTCACACATGTGAATCTGTACTACAAGGCAGCTCCCAGTCCTTTCAGAGATAGTTGTGTAGTAGTTACAGATGACCTGGGGTACTCGGCTTCTTAGGGCCTGAGACTCTTCCTTCAGGCATGGAGCTGTCCCTGAAAGTGACTGGCCTGTCACTAGCAAGTCCAATAAAAATCTTAATTTCAAAATGATTTCTCAGACAACTCATGAAGTTTGTAGTGAAAGAAAGAAAGAAAGAAACTCAATAAATGTGATTTCACAAAGTATTCCTCCAAAAATCAATTTAACTAGAAATCACAGGGAGGGAAACAGCTGTTCACTCTGATTTGTCCCCCTCTCCCCATTCCCCCTTGTTTTTTGTTCCAATGACCAAGTCATTATGAAAAGAATAACTAAATACTCCTTTACCTGTTTGGCATGAAATGCCGAGGTTCTGGTCCAACTGCATAGAGATGGATTTGAGACAGCACCCATGTTGTCCATTCATAATTATGTAAATTTCAACAAAAAGCCAAATGACTCCATGTGCTAAAATGATTTTAAAAAATACTGAATCCAGTCATATTTAGCAGCATCAGGTGTGTTAGGGGCCATAGGAGTCTACCACAGCCTATGAGTTAAGTAAGTTACAGAAATGTAGGACAAGGGATTCAAAGTTCACTTATAAGCTTCTGCATTTAGTTTTCCTCTCAGAAACAACAGTTAATCTGCACAGGTTAAGTACAAGGTTTAATGAATTGGTAGTTACAGAATAGTGCTTTGGAGATTAAATTTAATGCTTCAAAGATGGCATCGTTACTATTCCCAGGTTGATAGCTACAGGACAATAAGGCTTAACGTTACCTAAAACTAAAGTCAGGACTTCTCTGGAATATTAAATGTATTTTTCTTCTCATTAAAAAAGAATCCTCCCACTAGAAACTTGGACAAACTGTAATTTACAGAAAATAAATTGAAAATAATGCTGTTGTACATGAAAAGTTAATATATTAGAAGAGGAATAAAAAGATTGCTCTGGATATTATCTACATTGAGTACAAAATACTTCTTTACTTTTCTTATTCATAAAAATATGAATGGTTTTATGATACTTTAAACTCTGGGAACATTTTCAACAATTATTCATGAGGTATTATAGGTATTTTTACCTTAAATTTTTCTTTTCTTTTTAAAATATCTTTTTATTGTTTATTTTGTGAATTTCACATCACTCACTCTGTTCTCACACATCTTCCTCCTCCCCTCAAACATGACCTCCCTCCTTGCAACCTCTCCCTACAGAAAAAAAAAATCACATTGTGGAAGCTGTAGTGTATCACTGTGTGTCCCACAATTTTCCCTTTGTCCACACTTTCTTGCTTGCAAATGATCATTACAATGACTCTTTGGTCTGGTATGAGGCCTCTGGCTTCTGCTACTTTGTCAATACTGGACCCTCACTGGGACTCCTTTCAGATATACTATTGTTGTCCTGTGTCATGGAGATCCTGTAGTTTTGGGTCTGTAGAACTGTCCTCCTCATGTGCTCCAGCAGTTCATCCATGGGGTATATGTTGGGGTGGGCCAACTCAAAGCCCTGGTTCTTGACATGCAACCCCCACATCCAGGGCCAGCACTGCTCTGCTACCCAGGTAAGGTGTAGGGCCTGCTCTCCTGAGTATTGCAGTAGGTAAAGGGCTGGACCAACTCTCCTTCATTTATGACCCCATCAGGGCCAACTCTCTCTCCTGCTACCTGTGCTGAGAGAAAAGAGAAAAGAGGATCTCTCCTTAGTCAATACCACCATTTAGTGGACAAGAGTCAGGACCCGCCCTGCTGAGCTCATACCCTTGAGGCTGGTTCACCTGCAATCCTCACATCCAAAGCTAGCTCTGCTGTACTGCCCAGATGAGGTACAGGGCCTTCTCTTCCAAATGCTACAACATGTGAGAGGCAGGGAGAGCTTTCCTGCTCGTAAGAAACCATCAGAGCCAGATTTCCTTTCTGCCACTGGTGGTGAGTGAAAAAAAAGAGGGGGAAGAGATCACTCCCTCACCAACATTACCACAAAACATACAAAGGAAGGGTAGGCTCTCCACACCCATGCCCTCAGGGACTGGGACAGACTCTCCCACATTCAGGTCCAGCTGTACTGAGCTGCCCAGGAGAAGTGCAGGTCCTGCTCTTCCAAGTGCAGCAGCTGGTGAAGGACAGGGCCAACTCTCCTGTCTCATGATCCCAGGGCCAGGTCTCCCACCTGATGAGGGGTAAGAGAGAGGAGGATATCTCTTTCTCATCCACACAAACACAGGGAGATAAATGAACCAGCTCTCCCAAACTTGCATCCTTGGAGTCAGCTCACTTGTAACTCCCAAATATATAGGCCCCACTCTCCTGAGTACTGTGGCTGGTTAGGGGCATGGTCAACTATCCTGATTTCATGCCTCTAAGGCCAGTTCTCTCATGATGCCCAGGTGGGAGGTTGGCCAGTTCTTCACAGTCCTCAGACATCAATATGCTCCCAGGTGACAGCCCAGACTAGAGATGTCCACCAGAGTTTTGGTGGTAACAGACCCCTGCTGCTTCAGGGGCATGGACTCAAGATATGGCCCCTGTTGGCAGCAGAGGCCAGGATCCCACCAAGCACCTTGGTGGCATCACTGGCTATGCACACATCAGGTTGTTCCTCACTACCCTCAAGTCTCCAATTCAGGCTCTCTTTTTGTGCCCAGATCCTTTTGTTTCTCTTTCTCTTCCATTTCTCCACCACTTACTTGCTCCTCTTAGTGGTGCCTGGGGTTGCTAAGTATCTGGGCTTGCCTCAGGAGTTGTCTCAGAATACTATGCCCCACTTGTGTATTGTGCATTATGGCACCTGGCAGGGGTCATCTTCAGTATGGTCTGACCCCCAGGCCTGCATTGCTCTACACTGGTGTTCATCTCAGGCTAGCTACCTGTTCAGAACCCACAGTAGCAGTTTGGTGATTGTCTTGGGCTTGTTCTTTGCTTAGCTATCCAAGTGGTGGCTATCTGCCTCAGAGTCCATGGTGCCAGGCAGGGTTCTTCTAGTCTCTGGCTTACTTCCTGATCTTGGTGTCCATCTGGTGCTTGCCTGGTTCTATACTGGTGTTGTCACAGGCTGGCTTCCTGTCCGGGACCCCTGGTGCCAAACTGTTAGTGATCTCAGGCTTGCTTTTTTTCAGGGAATGTTAGGCTGCTATTCATTCAGATGTTTGTAGGTCAGAACACTGAATATAAACATAGCCCCTTCCTCTTTTCCACCTACTGGTGAGCATTTGACACAGTAGCCACGCCTACAATTCCTCTAAAGGGCAGGACATTTTTCTTATAAAATATCTCTCATATCAATTTTCTTGCCAACTAAGATGCATGCACACTTAAATGTATTACATATGCATACAATGTATATACATATGGAGCTATGGGAATTTTTACCCAGTTCCAGATTACTGTGTTTGCATGTTTACTATACAAGAGTTTTCTAAAATAAATGTTGTAGAAGTTGTATATTTTTTAAAAAGTCAAAACCTTTTAAAGCTGTTTCCCCCCTTTCAAGGAAAGAGAATGATCAATATGAAGCACATTAAGTGGATAAAATCACATTTTGTATATCAGAATTTTATGAACTTTATGATCAATAATTCTTAAAGCTTCACAAATACACATTTTCCTTCAAAAAGAAATGTGAATGCTTTACCTGTAATTTTGTACATTTTCTATGAGACTTCCAGAAATGTAACAGAGATGAAGTCCTAGTCATAAAAGTGAGGAAAATAAAAAACACATGTGGAAAAATTGTGTGTATCAAAACTGCTTTAATAGAGACTAGTTTCAGTGAATGCCAATGAGACTGTTATTCTTATGTTTCAGCCTGTCATCTCCCTCAATCCATACCAAATTCTTTGCTATATCATGCTGGAAAATTGCTTCTTTCTTCATTGTATGATCAGCTTAGGCTGCTTTTCATATATGGCTGTGACCCCAAGTAATAGAATATTCAGGAATTGAGGTGCATAATACTTAATAATGAGAAATATATTTGATTGGTCAATAATCTTGCTATTTAAGTTTCAAAACTCCAATGAAGAAACTGATATACACATTTTTTCTGATATAGAACAAAGTCAATATCTATATAACAGCCAACTGTTGAATTTTTATTCATTTCCTATGAAATACAACATAACTACCTTTGGATCTTATATCAAATTGCTGACCATGAATTTGTATTCCTCTTATTTTAGGGCAATTTGTATACTAACCAATGTCATCAGATGGCATTCCATGTGGCTTCTATTTGGGATTCCCAGTATTTATCTGTTGTAGAATTAATGAAGAGTATTGGGGGGAAAGGCTTCTGAAAAGGTCACAGCTTCCTCAGGAGCCATGGGGATGTAAGTAGGTGACAAAATTTGTTTCTTCATTGTGCACACACTTATTTTCACTTAGTTGCTAATGTTTAAATATGAAATGTTCACCTAAACACTTGTGGGTTAATGAGCATGGCGCTGTAAGAAGGTAGTGGAGGAGGTAAACTGAAATAAGTTAGGTCTTTGGAGACATACCTGGAAGGATATACTGAAACCATGGCTCCTTTCTCTTGTTCTTGCTTGATTCTTGAGCGCTATGATATTCTAAATTGGTTTGCTATGAACTCCTACCACAACCCACTTCCTTTGCCATAGGCTGGAAGGCAATGAGGACAAGCAACTACAGACAGAAATTATTTCCAAAACTGTGAACCACACCAAACTTTACTCTTCATTAGCTGATTCTCTTTGGGTGTTTTCTTATAGCCTTCAGGTAGTATGTACACAAGAAGGTTCAGGGGCCTCTCTAATGGTAATAAATTATCTCAGTACCCTCATAGAATCCAGGGATCTGTAGTTCAGAATTTTGCAGAAATTGTTACAGTCTAGTTGTCCAAAGAGAAAAGCATAGTAATGTATACCTATTCACAACACCTTCTGAAACCAAAAATAGAAGTTGAAATTCAATTCTCACTCTTCTATCATCCACAACAAAATTACTGATTTAGGAAGTATAAAAACAGCCAGACATATTTGAGCATGCCTAAAATCTCAGGACATAAGAAATGGAGAAAGAAGGGTCCTGAGTTTAAGGCTCACTTGAGCTACATACTAAAGAAAGAGGAAAAAAAATAAAGAAAATAGGAGTGGGTAAGAAGGACAGAAAGAAGGGAAGAAGAGACTTGATGAGAGAGGGAAGGAGGGGAAAAAGGGAGGAAGAAATAAGGGAAGGTGAGAGAAAGAGGGATGGAATGGTTAGATGAAGATGCCCTGAATCTTTCTATACCTCTTGCTCTCTGCTCAATGTCCTGCATTGTAGGAATGATAGCATCATTTTCAAGCTTTTTTCTTAACTCGTAGCCACTTCCAAGTGGATAGTTCATGTTCTGTTTCACAGAATATGATTAATCTAGTAAACAAAATCTACATTAAGATCTGTTGTTAAATTTACAAAATCATCTCCATCCCTTTCTTTAGTCTTTCTTCATGTAAAAAAGAAAGGTCTCTCCTTTGTCAAAGGTCTTCCGTGTCTCACCCGTGCCAGAGAATTTGCCCATGATGTCTGTGCTCTCTCATTCCTCAAAAGTATATTTCTTTCGAATGTTTGTATGATAATTTCTCAGTTCTTACCTCCTCATTCCTGAACATTAGCTCATATCCTCCAAGGAGCAAATACCTAAAAGCAACTAAGTGTGTAAGAAGATATGTCTTGGGGAATCAAGCCTACAGAGGAATAGAAGAAAACATGAAGAGCTTTGGGTTGTGTTGATAATTATTATGAAGGAGTCCATGGCAGAAGATTCCCTGGTTAAGCTTTAAGTAGGTAACATAGTTCTGTATCAGCCAGGCCAGTGGAAAGACCCGGACCCACTGTCATCTGGTTAGAGCATATCAGGTGTTTCCTGGAGTATCACCACTGTGCACAGTTGATAACTGGAAAGCCAAAGGATACATGACCTCAACCCTATGTGAATCCAGACGTGCAAAATTTAAAACCATCATTCAATTAGGTTTCTGCAGTAGGATTTTGAGGGTAAGAATCTCTTGGTAACATACCTACCCCCCTGCAATTCATCATTGGCTTTCCCCATCATTGAAATGAGGGCCATCTACTTCACAGATGATAAAACCAGTAAACTCTGTATAATCGTTAGCTTTTGTTTTCTTTCTCCTGCATCTAACTGTACCTTAAAAGTTATTTTCTCCTGACCTCTGTCAGTACATCTAGAGTTTTCCTCCTAAATCTCCATTTCCTGTCAAATTCGTCCTATGAGAATCACACTTAAAATCCACACTCTATTGTTTCTGAGATTAGAAAATGTCATTATTGTGTTACATGGTAGACACAAGTGATAAACTATAAAGTTTAGCATTACCTCTGATTTTATGTCATGAGGGACAAAAGTGTATCTTGAAATATCACCATCTGTACTTAGCACTCTGCTTACCTGAAAGTATCACAGTCCTATCCTTTCTTTTCTGTTCAAGTTATCCCTAATTACAGGCCAGCTCCCTTCTCCATGGGATATTTTTAAACCCCCTACATTGGTTTCATTGACATGATTTTTCAGATTATGTACTGAGCGACCTTGCTGAAATTTAAATCTGAGGACTATCCACTTTTTCTTAAAAACTTTATGAAGTTCAATGTACTTCATGGCTCATGGAAGGCATTTTAGTACCCAGCTCCTGCCTCCTCGTGTGCTCTAATGTGTTACCTCCCATAGTCTATATCCAAGTCTCAACACGTTGTTCAGTTGCCTGTCTGTAAAATGTCCATTCTTCTTCCTCTGCATCTTCACTGATTTCTTCTCTGACCAACTTGTGTCCAGTTTTCAAGGACTTCTTGAGAAACCATCCACAAACTCTAAAATTCTAATTTATTAGTTGCTATTCATGGCCTGAGAGTACTCTTTGCTATCATCAGGAATAGTCAGCAACTGGCTTCATTTGCTAGCTCAAGCATTCATGAACATGCCTCTCCAAAACATGCACTTTTGCACCATTATTTCAGAGACCCCATCTTTTCTTTTCTATTCTGCATTTTATACATGTCCAAATATTTAATCTGGAAATCAGAGCATCTAAGTCAGAGCCCTTCCACACTCAACCATCTGTGACACGCTGAGTCAATCTCTCTGGCTCACAGTTTATTGAAGTGCACTGCATGAGGTAAGTTTCCTACAGGAAAACACTAGATCCCAGTGTGCTCTAACATCTGTCCCCTGTAACTCCAAAATATATTGCTGCTTTGCTTATACACTAGTGAGTTGAGGTAGGTGACCAGGGTACAGACTAAGTCAATGTATTCAGTGCTTCTTAGTAGTATTTCCTCCTCAGGCGATCTTCTTTTTACTAATTCAATACTTCGAAATATATTCATGAGATCATAGTCTCAGATCCTAGCTCTGCTTAGTCATCCAGTTTTCAGTTGGCCTGGATTCTGCAGATATTTGTGGCCTGCTGTGTTCACTGTTCTTCATCTTTCTCTACAGAGTGGTAATGGTACCAATACCTACACAGAGTTTTGTAAAGAATTAATGAAACTTGTCTTAAATTGACAAGCTTTGTATAATGCTTTTAACATTTTTATAGCAATGAATATATACTTTCCTCCTTATCCTGGGTTGCTACATGAATAATTCACTGTCCTCATGATTGTCGTGACTGTTCAAATGGATTTTTTCCTTACAGGTCTACAAATATTTCTCTTGTTTTCAAGATGCCATAAAACATCTACCATTGTTTAACAGCTTTGGGACTTCCTTTTGTTTGATTGTTTGTTTGTTTTGTTTTTTTTTCATTTTGTCTTTTGAGTAAGCCGGGTTCTTGTTACCAAAATACATCAAAAGCATAACCTAATTACTTTTGATTTATGTTTTTTGTCCCCTGCAGATTCCTTGCTATTATACCTTACTATCTTTTGCCATCATATAGCTCAAATAAAATATTATGAGTATTTTAGAGAAACAGGTACATGTGTGCTTTTATCTTTGATATGATGTCTATGATCTCAAACCAATTTAACCCTCTCAAATCCATCTTAGCTTTAAGGCAAGGAGAGCTTTTCCTATAAAGACTTATTAAAGATAACCTTGAACTATGTTACATAAAATATAAGCTGTATATCTAAAAACTGCATCCAACAAAGCACTACTCTTCTGAGATGAAGACTATAATACCAGCATTGCAATGGTGGAAAAAAGAACAAAAGTTCATTTTATTCATTACCTAATTTAAGGAATTATGAACAAATATCCTCAATATTTCTTTCTTCTAAAACCTCATCCTATCCTTACTTCCATTGCTGCCCCAGGCAATATGGCATGAAAAGACTCAGAGAGAAATATTCATTTGTCAAAGAAAAACAAATCATTATAGCAACACTCACTGGTCATTCTGTAGCAAATGTGCAATGTTCAGATTTTATATTTTCCTGAAATAACATGCACATTTTAGGCATGAAATTATGATTGTTTGACTGTGAAATGCTGCACCCAAACACCATGTGGCTTTTAGCAGCATATCATCATATCAAGAACTATTTTTACCCTTTGGCGATTTTTCCTGCATTGGCTCTGAGAGCTAGTCCATACGGTATTTGTATGTGGCATCAGTGGCAAAGATTTTTTAGTAGGGAAGATTTTTTTTTCCATTTAAACAGTATCACTGTGTGGTACATGTACCAGGGATAACAGAGACTCTAAACCAGAAAACACAATAGATGCTTCTCAGGTCCAAGTGAGTGTCCAGACATAATGTCCCAGTGAGTAGGGAATTAGTAAAATTACTGGGTGACTGAAACACACCACCACAGTTAGAATAGCACAAGAATGACAATATGTTTTAAATGCATACTGTGCATTCTGTCCCGGTGACTCTGACTCCTGGTGGCAATGAACTTTGTCCAGCATCTCATTAGATAAAAGCAGACAGAAAGCCTTATGACTTCCATGCATTCTCTGCTTTTCAGAAGCCTGGGTAGAAGAAAAGAGCAACTCCTTGAAAGATTTAAGCACATATTGGTCCGCTTCCAGGATGCAGACATGAAACCATATAAGAAATATTTTGAAAAGACAACCAAAATTAGCCAAACTCTTTAAACTTTCAAAATGCTTGGAGCAAAAGTCTGTTTTAGTTTAATCCAAATTAGTTTGCAGACTTAACTAGAAAGAAAAGCTATAGGAAAATATGAGCTGGCTTAACGTGTGTGTCTTGTCTATAACTACAAAGTTGGCTTTTGTTTCTTGAAGAAACAGATCTGGTTATGGGATTTTCCAAACCTGTGATGACATAGAAATGCACTGCATGTGATACTGAACATGTATTCTCACAGTTAAAAATCCAATTTGCATTGGAAATAATGCAAAACTATACCAATTCACATAAAATTTCCACCACCCTGTTCTCTCAAAGAAATAAAGAGTGTTAGAAGGATTAATTAAATCTGCATTGTTTTCTACTTACCCAGTGTGCACTGCTTTTTGATGTGGTGGGCAGAGGCTTCTAATGCCATACAAACCAGGTTGAGCTCCACCAGCCTATCCCATGTCTTCTCCTAGCTATTACTGTGGTTACTCATATAAGTAGCCTTTCAGCACTAGTGCTATATAATAAAATGGTCCAGAATTTCCATACATAGAATAAAGCGAACTTGTCCATTCAGCTTTAATGCTGAATGTGTGATGCAGAGAAATTCCATTTTGTCAGTTGATTTACTGTTGTGTCAGAAGAAATAAACTCTTGAATCCCAGTAGGGGAAAGCTGTGCTGTTCCATTCAATTTGGAACATTTCTATCCAACAGGGAAGAAAAGAACAGTGTACCCCTTTTCTCCAGTTAGCAAAGAAATTAAAACAAGGAAAGGTGAATTTAGTCAAAATTAATGTTTTATATACTTTAATCCATATAATTCTTTTAGAATGCTGAAGGTTTATTTTGTGTTTATCTTTTCTAAAAAAAAATTACCCAGAGTTCTTTAATTTTTTATACATTACCTGGGAAATAGGAAACTATGTAAAGAAACACATGTATGCTGTATAACTATAAACAATATATGCATAATGCATTTATTTCTAGCCTATAGTCTCAGCCAAATAGCTGCCTGAGAGTTTAGTCTTGGTTGGAGCACCACAACTGCTCTTTTTGGTTTGATAATATATGTTTACCTTTGCATAGATAGCACCAGTAATAACAACAACTGTTAGTAGGTGTTTGTAAGTTTATACAAATATTAAAGTCAAACAGTATTTAAATGACTGGATCTTGGAAAGCACAGACTTACTACCCCACAGTAGAAAAAGTAAATCTTGTCTTAGAGAAATTCACTTGAACGCCTCCGTCTACGGCCATACCACCCTGAACGCGCCTGATCTCGGAAGCTAAGCAGGGTCGGGCCTGGTTAGTACTTGGATGGGAGAGAAGTTGACTGGATAGCTGCTGACCACTAATCTTATACAGTTCAGTCAAACATTGGGAATGTTCAACTGGCAGGTGAGTTATTGTGTGTTCACAAGTCTCTTGTCTCCTGTACAGGAAGCAATGAATTAGGCTACTAAGCTGACTTTATTATAATAGCTTTCTTTCTCTCCCTCTTCCCATCCATCCCACGTTCTTATATGGGGAAATTGTTATTTCAAATACAGGGTTGCTTTCAGAAAGGATATTTGCATGATTAGCATGGGTAGGAGAAGTCGGTTGGTACTACTGAAGCTGATTGGCTCTGCTATTGTTGTCAAACAAAATAAAGGGGCAAAGAATATCAAATATAAAAAACAACCACCAAAGTTAAGATTTTTGTTTTCTTAGTTGTGCATATCAAGATTTCTCTAAAGAAGAAAGCAAATTGTGCTTCGAGTTATTTCCCTCTCACTTAGTTTGTGCTGTGAAGAAACTTACTGTACTTCGATGGTTTACTCATGCAGCTACATGTAAAACGTGTACTTTGGAAAAGATATTCAACAGAGTCTGTCTTGTTTAACTGCACTAACCAGAAGGGACAAGCATTTGATTTTGGCACAGTGTAGTCCACTGCCTCATTTCATCCTTTTTGAAATATTACTCGGAGTTCAGAATGCCACTCTTTGAGCAAAGAAGAACAATGTGGTTTTTTTTTTCTAATAAAAAAACTTTTGTCAAATACAATAGTAATGATGAGGAGAGAATAGTGAAATTCTTGACTCTTCTGAATGGCAACTATTTCAGTGGGGAGGGAGAAATATGTCTCATGATATTACCATAACAGAATCTTAAGGAAAGAAAAAAGAAAGATCAAATGAAAGCTAGCTTCTCGATTACAAAAGAATCAAAATTGAAATCTATTCTGTAGGAGTATTGGTCACCAAAGCATGGGTGATTAAGTGAGGAAAACTCAAGACAATTTTTGTTTGATGAGATGCAGCTGAGGGGGTGGAAACACTTGCCTGGCAGCCTAAAAACAAACCAGACTTAGGTGGCAGCAGCATTACTACTTCAGCCAAGGGCCTTATTGAGGAAGACCAGGGCAAGGAAGAGAGCAAGGGAAAAAAAAACTTTTAGGAGTCATTTAAGCTTCTGTTTTCAACCATTATCACTGAGTAGAAGAAACATATTTGTTAGTGAGCTCCAAAATCTACTTTTGTTCTTTTCTCAGGGTTTCAAAAGGGGAATCTGTTCTCTTGTGACTGCAGAATGAGATCACCTATCAAAAACTAAAAACCAAGTTACATTTTTTTTCTAATTCTTTGTCCTCATCTTTTTATAATGAAACTAAAGTCCAGACAAATTAAGTGATCCATTGACTCATTAGTTGCCACTGGTTTCAGGAGGCAGATATAGGGTGAGGATGGGGTAGAGGTGATAGCCAAGTCTTCCTGTTGTAATCTCAACATGTAAATTTTCTATTTAGATTTTAATTCATTGATTATTCTGAGAAACTGGATGCATTTACATTATATTAAATTACAGGATTATTAATTACATTACACTTAATTATGTATTACTTATGTACACTTAAAGATGTCCTGATTCTGCTGTTTCCTCCTGATTAAGTTATTTTCTCGACCAGGGGCCAAGATGGCAGCGACCTACACTGATGCATTTTGAACGTGGGAAAAAAGAGCCATAAAAAACACAGAGTTATTGGACACTGTGCAAAAACCAGAGGGGCTAGAACCCCACCCCCCAGGAACATTCACAGCTAAGAAGTGACTGTTAAAAGTCCCAGGGTAAGGCTCTCCCACCATCTCTCGCAGACACAGAAGCCACTAAATCCGGGATTCGGGAACTCCCATTTGGAGAGGCGCCTGGTAAGATCGA
The DNA here is from genome assembly GCA_907164525.1 of Lophiomys imhausi. Classification (NCBI taxonomy): domain Eukaryota; kingdom Metazoa; phylum Chordata; class Mammalia; order Rodentia; family Muridae; genus Lophiomys; species Lophiomys imhausi. The sequence continues at coordinate 7,121,034 of CAJQZJ010032097.1, forward strand.
CCCCAACTCAAAGCAGGCAGAATCAGAGGCCACATGGTGATCTCCCACTAGCCTACTGGGCTCCCCACACCTCAGGAAGACCTTATAGGCACTTAAGAAACTTTGCGGGATAGTGGAAGTCTTAGCAAGGAAGAAACAGGGCTCTCGGAGGGTGGTCCGAAGCCGCTCGAGACACAGAGGTTCCGAGAGAGCGGGAAGCCATCGGACAAAGTAATCAGAGTGGGAAGAAGGCTCAGTCGGGCAGGAGGGGCCGAATCCCCGTGCACCCACTGTAGTGCAGCTGGGGAGGGAGCCCGGCACGGGTGGGGCTGAATCCCCGCACACCCAAATCAGGGCAACTGGGGAGGGAGCCCGGCACAGGCGGTGGGCTGGGCCAGGGATCCTCGCACCCACGGCTGAGCTGCTGGGGAGGGAGGCCCACTCAGGCAGAGGGAGGATCCGGGGCTCCATGCACCCACGGCCAAGCAGTTAGGGAAGGAGACACGCCCAGGCGGTAGGAGGGGCCGGGGCCCCCGCACACCCGCGGCTGGGCAGACAGGGAGGGAACCAGGCACAGGGGTCAGGCCTGTGGTGAGAAGCCTGGTGAGAAACAAGAAGTCAGGGGACCATAGCTGTATTCTGGAAAATCCAGACATATTAGGTGTGGAGCCAGACCCTGTCAGCCTCCGTGACGACAAACAAAGCCCACAGAATCTGTGCCTGGGCAAACAGGTCCATACCATCAGAACCATTACAGGCTGATAACTCAGAGTGCAACATAGAGAAGTCTGAATTGGGAGCAGTGAAACAATCCTGGTCCATTACTCACAACCTGGGAATAGGCTGCACCAGCTCACAGTGCTTCAGGCGATTAAAATCAAAGGGATACTGAGATCCCCCTGTAAGCAACGAAAGATAGCCAAGTAACTCGTCCCCTGCACCAAAGCATCCCCTGTGGATCCAAGCACAGAAAACGACAAGAACAGATAGCTAAATGCATCCAATGGCAAAAGGTCCAAGAAAAAATAGAAATCAAAGAAATACGACTCCAACAACGCAGAATTATCCTAGCTCATCCAATTCAGATGACCTCACACCAACAGAAACACATGAAAATGTTGACAATTCTGCATTATGTAAAGGGATAGAGTCCCTTCAAGAAGAACTTAAATCTATGAAGGAATTCAAAGAAGCCACAATTTTACAAGTCAAAACAATGAACAACACCATTAAAGAGCTCCAAGCCAAGGTGACAGAGCTCGAACAGGAAAAGGACAAAGCAATGAAAGATTTTCATACAAAAACAAGCAAGCTGGAGAAGGAAATGTACAAAACGAACAAAACCATACAAGACATGAAAATAGAAATAGAAACAATAAAGAAAACACAGTCAGAGTTAAAAGAGGAAGTGGAGAATCAAGGGAAGAGAACAGGAACTATGCATATGAGTATCAAAAATAGGATGCAAGAGATGGAAGACAGGATCTCAGGCATGGAAGATTCAGTGGAAGAAATCAGTACAACATCTAAAGAAAATGAAAAGGCTAAAAAATCTCTCACCCACAACATCCAAGAAATCAAGGACTCAATGAAAAGACGGAATCTAAGAATTATAGGTATAGAGGAAAACTCCCGACTCCAAGGTCCAGGAAATATCTTCAACAAAATCATAGAGGAAAACTTGCCAAACCTGAAAAAAGAGATGCCAATAAAAATCCAAGAGGCATACAGAACACAAAACAGATTAGATCAGAAAAGAAACTACTCTGGCCACATAATAATTGAAACACCAAATATACAGAAAAAAGAAAGAATATTAAAAGCTGTAACAGAAAAAGGTCCAGTCACATACAATGGCAGACCTATCAGAATTACACCTGACTTCTCCTCAGAAACTTTAAAAGCTAGAAGGGCCTGGACAGATATCCTACAAGTCTTGAGAGATCATAGGTGCCCAGCCAGGCTACTTTACCCAGCAAAACTCTCTATCAACATAGATGGAGAAAACAAGAATTTCCATGACAAAATTAAATTTAAAAAATATCTACCCACAAACCCAGCCCCACAGAAAATAATAGAAGGAAAATTCCAACCCAGAGAAGAAAACTCCACCCAAGAAAACAAAGGGAATAGAAAACCCCTCAGCAACTAAACCAAAAGAGGCATAAGGACCACCACCTATACCAAACTAGTGGGAAATAACAACCCCAGGTCACTAATATCCATCAACATCAATGGACTCAACTCCCCAATAAAAAGACACAGGTTTACAGAGTGGATCCGCAAGCAAGTCCCTTCCTTTTGCTGTATACAAGAGACACATCTCACTACCAAAGTTAGACACTACCTCCGAGTAAAGGGTTGGGAAAAGGTTTTCCAAGAAAATGGACCCAAAAGCAAGCTGGAGTAGCCATCCTAATATCAAACAAAACAGACTTCCAACTGAAGTTAATGAAAAAAGACAAAGAAGGGCACTATATACTCATTAAAGGGAATATTCATCAAGAGGAAATCTCAATACTGAACATCTATGCCCCAAATACAAAGACACCTACTTTCGTAAAAGAAACACTTCTAAAACTTAAAGCGCACGTTGATCACAACACATTAGTAGTGGGAGACTTCAACACCCCACTCACAACAATGGACAGATCATCAAGACAGAAGCCAAACAGAGAAATATTGAGTCTAACAGAGATCATGAAACAAATGGACCTAACAGATATCTACAGAACGTTTCACCCAAACACAAAGGAATACACCTTTGTCTCAGCACCACACGGAACCTTCTCCAAAATCGACCACATAGTTGGACACAAAGATAGTCTCAATAGACACAAGAAAATTGAAATAACACCTTGTATCTTATCAGACCACCACGGAATAAAGCTGGTCTTCAACAGCAAAAGAATCATCAGAAAGCCTACACACACATGGAAATTGAATAGCTCCTTACTGGATGACCACTGGGTCATGGAAGAAATAAAGAAGGAAATCAAAGACTTCTTAAAATCCAACGACAATGAAGACACAACATACCCAAACCTATGGGATACATTGAAAGCTGTGCTACAAGGAAATTTCATAGCACTAAGTGCTTTCAAAAAGAAAATTGTGACAGCTCATATTAGTGAATTAACAGCTAAGCTGGGTGAATTGGGAAAAAAAGAAGAAAACACTCCCAAGAAGAGCAGAATGCAGGAAATCATCAAACTTAGGGCTGAAATCAACAACTTAGAATCAAAAAGAACTATAAAAAGAATCAATGAAACCAAGAGTTGGTTCTTTGAGAAAATCAACAAAATAGACAGACCCTTAGCCAAATTAACTAAAAGACAGAAGGAGAAAACCCAAATCAACAAAATCAGAAATGAAAAGGGAGAAATAACAAAAGACATTGAGGAGATCCAGAAAATATTCGGGCATTACTTTAAAAATCTCTATTCCACTAAATTGGAAACCTAAGCAAAATGGACAATTTCCTTGATAAATTCCACCTACCAAAACTAAATCAAAATCATTTTAACAGCTTAAACAGCCCAATAACACACAAGGAAATAGAAACAGTCATTAATAATCTCCCAACCAAAAAAAGCACAGGGCCAGATGGCTTTAGCACGGAATTCTACCGGATCTTCAAAGAGGAACTAACACCATTACTTTTCAAACTCTTCCACCACATAGAAACAGAAAGAACACTGCCAAACTCATTCTATGGGGCCACTGTCATTCTGATTCCTAAACCACACAAAGACACAACAAAGAAAGAGAACTTCAGACCAATCTCCCTCATGAACATAGTTGCAAAAATACTTAATAAAATACTAGCAAACCGAATTCAAGAACACATCAAAAGTATCATACACCATGATCAAGTAGGCTTCATCCCAGGAATGCAAGGATGGTTCAATATACGAAAGTCTATCAATGTAATTCACCACATAAACAAGATGAAAGAAAAAAACCACATGATAATCTTGCTAGATGCAGGAAAAGCATTTGACAAAATCCAACACCCATTCATGCTAAAAGTTCTGGAGAGAACGGGCATACAAGGACCATACCTAGAAATAATAAAGGCAATATACAGCAAGCCAGTGGCCAACATCAAATTAAATGGAGAGAAGCTTGAAGCATTTTCTCTAAACTCAGGGAAAAGACAAGGATGTCCACTTTCACCATATCTCTTCAATATAGTATTTGAAGTCCTTGCTAGAGTAATAAAACAACTAAATAAGATCAAAGGGATAAAAATTGGAAATGAAGAAGTCAAATTATCCCTATTCGCAGATGATATGTTAGTATACATAAGCGACCCCAAAAACTCCACCAAAGAACTCTTACAGCTGATAAACAACTTCAGCAAGGTGGCTGGATACAAAATTAACTCAAAAAAATCAGAAGCCCTTCTTTATACAAAAAACAAATATACTGAGAAAGAAATAAGGGAAACGACCCCCTTCACAATAGCCACAAACAACATAAAATACATGGGGATAACTCTAACCAAGCAAGGAAAGGACCTATAAAAAAAGAACTTCAAGACCCTGAAGAAAGAAATGGAAGAGGCCTTTAGAAGATGGAAAGATCTCCCATGCTCATGGATAGGTAAGATCAACATAATAAAAATGGCTATCCTACCAAAAGCAATATATAGATTCAATGCAATTCCTATCAAAATACCAACACAATTCTTTATAGACCTGGAAAAAGCTATTCTCAACCTCATATGGAACAACAAAAAGCCCAGAATAGCTAAATCAATCCTGTAAAATAAAAAAACATCTGGAGGTATCACCATCCCAGATTTCAAGCTGTACTACAGAGCAATAGCAATAAAAACAGCATGGTACTGGTATAGAAACAGACCAGTGGATCAATGGAATCGAATTGAAGACCCAAACATGGACCCACACACCTATCGCCAACTAATCTTTCACAAAGAAGCCAAAACCACACAATGGAAGAAGGACTGCATCTTCAACAAATGGTGCTGGTCCAACTGGATGTCCACTTGCAAAAGAATGAAATTAGACCCATACCTATCACCTTGTACCAATTTAAATCCAAGTGGATCAAAGACCTAAACATAAAGCCGGCCACATTGAATATACTAGTAGAAAAAGTAGGAGAAACCCTCGAACTCATTGGCACAGGTGACAACTTCCTGAACAGAACTCCAACAGCTCAGGACCTGAGATCAACAATCCATAAATGGGACCTCATGAAACTGAAAAGCTTCTGTAAGGCTAAAGACACAGTCATTCGAACAAAACGGCAACCAACAGACTGGGAGAAAATCTTCACCAACCCCACATCTGCTAGAGGGCTACTATCTAAAATCTACAAAGAACTCAAGAAACTAAATGCCAAGAAACCAAATAATCCAAACACAAAATGGGAGATGGAGCTAAATAGAGAATTCACAACGGAGGAATCCCTAAGGGCTGAGAGACACCTGAAGAAATGTTCAACATCCTTAATCATCAGAGAAATGCAACTCAAGACTACCCTGAGATTCCATCTAACACCTGTTAGAATGGCTAAGATAAAGAGTTCAAATGATAGCACATGCTGGCGAGGGTGTGGAGAAAGGGGAACCCTACTCCATTGCTGGTGGGAGTGCAGGCTTGTGCAACCACTATGGAGGTCTGTCTGGTGATATCTTAGAAATCTAGGAATAACTTTGCCTCAGGACCCAGCCATAGCACTTCTGGGTATACACCCAAAGGACCTCTCACGGAGACATAGGGAAGTCTCCTCATCTATGTTCATAGCAGCCTTATTTGTAATAGCTAGAAATTGGAAACAACCCAGATGTCCCTCAACTGAAGAATGGATTAAAAAATTGTGGTACATCTATACAATGGAATATTACTCAGCTATCAGAATCAATGAAATCATGCAATTTGCAACCAAATGGATGGATCTAGAGAAGCTCATCCTGAGTGAGCTAACCCAGTCTCAGAAGGATGCACATGGCATCTATTCACTTATAGTAGGATTTTAGCTATACTGTAGAGGATATCTGTACTACAACCAACACACCAAAAGGAACATGGACATAAACTTTTTTTTTTATCTTTTTCTTTTTTCTTCTCCTTTTTTCTTTTTTCTTTTTCCTTTTCCCTTCTCTTTTCCTCTCTTTTTTTTGTTGATATTCTTTGTTTTTGTGGGTTTGTGTGTTTGTTGGTCTTTTTTTAGTATTCCCCCAGTATCAAGGAGACACCTTCCTTTCACTGGCAGTACTGCCTCGTAGGCCCCCTGTGAATGAAGAGGCTCTTGGCACTCCTATTACTCCTGATCTGTGGTGAGAGACTGTTAGGCAGGGACACACCACCCCAGAGGAACAAGACAGAAGGGTCAGGGGGTAGAGCATGGGAGGGTGGGGCTGGGAAGCGGGAAAAGAGGACAATATGATAAGGATGTAACCTGAAGCAACAAACAAATAAATTTATTAACTAAAAAAGAAAAAAAGGGGCAGGTGACAGGACTGAAAGGACTGAAACACTGTGAATGGAATAGAGGATACAGCCGTTCGGCCTGGTTTTGCAGACCTCCAGGTGTCTAGAAGACGTTGAGCTAAAGTAAAATACAAAAGAATTGTGGTGTTGGCCCATGGCTTTGACTTCAGCGGAGACGGGGGAAGCACCGTAGAGTTGGTGGTCTTATGTATTCTGGAGTCATACGGAGTCGGGTGGTGATGGTGCACACCCTTGGTCCCACCATTCAAGAAGAGTACACCCTTGGTCCCAGCACACTGGAGACAGAAACGGGCAGATCCCGGAGCTCAGGGTCAGCCTGATGCAGGGCAAACTCTAAATAGAGAAAGACTTCGATCCAGGAGTGGTAGAACACATCTTTGATCCCTTCAGATGGGAAACACAGGTCTCTGATCCCAATAATTAGAGTTCAGAGACACACACATGGGATTTGGAGGGACCTAGGTTTGGAGGCTACTTACAAAAGGCCTTCTCAATGCAGGCAGATTGTCCTTTGGGATCTCAAAATATATACACTGGAGCTGGTTTAGCTCCAAGGTGTCAGAATGATTTCTTCTTTAACCCGGATTGAAAGATAACACTTTGTATGTTGTTGGAAGGCCAAATATGCTTCAGGAGAAGTACTTCCTAGCCCCCCCCCCCAAAAAAGAGGGTAATTGTCCCAGGGTTGGGATTGGTGCAGGGCTCTGTTCTTATCTTTCCAGGAGAATCGAAGCGTCCATTCGGGGAGCCCGGGGACGGCTGGACAGCAGAAACCTCAGCAGAGAGCAGAATCAGGCACCAAGGAGGAGGAGTGACCCAGTTGATTCAGCCTGGCAGACTTCCTCAATAGCTGTCTCCATCGGGGGCCTACAACCATGGCAATCCAGTGTCGCTGGGACCGTTCATCTCTACACAATGCCCCAGCCAGAACCTCAGTGAAGCCTGCAAGATCAGCTTCTGCCTACAAACTCCTTAGGTCAGCTAAACAGCTGAGAACAGAAGGACTGAACATAAAAGGATTGTACTAACATTTTTAACCATTTTTCCATTTTGGTTCGGGCCCCAAACAGGTTTACTACGACCCAAATCAGCAGGAAGTCACTTTAAGAGAGTGATGTCCCATGCCCAGAGGGTGGGGAGGGTGTTTCTCTGCCCTTCTTTTTGGTTATTTGAAGGATAACTGAAAACTCTGATATTTAGGGGAAGAGATTACAAGCTGATAAATGGTCCTGTTTATTGGGTTTTGGAGATTAGACCCAGGGACTTCTTACTTTTCCTTTTCTGTATCCTTCTTCCTCTCCTATGTAGGAGTGCATGGGCTTGAGAAAAATGAGACATAGACATAGCACAGGAAGGTCCCAGAAGAAGGGGCAGATTATTGAATATGCCCTTATACCTTTGTATATTGATACAAAATTAGTAGTATATTTGGCTAAAGTAGTATTGACCATTGTTTATTGTGCAAAAATAAGATTGTATTGGATTACACCAGTATTGATCTTTGTATATTGATACAAAATTAAGATTATAGTTGGCCACAATGGTATTGACCCTTGTATATGGACGTAATATTAAGATTGTATTGGGCTACATAGGCATTGATCTTTGTATATTGATACATAATTAAGAGTATATTTAACCACAATTGAATAGATCTTTGTATATTGATACAAAATTAAAGGTAACGCTTCCTAATGATATCATACCTAGAGATACTTAAAAATAAAATGTGAAGCTCTGGCCTTTGATACCAACCGTCTAAAATGGTCTAGGATAGTTAAGTAAAACAAACTCCTAGTCATGCAAACATGTCACTTTGTTAGCTACTATGACAGTCTATCACAGATATTCTCTAAACTACTCAGTAATCAAGTTGTTAAGAGACATGCAACATTTACTTATCTAAATACAAGAGATGGATAGGGCATCTTCAAAAACCCGAAGAGATCTGCAGAATATGGCATTCACAGATTTTATCTTAAATTGAGATTTTCTTTTTTTTTTTTTTGATATCGAGACATATCAGCTCCTGACAGCACCCCCTATTCTACTCCAAGTAGAAGATAAGCATCGAAGAATCTCCAGTGTGAGACGGTTGAATTAGTGGTGAGCCTATCTCTTGGCATGAAAAAACTCCTTGGTCCAACTGCAGACAGACTGCTGTCCAAAAAGGACAAAACTTGGTAGCAGGGAAGTCGACAGCCTAACTCTGCTAAGACAGGGTAGGTAAGTCCTTCATAATCCCTGCTCTACAACAAATGTCTGTCAGAGAAACAGGACCCAAAGGCTGAAGACTGATGCAGGAATGTATGGAGAGAAAATGGGATCTGTCCAGGCAGTCACTGGTATGTCATTTCTTAGTTTTGGAAGCTGCAGGCCCTGCACTTCCTATATAAGCAGATATATTTATCCCTCTCAGGTCTCTGAGGTGGTTGAAGAATAGATAGCTAGAGTCTCATAGTTAAATTTTGAGTTGTTTAGAAATCAAGAGGGTGTTATAGATCTAAGAAGATACTTTTACAATTGTGTTGCAAGTTAGTATGAATGTTGAGTCAGATATAGACCTTTAAACTCATGGAGATGGTTAGATAGTAGAATGTTAAAGTCAGGGGCCAAATATGTATAAACTGGACATTGGGAAGGTATACTGGGCCATTTAACTCTCATAAATATGGCATATTTATATCTGTTGTATTGTATAGTATTTACTGTTATAAGAGAAGGAACCATCTGTTGGACTGAAAGGGGAAGCTGCTGGGGGGAAGAGGGTGGAAGGGTGGGACAGGAAGGGGGAATAGGGAAGGGTTTGTGACTGAGATGTAACTTGAAGAAAAAAAAATAAAGTATTTAAAAAAAGTTATTTTCTCATTTTCTTTCTTTCTTATTCTTTACCTATATATATTTTCTTCCTTCACCACAGTTCCTCTTTTATTTTTCTACCTACATCTTCTTGTTAAAGCTATGTTGTGTCTTACATTCTTGACTTGGTTAGATAAATAACTTTGCACTAGGTTCTAAACCAGTAACAGAGAACAATATATATATATACACACCGCTGTGGCCAATTACCTGACAGACACAATTTTAGGGAGGGAAGATTGACTTGGGCTCAGTTTTCAGACTACAGAGAGCATCATGGCAAGAAGCTGCAACAAATCAAGCTTGACTAGGGGCAATAAGTGGTAGAATTCTCCGTGTCACCATCAGACCAATGGCATCACATAACAGAATAGGCAACAGTGTACCCCAAGATGCACCCCAGTGGCCTGATTCTTGTGGCTAGTCCCCATTTTGATCTAGAGTTTCTTCAGCTTCCCTTACAGCACCATCTCATGTTCAAACCCAGGAGCCTGAGGGAAGATCTGACACTCAAACCATAATTTACTGTGTACTTATCATGGAGATAATAAGAATGTTAAGGAAATACTACAAGTGCAGTTTCTAACTTTTCATTTGTTTGAACATTTCAACCTCACTGAAGCATGTACTATACAGAAGCTATACCATATCTTTGTTAAAGGGCTTTCTTCAATTTAACTTTTGGCCTTATGTGCTAGGTATGGGGTGAGAACTCTATTACTGAACTTTTTCAGCCTCACAGCTATCACTTTAATATTGCTTTCACTCATTGACAATTATATGGAGAGTTCAAGCTTCTGATTGGTGAAAGATAAAAAGCCAGTGGTTTGTAAGTTTCACCAGAGCTGGCATTACGCATGTGCAATTTTCATGGAAAGTTACTAAAAAGTCATTACACTGGAGCTGTTGACAAGACTGCACATTGATGAGTACAGATTGGTGTCAGAACAGTGGAAAGAGAAAAGTATCTTCCTCCTCCTTCCTTAATCTAACGAAGATATCACTGATAAATTTAACTATCAGAATCCAATCACCGTAGGTTCGATAAAAAGTATAACGACTTAATTGGTAGGAAGTATATGTTCAGTAAAAAGAGAAAATTCTATGAGTTTCCTCACATTAGGTGTGTACTAATCCAATTTGCATGATTAAACTTAATGTACTTGTTTGCTATACATTCCAAGCTTGAGTAAAGACTTCTTTGTGCATGTCAGAAAACTCATTTATCCAAACATTCTTCCAAATAATACATTACAAACCTGTTTGTATAATTATTTCATAGGGTCATTTGCCACTTTGAAATTGCTGTATGTTTTGAGTATTGCAGAAAATGCAAGCCTGTGTAGTGCAAATAGAAATTGTAAAGAATACACAGGGAGCCAATTAGGTAACCCTCTTATGAAAAGACACTATGGAAGCAGAACAGCAATATCCCACAGTCCTGTGCAGTCAAAGGCAACAAAATTTCCCCAAGAAGTTTAAACCTTAGCTATTTTGAGGTAGGCATTTTCCTTGTCTTAGGACTCTCAGGACTCAGTTTCCAGCCCTGTGTTTACTCCATCCTGGGAATTGCTACCAAAATCCCAACAGTTAAAAGCCATCTAGTTATTGTAAGAATTGATCCATTATTCCTATTAAAGATTAAAGATTCCATCTTTTTTTAGAAGAGTGTTGATGACTTGTTATATTTGATTTTTACAAGTCTTTCTATTGGCCTTTTTTTAAAGTAGATACTTGGTTAAGTAAGGGTGTCAATGTTGAGTCATGAGAAGCTCAAGTGACTCATGAGAAGTCATTTTTCACATGGAATGAAGACCTCATGTTACTTAAAGCATTTTTTTTCTTTCTTACTACAGCATGATCACAGGTAGAAAGCAAGCAGAACATAAACCCATAAAATAATGTTTAATAAGCTAAACTTCTAACCAGTTCTTAAACATTAAGCTGAGAAATTTCTGTGGATAAATTGCAAATGTTAAGAGTGTGCTGGAATTTGGGTATCTGACACTTAAATATATTGAACAATTGGATGGTGTTGGCCAGCTAGATACTCTCCTTTCTCTGTTTCTACAATGAGCTGCTAAAAAACTTTTCTTTGTATGCTATTCCCATTTGGATAAAGATATTTAATTCCACAAAGTTGCCCAGCCATGCACATAATGTAACCATCCTGAGTATCCTCAGTGGCAACTGTCTCCTTATGCTATGATTTTTTTGCTGTTAATATAATATTTCCTTGCCATCTTGTTTTCTACTTGATTTCAACATTATGTATTTCTTATCATGCCAGCCTGTCACTTTCCATTGCCACTCTAGAATAACAGGAGTGCATTTGACCTTGTGGTTAATTCCCCACTTTTCTATTTACTAGCATTTGTGAGTCAGAAGAATTGCAAATAAAATTTGTCTCCATATTTCATGAAACAGCATGAGATACTTAATGAAGTCCAAGGTAAAAGGTTTGTCTACACTGATATTCTTATTGCCAGTCTTAAAGATAGGTACCTTGAGGAACTTTCTCTAGGTTTCTGACAGTTCAGAGCACTGCATCAGCAGGACTTAATGCTTCTCATTCTGCGGTATCAGTTTTTAGGTTATGAATGCAGCTTTATAAATATTCATTGTTAATGAAAATTAGATAAATTGATTCCTATATTCCTTTGTAATTTATGTGTACATTTGTTCTAAGACTTGACAGTTTTTCTTAATTAAATATATACAGTTCCAACTATATAACTAGGGGCTATATATATATGCATATATATGTATGTATGTATATTGTGGGGGGGGTGTTCTCCAACATATGGGAAAGGAGCAGAAAATAATATTGTTAGGAGAATTTAAAAGAAAGGAAAACAGCAAGGAGCTATGCAAGAAGATTCTCAGGTAATTATAAGTATTTGGCAGAAAATTAAGAGTGCAATGTGATAGTGAATGCAAATTTAGACAAAGGATTTAAGGAGATATCTCTGAGGATGTGATATTTATGCAAAGATCTGAATGACACAAAGGAGCCAGCCATGATAAAAATCTATGGGAAGAACATTTCAAGTAAAAGGAAGAGTTACTGAAAAGGTCAAAAGGCAGAAATAAGCTTAGTTCTGTTAGAAGTTCCTAGAAGGTCTTAAGCTTGGAAATATGTGTACTATGCAGAATTTTAAAATATCTCTCAGGCTGCAGCAGAGAGACTTGAATAATCAGGTGTAAACAAGAGAATTCTTAGTTAATGGCTACAGTAATCTGAGAAAGAAAGGATAGTAATTTGATCCAGAAGAAACAGAATGAGTTGAATAAATCTGTAATATATTTTGGAAATAAAATAATCAGAATTTAGAGAAGATGTAGAAAAATTACTAAAGGAAAGAAAGTAATAAATGATAATTCAGAGGTTTGGGTGATAAAAGATAGTTGTGGATCTATTTACATGAAAGAGAAAAGTAGATGAGAGAACTTGCTTTGGAGAGACTGGGAATAAAGGTTTTCCCTTAGACATATTTTGATTTACAGAGTCTGAGATTGCAAATTCTTGTTGTTACTTTACTGACATGAGGGATACCTAGACAACTAACAAAATATTACTGTGAAGGATTTTTCTACTGAATACTGGCTTGGAAATATAACTATATTAAATGGAGAAAATATGTGTGCAACTTGAGCAAGAACTGCACCATCAGCAGAGAATAGAACAAAACCAGAGTACAATGTAATCAGCTTCTAAATCTGGAGCCATGATACAATTTTGTATCATGGATTTAAGAACTACAGGTTGTCTGACCTTTGGAAAGAAGACATTGTAGGCATAAGGTTATTGTGTAATTCAAATGCTGACTCTGTACCCCATATCTAGTTGCAATCCTTGTTCTGAGAATCATGTCTCAATGTTGTGTAAACACTACTCCCCACTTGTCCCTGATAAACCAATAAAGCAGCTTACCATCAATCACTGAGCAGGAGAGAGAATAAGGCTAGACTTCCTGCCCTCCAGGGGAGAAGGAGTTAAAGAGGGAAGTGGGGGTTTTCAGCCAGAGGCAGAGGCAGGAAAAGAAGAGGAGACATTCACCTGAAGAAAGAAATGTGACTGATGTACTGAGAGGGGCTGATATGTGGGGGCCACCCACACTGGAGAAGGATAAATGGGAGAGAGAGTAGAGGGTGGGAGGGTGGAACTGGGAGGAGAGGAAGGAGGGGGCTGTGATTGAGATGTAACTTAAATTTCTAAATAAATATTATTGAAAGAAAGAAAGCCACAAAGTGCAAGTGTCTTTGGGATTTACACTAAGGGGAAGCCAGATTAGCCTAGTGAGTTAAGAAAAGAGTAATAACTGATCAGTTTTTATGTTGTGAATCCTGTTTAACAAATGATATAATACAGTCTCAGTAAATTGGATGATAGCCTAGTTAAGAGAGAAAGTGTGAAACAAACACAATTGTATAAAGGTACACAAACAGACACACACCCATGACTCCCTTGGGTTTTGAGGTCTTCAGACCTGCACTGACTAGGCCCCTAGCATCTCATGATGTGAGACATATTATGTACCATTGTGGGACTTCTAAGACTCCACAGACACACAAATGAAATATTCTATCAACCCTCTCTCACATATGCATTGCTACAGTAATCTATTAATCTCTATACACCCACAGCTACAAAAGCTTACCATTAGTGTGCCTCTAGAGTGCTCCAATATAGAGTTTCAGAGCCATGCCCACAAAGATGACAAGTTAGCATTAGAGATAAACATAAGGTTCATTGGAGCTCTGAGACTGAAATAATTCATCTATCCCACTTACACAGACAGAAGCAATGAAAGGAAGACCTTCTTCTGGTGGCTGACCAAACTTTGAGGTTAGGAAATTTAGTAAGCCAACCACAAATACTGGGAAGGAAAGGCCTACAAAATAGGGATACATATTTTTTTTTATTTCTTCAAGTTACATCTCAATGGCAATCCCCTCCCTATTCCCCTCTCAAGTCCCACACTCCCACCCTCAACCCCCCATCCTCTTCTCTTTTCCTTTTAAGTTTAAGGTATATCTTATTTCCCCCTACAGTTTCCCCTTTCAGTCCAACAAATGGCTCTTTCTCTTATAATAATAGATACAAAACAAAACAACAAAGGTAATTAGGCCAGAGTTATGAGGGTTATATGGCTTAGCGTACATTCCCAATGTCCAGTCCATATGTATTTGGCACCTGACTTTAACTTTCTACTATCTAACCATCTCCATGAGTTTAAAGTTCTATATCAACCTCAGCTTTCATACTAACTTGCAACACAATTTTAAAAGCATCTTCCTAGATCTATAACACTCTCTTGACTCCTAAACAACTCAAAATTTAATTATAAGACTCTAGCTATCTATTCTTCAACCACCTCAAAGACCTGAGAGGGATATGAGAGGGATAAATATATCTGATTTTATAGGAAGTACAGGGCCTGCAGCTTCCAAAACTAAGAAATGACATACCAGTGGCTGCCTGGACAGTTCCCATTTTCTCTCCATACATTACAGCATCGATCTTCAGTTGTTTGGCCCCGTTTCTCTGACAGACATTGATTGTAGAGCAGGGGTTATGAAGGACTTGCCTACCCTGTCTTGGCAGAGCCACGCTGTCAACTTACCTGCTTCCAAGTTTTGTTCTTTTTGGATAGCATTCTGTCTACAGTTGGAGCAAGGGGCTTTTCCTACCAAGAGATAGGCTTGCCACTAATTCAAACATCTCACACTGGATATTCTTCTATGCTCCTCTTCTACTTGGAGTAGAATAGGGGGTGCTGTCAGGAGTTGATATGTCTTGATATAAAAATAATCTAAAGTTAAGAAAACATCTTTGAATGCCTTATTCTGCAGATCTCTTAAGGTTTTTGAAGAGGCCCTATGAGGGACTGTTATATAGGGACACCCCACCCCAGAGAAATGGGATGGAAGGGTTAGGGGGTAAAGAAAAAAAAAAAGGAAATGTGAAGTTTCGGTCTTTTGCTACTAATTGTCATAAACTATTTAAGATAATTAAGAAATGCAAACTAATATTCATGCAAGCCGGTCATTGTGTTAGGTACTGTGACAGACTATTATAGTTATTTTCTAAGATAATCAGAAATAAAGCTGCTAAGAGACAAGCAACATCTGCTTATCCTAATATAAGAGATAGATAGGGCCTCTTTAAAATAGGGATATTATGATTCCCTGGCACCACTGAAGCCAGATAGATAAGGGGGGATAATTTTGTTACATTAGAGTCTTTAATCTGTAGCCTTGCAGTGTAAGTACCATTTGCTGCTACAGATACAAATCATTTCCTGAGCTGAATTGTTTTTTCAAGAATAACAACAAAAACATTGTGAAAGGGAATAAAAAGTAGGATTGGAGTACCTCTAATTTTGAAGACTCTCAAGAAACATAAGAACTGTTTAAGCTAATGAGCATAACTAGGAGTTTGATTTGAGAAACAAATTAAAAGAAAAAAAAAGAAATATGCTTAAGATTGATTGTAAGAGCCAAAATACCAAAAAATCCTAGAAATGAATGCATGCAAAAAAACAGCAAAAAAAAAAAAAAAAAAAAAAACAGAACAATGGCAATATTAAAAGACATTATAATGTAGAAGGGGAAAAATCTCACAGGGTTCCCATTCCTATACAAAGTACTATAGGCTACTGACAGGACAGGGACAGATAGCCTTTCCCAGGATGAGCCTCCTTATAGGTGATCCAGTGCAAAGTGGTCATCCTTGAAACTGTATACATACAAACAACTAAAATGTATTCAACAGTATATATTTGTGTATTTGTACATATTGATACATATGCACATAACAGTAATAATCAAAGAAAATATGTTATCAATTTGAGAGTGGGAAGGAAGTGGGCATGGATAGAGGAAAAGTACCTGGGAGGGACTGTAGGAAGGAAATGGATGAGAAATGTGTTGTAATTCTATTTCAGTTTAAAAAGAACAGCCTTTTTTTTTCTGACTACTACAGTAGCTTGGTGTTTTTATGGAACTCCTCACAGTGGGAGTGGGTGTGCCTCTGACTATTTTGCCTGCTCCTGAGACTTTATATTGGGTTTCCTTGTCCAGCCTTGATAGGAGGGTTTTCACCCTGTCTTATTGCATCTAGTTTAGTCCTGTTTGGATATCTTCCCTTGGAGGCCGGCTCTTTTCTAATGAGAAAAAGAATGGGAAAACATGTGCGGAGAGGAGACTTGTAGGGTATGTAGAAGGAGTAAAGGGAAGGAAGCTGTGGTTAGTATATATTGTATATGAGAATATCTTTTCAATTAAAAAAGAGAAAATGTATAAAAATTATAAATGAAAGTCTAAGCAAATATTCTTCCCTATAGCACTTGATAAAATGATTATTTTAAAAAATGAAACAGAACTTCATAATTTTTTCACAAGAAATAAAATAAACTTTTCAGAAAAAAGTGCCATAAGCTAAAAAATTTCAACTCTGACTAAATATTGTATAATTAAAAAGAATTTTTAGTTTCATGTACAAGATTTGTATTTTTCTATTCTAATTATGAGGACCTATCTTTGAGAGATAGATAATACTTAAATTACATGATATATAGAATTCTGAAAAATAAAACAAATGATGAAATAGTAGGCTACGGATAAGAGAGAATAAATCACTCATCATATTTGTTGTGTTTGGATGCTATCATCTCTAAAAGGATTTATATTTTTTTCTGTTTTTGGTATATTTTATAATAAACAGTTGCTAGGAAGCTTGGTGAAGTGGTGTATATATGCAGTTGTAGCCCTTGGACAGAGAAGGTAGGGAAATCAAGAGGTCAAGGCTAATCTTGGCTATATGCTGAGTCTGAGAAAGCCGGGTCTACAGGAGACACTTCTAAAACAAACAAAGCGTAAAAAATAATATAAAAACAACAACAACAAAAATCCTCAATTCTAAAAGTTTCACTCCTGCCTTTTAACTAGAAATCTTCCAAAAACTTTCAGTTCTAAATCCTACCAAGATTTACCTGGTGCTTTATTTTTCTTAGTCTTCGCTTGAGCATCTTACTTCAGTGTGGAATAAAGACTGGGCTCTCAGACTCCCTGATTATTTATATTCATCACTGCTTCCTCTCTGCTCAGTTTGCTACAAACACTGCTGACGATGAGTATATCCTCTCAGAAATGTCAGAGGGCTTAACTTTCTGATCCTGCCCCTTGCCTCACAAGCTCCTGCATAACCTTCAGTGAGATTGTATCATGATTCAAAATGTCTGTTGCCCTTTCATGTGGATGACCTACCCTGCACCACTGGTATCCCATCTGATCATATACATTGCTTTGTCCAATGGAATGTAAGGAAGGCTATGAGTGACACTCAGAGCAGTTGTCACCTCATTCTAATAGTCTCTTTACCTCTGCCACAAAGTGCTACCTTCAGAATAGATGCCCCCAAATATATGAGTGGCACAGAGTAACACACAAACCAGGTGAACACTGAACATTCTTAAGTGTCTTATTTGAAGTTGCCTGTTACTACATAACCTAGTCTTAGCTACTCAATACACATTCTCTCCAATTAGCATTTTTGTTATGGATACTTCAGTTTTAGACAAAAAGTTTCCTGCCTAAAACCATCCACCACCCACAACCTAGTCTGATGAAGTTTAACTGAACATTATCATGAACAACAACACAATTATCATCAACTTAGATCTTTTCATTGGTCATGCCAGAGTGACTAGAGATTAATATGTTTGTCGATATTCATAGCTGACACTAATCTCTACATGAAACTATAATGTGATGAGTGGTATAATATGTTAGATTTCTAAAATATTGAGACTGGTTTATCTTATGTACTTAAATATCAAGACACAACCATAAGAATACTGAGTAAAGAGAGTAAACAATGTAATTCCAACAGCAATAAATATTGTCTTCCAAATTTTTATCTTTTTAGTACTAGCACAACGATAGTTCATGAAAATGAATAATGATGTGCTATTTCTGTTCAGGAAAAATGCCAGTGTTAATATGCATTAAAAATAAAACAATATCATATTAATCAAAACGAACTTGGTAAAACATAATCTCAAGTCATAGTGGGTTACAACTTATAATTTTAATAATACTTCTTGCAAAATGTGGATCCACTCACCTCTCAAGCTTCTGTGTCACCATTTCTGCCCCATTTCCATAATTCCTTGAATAGACACAGACTAGAGACCATTCCTACCTGGCTTTTCATTGTTTTCTCTAGGAAGTGACACACTCTGCTTGCCAATTAGTTATGTGCTCTCACAGGAAACTTCTCAAGAAGAAAAAAAACATCTGGAGGAAAAGGAAGATCTGTAATGTACTCTCTTCATGTTGTGAACATGGAAAAGACAGATTAACAAAAGATGGGCACATCAATTGAAATGTAAGCAAGGAATGTTGCACAAGAATTATAGAATACCTAATTCCTACTTGTATGCAAAAAAGTATAATGAAACAAGTATTTCCAATTAATACAATACAGTGATTTCAAATTACAGAATAACATCTTGTACTTCTGTGTTTCTTTCACTAAAATAGGTCATCCATGGTGGTCGAGAGTTAATAACAATACTAACAGAAAACACAGTGATGCCACACTGACCTTTCATTGAGTACTTGTTTTGTACTAAGCAGTCAAGAGTTTTAAGGAACTGCTGTTTAAGATGCCTCACTCAAAAAGATCTAGCAAACATCTGTTATTGACCTAGGAAAATGCTTTTGGAACCTTTGAATAGTAATTAGTACAATCAAATTGGTCTCAGAACAAGAATGACTGACACCTAGCAATGCATGATATTAGTGGTAATATCTCATTCTATAAGTTCTTTTTCATATTTCCTTTACATTTCCTTATGATTTGGCAGAAGTTCAAAGATAACATATGTGCATTTCAGTGCTCCAAGGATTTTTGAGTCTGTGCTAACATAAAATGTGCTTTCACCTCACCAACTTTGTGCTATGATGCCAACTGGGGAATATTCTCATGTGTGTCAATCAGATATAGAGTAGACTCTAGAAATCCAAATCCTATTTTTTTTTTTTTGGCGTGTGGGGGAGAGGAAGGACTTAAACAAAGGAATCACAGGACTATACACAATTTTGTGGAACATAAAGGAAGAGGCATTCAAATTCTGGACAGTGAAGCAGGGGAAATGGCATTGAGATGCACAAGTGACTTTCAAAGTACTGTAAACTTAGCCGACAAAAAGGGCTTGTGATACATGAGTGTTTGTTTTAGCCTTTTAAAGTGTATACATACTATATGTGTTTGCTTAGTGCAGTTTTAAAACCAAAAGAATTAAATTTATTGAGGCAGAAAACAGGGCATCAAATTTTGACTCCTTCAATAATCATACATTTTTATCCTCGCCATACACTACAAAAGACACCAAGGAATAATTCACAATTTTTAAAAAGCACTTGGAAGCAATGTTGGCCATTCATACTGATAGATAACTCTAAAGAATAGCAAAGTTCTATATTGGATTGAATTAACATCATGACAGTATTACATTACTAATTAGATTCTGTCAGTAAAGCTTCCATCCCTTCATGATTACTCACTGTGGGTTGGAAAGTTTCTCACCATTGATGCCAGTGAACATTTATAGAATGAGATCTGATATTTGACTATCACTTCCGTGGCATGATATCAGGTCCTTTATCAACTTCTTAAGCTTCATTTTCTACTATTCTCATCAGATGATTAAAAACTAAACTTAGTCACATGTACTTCCTCTCCTACAATAAGTGTGTCCTCAACTTCCTGTTCTCACATATGCTGGACATATCTTATCTTCCTGGAAAAACACGACTCATGTTTCAAAGTTTAACCTGAGTATCACTCTTAAGTATTTCCCTTACTCTTATAAGAGGATTTTTGTGCTTGTACCCTAAGCTTTTAAAATCTCGTCTGTACTTCCATAGATGCACTTAATGTATTTTTGCTTGTTTAAGACTCTGCCTCTCCTGCTGACATAAGAGCACAATGAGAGTTGCACAAGCTCTAAGCTATTCATCATTATTTACTAAGGGCTTAGCAGAGTGACTGAAGTCTGGGGGAACTAAATAGATGCTTGTTGA
This sequence comes from Lophiomys imhausi, assembly GCA_907164525.1. NCBI lineage: Eukaryota > Metazoa > Chordata > Mammalia > Rodentia > Muridae > Lophiomys > Lophiomys imhausi. Next base: position 7,141,451 of record CAJQZJ010032097.1, read on the forward strand.
ATGAATGACTAAAACCAGATGATAATGTTTGGAGCCAAGAATACAAAAGTCCCCTATAAGACCCAATCTGGTGCCCATCAGATTTACCCAAATAATCAACAAATGACTAACTTTGTTTTCTTCCTAACAGAATGATCACATTCTATTTATGTAGCACCAAATAATGAGTATGAATTATACTTATTTCATTTCATCAGATCTAACACTAGAGTTCCATGCTCTGTCTTTAGTCTATGCATCTCTCATTCTAAGCTATGAAAACCGAAGAAAAACTGACTCTTAAAACATCAAGAATCCTGTCCTAAGACAGTCAACTAAAATCAGATACTTGAACCTCTGATTATAATGCTAATAGACATAGCTGTTCAGCATTAGGAAAACACCAATGATTAGATGGGCATGTCAACAATAATGGTAACAAAACCCATTACCAAATCTAAATGATTGGCATCCAGGTAATATTAGACAGCACAGACTACCGTGAGGCCGCTTCTGCAACCATGACAAGGATTTAAAGACCTTGAACCTGGAGAGACAGAGAAACTCCTCCTTTAATGCTTATATGCCTAAAGGATAAACAAAAGAAATGTGTCAGACAACTAGCGAATCTTCATTTATGCTAGACAGTCATCTCTGATCAGCAATTCTTATTGTTATGTCCCCTTAGAACAGGTCATATTGTTTTTATCCCAATAAGAAAAAAAAATAGCCTAAATTTCGTCTAAATGGTTTCTAAGTTGAAGATTGCATCTGATTAGCACTTCTTAAAAAGTAAGATTGATTGTAATGCCTTTTTACTTTTTCTAAAGCTACACCTAATTCACTTTTTTTTTGGCAAAGCATCTTATTAATCTTATGAACCCTAAAAGACTTTTAAAATTTTGCTTTTTCCCTATATTTAGTTGTACAGAACTAAATTGTTTAGACTTTACCTTGACTTTTTGTTGCTAAAGTAATGGAAATACTTCATCATTTTTTAAATAAGTAATCTCTCTTGTGCTTTACTCACATGAGTTCCAAGTAAATTGACTGCTTAGTTTATTGAATGCAGTTGGCTTGTAAAATTTTATATTTTAAATGCATAACTAAAGAAGTATTCACGTTACAGCTGTCCAGTAGCAAATATTCTTAACTAAAATAGAAGATATTTCTATAGCTTGGAAGGTATAAATACAACAAAGGCAATGTGTGCTAGTATGGCTATCCTTATGCATGACATGCTTAATGAAATATGCTATTTCTAGTACAAATAATTGTCTTTTTTTCATCATATTGCTGGGTGCATCGTAGCAGGCTACAGAATAGTGTACGTTTTATCCTGATCTACAATCAGTTCATAAAAATCTAATGGAATTGAAGATTTTGCTATTTGAAGCGGTCAAATTTCCATTTTCAAACACATAACAGCTTATAACCACTGATGGCATTTGGGTTTGCTTTTGAGTTTTAGGATAATAGCAAATTATAGAGAAAATCCACCAGCTCTTTGTCAGCTGCACTATGAGAGAAAAGGCCCATTACCTGCCTGGAAGAAAGGCAAATCTACATAGTGTTTAAAATGAAATAAATAAATGTGTGTGTGTGTGTGTGTGTGTGTGTGTGTGTGTGTGTGTGTGTGTACAATGTATATATATTTGTTTATAGTTGCTTGCTATTTGCAAACTTAAGATCATTAGTCTTGCTTTAGTGAACAAGGACTTCGTGCAAGTAAATAGCAAACCTTTCTCTTACCTTTAAATCTACTTTAGGTCTAAAGTGAAGAATTTTAAAAAATAATGTGACTGAGCTTTCTTTCATTCCTATTTCAGTGGTCTGTGATCCATAAAATATGTCTGCTTAAAAAAAATGCAACCAGAATAGATATATGTTGATACACACCTTCACCTTTCTTAGACTTTCTCTCCTGCATATTCACTGACTAAAGCCTTCACACTGTTCTGTTTTTCACTCAGATTTCACTTCTCCTACAAATATTTCCCCAAAGGTGTTTTCTAACATAGTGACATCACTAATTCAACAAATATTTTTGGAGACCCAACTTGAAGATCATAATCTCTATCCTCCTTTAGGAAAATACATTATAGCATAAAGAAATCTGATGCATTTAACTCTTGATTCATTTCTTGCATTTTTATGGGATCCATTTCTTGCTGGGGCACCAATTTCTAAAACATGTTCCCCATTGTTAGGTTAATATCTTTCCTTGTCATCCCGTTTTGTTTCTTGAGGATATATTGAACTCAATTATTTCATGTCATGATTTTTTCAAATATTTTAAAATGTCATGTTTCAGTCCTTCTTTTATCAAACTCAAAATATTTATATTTCCTTCTAGCTCCATTGAATATAAATTGCAATCTCTCTTCAATTTTGTTCTCCTCCCACATATACTTCAGCCAACTTGTGTTACTTTTTAAATTGCACAATGACAACAATTATACATCTTGATAGCAGTAGTGTTTATGTGCTTTGTTTTAAAATTACCAAAGCATCAAGCTATTTTTTAAAATGGGTAGATGTGTGGAATATGTGATTTCACAGTGAGAAACAGATAGCACAGAAGTGAAGATACACATTTAAATACATCAGAGAACATCATATAGTCTCTAATCAGAGCACAGTGCCTAAATACAGGATCAGGAAAAATTGTTAGTATCTTTTTTGTTTGTGGAAACTATACACAATAGGTTTTAAGTCAAATACATAGTATAAAAGTCTACTTTAGACTTAATAATTTTAATTTGTATTTATCTTCTTAGTCATTCATTCATTCACTCAGCACAGAATTACTGAGTTTGTATACCTGCCCAGGGGTATATAAATCCTTACCTTTTGTGTCTCACAATTATTTGGTGGAAACTGAAAAACAAGAGAATAAGCAAAATTATTAATACTGGTTTTGATTTAAAGAAGAGAGAGGGTTAAGGTATAAAATAGCAGGTATGAGAAATAAATGGGCAGGCAAAACGAACCTGAAATAAGGTTTATATTGAATTCTACAAAGTAACTTACAATTAATCTGACATCTTGAGATAAGTTAAAAAAGAAAAATCAAAAGACAATAAAAGGAAATCGCAGTCAGACCAAGGAATCAGAATTGAATGTATTTGATAAAAGACTGATGACCAGTACTGAATTGTAAGAGAAAACTAAAGGTGTTCAAAGAGGGTACTGTGGTGGAGATGTAACCTGAAGTAATAAATAAACATTTAAAAAAAGACAAAAAAGAAGTAAGTTTGGAGAATGAGGCTTGTCTAGGTTGTGTAACTGCCATAAGGATGTGGGCATTTTCTCTATGGGTTTTAGGAAGATACTATAAGTCATGAGAATTATGTGGTTTAAATGTCATGAAAAAAAATCACTTCACTTTATTCATACATTATAGAGTAATCATTGAAGGAATAAGTAAAAAGCCATTGATACAAATATTGAGCAGAACTAAGCTTGAAACAGTTTTGAGACTTCCCCTCAGTTGTCGCCACTCTTTGAATATGGTTGCTAAAACTGAGGTCTCAACAATGTAACACACATATTTCTTGAATAGCCAAATTATCCTTTGAGATGGATAAAAGGCTTTATAAGTCCATCTGTTATATGAACATAGTGATTTGTCTTCTGGTTCTTTCATAATGTACAGAGTACAACAGAGTTACTGTATACATATTGTAGATGTATTCCTCAACCTCAGTGGGTGTGTCATGACAGACTCATCAACTTGAAAATATCATATGTGAACAATGCATTTGAGGCAAATTCCCTGTGAATTGTTGATTAACCTTACCGACTTTAAGTAGGTTCAGTGTGCTAGCATTAGGCCACAATTAGACAAAACTGTCCCAACCCAAGCACGTTTTATAACAAAATGTTGAATGTCTCACAGAGCTTATAGAGAATACTATTGAAAATTAATATGAGATTTGCTGCTGGAGAATATTCTCAAACAATCCCCAAATAGAAAACACATGATGATCCATGATGATTTGTGACCATGTACATGTATGTCGGGAGCCGCAATCGCCATTACAAGATGGCACCGGCTTCCTGCTTCCTGGTTCTTCACGGAGGTGCTGTGCCGGTGTGCGCATGCGCAAGGCGCGTTTCTTGGCACTGCAATCTCATGCTAATTAGGTGATTCCGTATGAGCCAATGAGGGTTCGACAAGTCTCCCTATGTGCTATATAAGCAGCCGCTTACCGGAGCTCGGGGTCCCTCTCCACCATGCTATCTAAAAGAGCTGTACAATAAATGCTGTCAGAAGAATCCTGATTGTGTGGCGCTTTCCTTATCGGCGAGGCGGGCGCGACACACGTAGAAATATGTGTAATGAGGGAGGCTTAAAGCAACCCTTACATGAAACACCCAGGTGTTAATCAATTTAAATACTCTTCTAGAGTCTGTCTCTTCTTTCTTATAAGTCTATGACACTGTACTTTTGTGCCTCTCTCAAGTATGGTTCTAATAGGTAGAGGTAACTCTATGTAGTATTATTAATGATAATAATCCTCGATACTGCTCTCCATTTGTATTATATTTAGGTTATAATTTAGAATATACATATATATTGAATTATTATTTAGGATAATAAAATATTCTAGAAATCTTAGCATTGCCAAAATGCTAGTGATCATATAGTCATTTTAAACTAATAAGAAGAACTATTGTTCAGGTATGGAATCTTAAAGAATATTAGCCAAACTTTGAAACATAGTACCATTTACAATCACATTAAAAAACAACAAAGATTAAAACTAACACAATGTACAAGATCTATGAACTGTAAGTTATGTGACACCAATCAAAGCAAATCCAAGTCAGCAGAGACACATTGCATTGCCACAGAGTGGAATGTGAGGCATCGTACCCACATGAGCTCTGGCTGGGCTCTGCCTACCACTGACCTGCTTGTCCTTTTAGAATCCCAACAAGGTTTTCGGGGGACATGAACAAACTTAGGTACTAAATTAACTAAAACCATATTGAAAAAGAAAAAACCAAATGGGAAGAATCAATATATCTTGTACAAAAGGCCTAGAATGTAGCTATTATTCAGTACCTAATTTTATGTGAATATCTGTGATAGATGTTTATAATGGTTAAAAATTTAAAAGCTAGATGTTTGGGGTAAGTAAGTAGTGAAAGAAAATGCAGTATATACATATTATGGAATACACACAACTTGGATGAATCTGGGCATCATGCTGAGTGGAAAGCATAAATCCCCAAATGTTCTATACTGCTTCATTTAATTGATAAAATATTCTTGTAATGGAAACTGTATAGAAATTTTGATGTCAGACAGAGTGGGTAGAACAACCTAAGGCATATTTCCTATGAGAGGACAGCTCACTGTGTTCTCTGCATCTGCGTATTTGAACACCATGACTATAATACAATACACAGCATACACAGAGAAAAAATAACCTTTCACATGATTAATGACACAATAAGGATGAGGTTGACATATCTGTGCATTTATTTGTGCATTGAGGTAGACTGTGACAAGTTCCAAAGCAAGACATGGGACAAATATCTTCCTAAATGTGCTCAAGTACTTATATATAAAATGTCACAATTAAAAGTACAATTAAATGTTTTCCGGTGCTTTATGAGAAATTAGATTATGGATTATTTAATTTTAAAATGTTTCTTTGTTTTAGTTTTAAACTAATGTAATGGTATACTTAATAGTTTAAAATTTTAAATCAGTATTAGAATGTACAAGATAAACAATTATTCTTTATTCCAGGAAGATTTGCTGAACAGAAATTTCTACTATCAAAATTAAGACAATGAATTTTAATTTTCATTAAAAAGGTTTTGATGTATGTATATATTACGGAATGGTGACATCAAACAAAATAGAATACCCTTAATTTTGAGTTCTTATGACCTTTCAGTAAAGTTCTACTATCTTAGAAAATATTGATATATATTATAATATGATATAATTAATATAATATAATGTAATATTAACTCTAATCTCTAAGTTGCAGTACCTGCAGACCTAATCATTCTTATTGATACCTTGCATCCTCTTCCTGGGACATATTCTCTTCCAACTGTTAATCATTGCCATAACACTCTCTGCTCTGTGTATTCAATATTTTTTATTGTGAATCTGAATAAGAGAGACCACATGTACTTACTTTTCTGTGGCAGATTTATTTCATTTCCATATTGTTGTGTAAGTTAATCATGATATCTTAAATGGCAGCATTGTTGAGCACTCTACGGCAGAATAGTATTCCACGATGTATTTACTCATTTACAATGTACTTGCTCATTTACTTATGGTCACAGATTAATTCCTAAGTGTGTGTGAATAAAAAGTGGTAAACTTAAGGTTCAGGTATCTCTTCTGAATTCTGTTTTGTTTTCCCGTGGCTACATATCCAGATGGGAAATCCTACATGTGAATGTATAGCTGTTTTGTGTATTTGTTTGTATGTTTGCCAAAAGTAAGTAGAAATCCAGTCTGTCCTCATCATATTTTTAAAAACTCAATTTAGTCATTGCCTTCTAGAGGTTGTGATGCAGTGAGGAGATAGGCCCTAATATGCACAAGCTGTAGACATATTTCCTATGTGGTTCTAAGTGGTAAGTGCTATTTAAAAAGAAGCATCTAAAAGCTACAGGAAGAAAAGAGATAATTAACAGCACTGGTAATGTTCATCACTGGCAACAATGTGTTAATACAGCCTTGGGCTTCACCTAACCCTGCTGTTAGGAGTCCTTTAAGAGATCTGCCTGGGTAGAGGAAGAGAGGTCATTGGGAGGGTTCCCTTAAGATGATATGGGACCTGCCACTGGAGCTCCCTCTTCCTCTACCTTCCACACCCTATCTCTCCCTTTATTCCTTCTCTTGTCACCATAAACTCAGGAGCCTTGCTCTGTTACGTTATTACATTCTCCCTGCCATGATGTTTTGTCTCCCACAAACTGAAAGTGATTGTGCTATGTGACTGTGGACTGGAACCACTGAACTTATGAACCAAAGAAAAAATGTTTTCTTCTATTACATTTCTTTTCTGAGCTGTTTGTCACAGAAATGAAAAAATGAGTATCACATGTCTCAAACCTGAGACATATTTTAACAATATAATCCTTTCTGACCACTGTATTTACTTTTTCCAGTGGAAAATAAACATTTCTTTTTTTTAATAAATTTATTTATTTGTGCTTCAGGTTACATCTCCATCATATTGTCCTCTTTCCCCCCTTCCCAGCCCTGCCCTCCCATCCTCTACCCCCTAACCCTTCCATCCTGCTTCTCTGGAGTGGAGTGTCCCTACATAACAAAATAAACATTTCTTAACAGTATGCATGCATCTTGAAAAGACAAAGTGTATATTTAAGTGAAGTCTCAGTGTTAACGAAAACAATAACATACACTGCCCACTAACAATGATCACCCTCTTGAATGAGTCCTTGTGGGAAGCTGAGATTAAATGTCATATTAATCCACTTTATACTTAAAAGTCATTCAAGTATCTTATTTGATGAATAGAAGAAAGAAGTCAGGACAAATTACATATTTTGAAACACAGCCCACTTGCACCTGCTCTCCAAAGGCACTAATGCACACAGGCTAGGACTATGAAACACTGTTGCAGACACTGACCTGAGAGTACTGAAATAACTTTGTTCTTAGACCAAAAGTTAGATATGCAGGGGTCTGTTGTTGACATCTGTCTTGTAAAATCTGATAGCTGAAAAAAAACACTTAGCAACTAATTTTTAAAATTTTTTTATTCACTTTTAATGTGAAGTTGCACAGTAAAAAAAATGCTCAAAAGGTTTCAGAAATTGATGAATGTAAAAAATGCCCATCTAAAAATGACACAACCTCAAAAAGTTGCTGGGTTTTTTTTTTTAACAAGTATATTCCAAAAGAATATGGCCACGTTTCAGAGAGACATTTCTTCTCCCAACACCATGACAAGTGTTGGTATCACTAAAAGGAGTCTGAAAATGAATTCAAGCAACATTATTTTTTCAAAATGTTGGAGAAAATAAAAAAAGACTAGTGTGGCATGTGATGTAAAAATCTTAGTTTGCACACGATCATAACTCAGTTCTTAATAATCAAAAAGAACTCCTGGGGCTTGGGCAGTTTCTCCTCACAAACGTGTTTTGAAACTCACATTCACACACAAACAGAACACAAGGAAGTAAATCTGCACATTTTTTTAATGTGATTGAGTCATTTCATTCATGGTCCTATGCACCTCTTTGCCTCCATGTGATTGGATTACTGCTAAACAATGTGAAAACAATTGTTTGTAGCTGGGGCTACTTTAAGGAGAATTAACAGAATTTTCTCTGCGTGCCCAGGGTGATTTTTTTTTTCCCAAATGGTCTGTAAATTCTCCTTAAACTAAGCATTGGCATTTCACTTCTTTCTGCTAATCACGGCAAGCTACCTATTTCCAAACTGTAAAATCAAACGTCTCACTGGCTCTCTCCTAGACGAACCTTTTTGAATAGCCTCTCATATTAAGTATTCAATGGATGTGCTTTAAATGAACCTGTTTCACTGGCAGGTGCCTGCTGGTTTTTAGGATTTAAACGGTACCATTACTATCATTTATAAGGATAACACCACAATTAAGAATGTATGAATAATTTAAAGTTGAGTCCCCGTTCAGTTTTAGAGTCTGACTGCCATCAAGGTTGGGAAGTGCAAGGTCTTTATTTTATTACAAAACACTGGCTGTCTGGGTAAAAGGAGATGAAAAGTTACTAATTTCAGGCTTTACTTCAAACCCTTTAATCTTGCAAATAAGTACCTTCTCTGAGGACTTTCTTATCTCCTAAACCCACACTAGAACTGCTCCTGATCATTGTCTGTTCCCAGGGTCCTTACCTTATCCTAGGTGAGACAAATGAGACAAAGGGGAAGCCACCAAGGACAGAATTATTCAGTAGTGCTTTGCTTTTTAAACCCTAACTTGTGCTGTTGGCAAATATCATGAAACACGATCATTTCACTGCCATAAATAATGCTATATAATTAAAATTCTATTCTGTGATTGTGAACAGTGTGACAAACTGTTTGTGAATTGGTAATTCTATTTATTAAAAACAGAGGCATTAATTTTGACACATTGAATTATAGCACAAACAGATCTTGGGTTTTAATTAAATGCTCTACTTGATGAGCTTTTTTGCTCTAAGATTTAATAGCAAGTCTAGAATGTGTATGGTATAGAGCAGGGGACAGTCTCAGCAGGGAACATAGAGGCTCAGAGGGACAAGCTCTGTTAGGATGCAAAAGGCACCAAGCATAGCTCTGGCCTTACTAAGCATGGCCTTTGTGTCTAGCCCAGGACTTCTGTCTGGCTTGTAAATTCCTCTTCAAACTCTTTGTTCCTTCCAAAAGCTTCAGCAAGACTTCTAGCCCAGTAATGTATCACGTATTTTCTAATCATGAAACAGGACTGAATATTTTTAAAATAAATAAATAACACCCAAACTGCTTTGAGCTTTCTTTCACATTTAGCTACATTTAATATTCATTTCACATTTTTTTCTATTAATTAAAAGTAAACCGTGTATTGTATGGTACATTATCCCTCTAACAGCCCCATGTGGAGATCATGAAGTGGAAGACTAATGGTGTAGATTTTAGCATTTAGTTTTAACTGGAATAATTTACATATCTGTGAGAAGAGTCCAAGGCATGTGTAAATAAGCAGAACTCTGAGATATCAAGACCCTTGCTCAGCTTCCTATGAACTGCCGAGCTATATGGGCTGTGTATTTATTCCATCAGTCAGGTTACTTAATGAGACTTGCACAGCATTCATTTCTGCAGAAGAGACAAAACTTATTATTAACGAGAGGCATATGGCAGTAAGAAAAATGTGTTTGCTTGTTTTACTTTATTCTATTACCCCAAGTAGCAAAGGTGATTCTATTCAATGGTCATTAAGGTTTACCTTTATAATTTATCAAAACACATCAACAGTTTTTTGCTGAAATTTCAAAATTGGAAACATTAAAATTTGATGTAAAATGCCAGATATTTATGGAGCCTTTTTTTTATTAGAAAAGTAACTCCTTAGCTTTAATCTGCAGGATTTTTATTAATGTGGAGGAACCCTATTAAGTGTGCAACAGAAAGTATATTAAGGGAAAAGCCATCAACTCTGAAAGGGTACTTTCACTTCCAATTACCAGACTTTCAGACCAGTTCCAAGAGAGCGAGGATGTTTTCTTCAGAATCAAAGAGTTTAAATAAATGATCAAAAAACCATAATCCTCAGTGAATTTGTCTTGGAAGAGCTATGTTATGTTATGAGTACTATGCAGCAGTTACGAGAAGACAGATTATTTTAAGAAAACCGTCAGTTTCCTTGATAGAATTTAAATCAAATAACATCAGGCTGTAGCATTCAAACTGATTTAAGCAATCAGCTCTTAAAATATTCCTAGTATGAACTAGGTCAGCTTCTAGGAAGGTATTGTAAAGAGAGAAAACAATTCCTTGAGGAATGTGAGTATGATTCTAAAGAAAAGTAGAAATATTTTTTAGTCAGTACCAAGGTTGTTTTCCAAAGATTCTTAAATTTCTGGCATCAATGTGGCCAGACAGAAATAAAAAGGCTTACCCTAGTGGGTAACAACACCTTCTTAAATAAGATTTTCATAGAATTGCAAAGGTTGCTTATAGATAACAGTTGAACTAGCTTCATATTTATCCTACAACGGTACTTCACTTTAGCAAAATTCAAATTCATATTAAAATATTTAGAATTGGCTGAATTGTTGCCTCTCCTTTAAAAAAAAAAACATAATCTTTGTAACCTAAACCAACAGTAGGAAGGCACAAATGTTCATACAGAGACACTGCATTTTTCACGTGGCATCTTGAGTGTTCACGCTCCTGCAGAGGCCATGAGACCTGCTAAATGGCATAGCCAAATTTCTCTGGAATCTTTTTATAATACAATGATGCGTAAGTGTAAGTCAACGTAGCATTTGACTCTGCAAATATCACACTAAAAAGTTCTCAAAATATACAATTCACATTCATTGGTTGAATCTGAGCCAATTCTGTAACAGTATCTATAACTTTGTATTTCCTTTGCATATTGTAACCTAGTGCATTCAACTTCCACACCATTCTCACTGAAACAAGAACTCAAGTTAGAATTCTCTACCGTCATAATTTACCTAATTACATCATGAGATTAGCTAGGATTAAACAAGCAAACAAACAAAAAAAACAGGTCTATAGACTGGATATTTTTTGTAAGTGTGAATAATGCATTTCTTCTGGTTTTATTCCAAAATATGTATTTCTAGTTTGAGAATTAAGTTATTTACACAATACTTAATGCATGATTAGAAATATATTTCTCTATGAAAAACAAAAAGATGTGGATCTGGGCATGGTGGCATACACCTTTAACTCTAGCACTCAGGATACACAGGCAAACAGATCTCTATGATTTCAAAACCAGTCTAGTCTACACGGCAAGTTCTAGGACACATAAGACCACATAGTGAGACCTGTCTCAAACAAAACAAAAGAACTTGGAAAATCTTTCTCTACTTTGATAAAGTTCTTCTTTTATAACATTTCAAGTTTTTTGTCTTATTTTTGTCAATTTTCAATTTATTATAGAAACTTACCTACTTGTCAACCCCATAATCTTTTCTATTGTCAGTTATGCTGAATATTGAAGAAATAGAACTGTCCATAGGCTCCTTTGAGAATTTTAAACAATTTTGCTACACAGTGAATTTTGAAACTGTGATATATAAAAGGAAATATGTTTTGAATATAACAAATTATGTTTAAATAATAAAAATATTTTTATGAAGAGAGATGGTTATTTTTTGAGAGATTTTGTTTTCTTAAGATATTTATAGGTTTATTTTGGGGTTTTTTTCAACATTTATTTATTTCTTCAAGTTACATCTCATTCACAGTCTCACTCTTCTCTCCCCCAGGTCCCACCCTCCTATCCTCTTCCTCTTCTCTTTCTTATCCTCTATTTTTTGTTTATTTTTTAAATTTATTTTATGTTTTTGTTGTTTTTTGAGACAAAAAACATTTGTTTCTCTGTGTAGCCCTGGTGTCCTGGACTCACTTTGTAGACCAGGTTGGCCTTGAAATTGCAGAGATCCACCTGCCTCTGCCTCCCAAGTGCTAGGATTAAAGACGTGTGCCACTATGCCTGGCTATCCTCTATTTTTTAAAGGTGTATCTTTTTCCCCCCAAATCTCCCCCTTTTAGTCCAATAAAAGCCTTTTTTTCTCTTATAATAACAAATACAATACAAACTAATAAGAACAATTAGGCACAATTATGAAAATTATAAGGCATAACATATATTCTCAATGTCCAATCCACATATACTTGGCAACTAATAATAATATTCTATTATCTATCTATCTCGGTGAGTTTAAAGGTCTATACTAAACTCAGTTTCCATAGTTAAGGGAGATAGCGATATATTTTTTAAAAGACTCAATCTTGACTTTTTGCTTAGACTCTATAAAGTATTTCAGTAGCTCAGATCTTGTAGCTTATTTTATGTTTAAAAGAAAAATATCACCTCATAATGTGATAATGCAGTGATATATGTCAATTACATTGCTTATTACACCACTAATTAGGAAAAATGAAAAACTTTCCAGCAAACTGATTCTGGGACAAAGCTTTTGCATTCCTCTGTTGTAGTGTTTTCTGGATGTCTGTCATACATTTCTTGGACAGAAATTCAGGCACAGCCACATTGTATTAAACCAATCAGCTAAAGATCATTAATACAGAACTTTGATGATTGTTCAGCATGTAGATGCCTAAGTCTCTGTCCTGTCACACTATTAACTTAAATTTTTAAATTCTGGATTTGCGGTATGGATTTAAGTTATAGGCTATGACAGCCACTGAAATCATTCTGATTCTCCCTCATGATCAAGAACCATTTCTGGTTTCTATGACATCAAGCCTTCAACACCATACAGAAACTTCTATTTCTATTTAATGAGTACTATACTAATATTACATGATGAAACCCTAAAATGTATAAGCAAAGATGACCTGATATTTTTGATAATATAGGAACAAAATGCAAGAACAAGATAACATATTTAAATAACCATTTGTGAATTCTTCCAGTGTGATACTTTGGTGTTTAAAGGTCTTTCACTTTTGTTTTCTTTCATGGAATTTGAAGGTATATAAGAGTAAAATATCTGTCGTTCCTCTTTAAATCCAAATGCTTTTAACAAAATATGACTTCCTTATGTAAAATAAAAGAGTTAATAACTAAGGAAAAAATAGCTCTCCAAACACGTCAGTGAACTGATGATGCTAAAAATAATTGAAATTCAAAGGATAAGCCCCTTCCCTATAATAAGAGGAATTTTATGAAGGGATCATGTGATTATATTGACAGTGCTAGCTTCAGACAATAGAAACGGAGGGCTGATGCATGGAACCTTGTTCTTATGTATTAACTGCAGCCCTCTGAGCATGCATTTTCACTTCAAGATTTTTAAGCAATTAGTTTGCCGATGTCACTAAATAAATGACATTCATTTCTTAAGCAGGAACCATACCTGTTAACTATCTCAGCCTGTTCTCTCTTTAAAACTAGGGTTGATGTGCACAGCATGCTCCAAAACTGTACTCTCAGTTCAAATGAGCTGGATTACAGACCATGACCACTGAGACCCTCACATGACAAAGCCTTTGTGTAATTAATATGCAGGGTAAAATGCTCCCTGGACTCCTGCTAAAGCGATTTAAATCATGCACATAAAAAATGTAATCACAAATTTAGCATGGTGGACAAGGTAGTCACACTGGGCTTGATTGCATAGAAGGCTCCAAGTGTGTTTTAAATGTCCTTTAAGATTGAGATTAGGACTTGTACTTACAAGATGCATATTAATCTAAAACTCAACATTTTTCAGTGTGGGATCACAGTAGGAGAACATTATGGGCAATAGAGGTTCATTCTAATCCCAGTAGGTAATTACACTTTGAAATAATATTCTTTAATTAAATCTTGTTTGCAGTTGATTGATTTAAACACTAAATCTAAAACCCTAAATTTGAGTTTTTATCAATTTTTGATGCTTATTGCACACAACTTGGGCTTTAATTGATGTTTCTGAAGTTTCAAAGCCCTTGTCCCACATACCCTGGTTGAATTTAGTGTAATTATCAATATGATTCTTTAATACTTCTGATGACTTCCTTGGCAAGCCTGGCAAGCTTGAACTTTTACAATTTTAATAATTCTCAAAACGCATTGCATATGTCACGATGCCATATTTACATGTAAGATTCTTTAGTCACACCTTCGGAAACACATAATCTAATCCTTTATTTGAAATGCTGGCCAATTGCATTAATGTACATACCCCTTGGAACATTATAACATAAAAATAGAAGCCATAGAATTAATATTGAGCAAACTACTTTTCTTTTTTAAAGGAGGAACAAAATTTTAGAGTTATGTATATCTCTTCAATTCTGAAATGATATTGAACAACAACTGTATATATGTGTATGTATGTATTGATATGTATTTCATGTGTTCACAAAAGGAAGCTGTCTATGTATTTATTTAGATATCATCCTGATGCTTATACTTATATCCTCTTCCATTGCCTTTGACAAGACTTAGAGAACAGGATGGGTGTGAGTCCACCACCAAAACATAGCCATATAATAACTTCTAAAAACAGCATTTTTCCTGTCTGTATTGTGAAAGAAGACTGTTTTGAGAGGTTACATTAATGACTAATTGAAGTTTAGTCTTGCAGATTTTGGAGGTCTGAAAATTCATCAGTCTTCCACCATTTCTGCTTTTCCTGAAAGGGGGTTGCAAATATATTCACATGCTTTCTGATCCACAGTAAATAACTTTAACATATGTCCTAATTTGAAGCATGATATTATCTGTCAGGGCTGATCAAGGATCTCCATGATTTGTGGCAAATTTGCAAATTACAATGGGATCATCCAAATAGGCATCCATATAATCAACAGTTTACAGGTTTATATCTAAAGACACAAAATAAGGTCTAATCACGTAGGCACTGTGATTTTAAAATGGTTCACCAGTATTTACATTTAAATTCATATAAACCAACACTGGCTTGGGTTCAGCTTTAGCAATACCACACAGCAGTATCTTGCACATGTAGCCCAGTAAATTACATTCTTGATGCCATATTTAATAACTGAAAATTCACATTTTACTGCAATTGCATTTGTCATTGCTGAAAAACAAACTAGGATGTGGAATGTTTTATTACAATGACTACATTCTTGTGAGAAATGATTAAGTCACTACAAGAGAAAAGTAAGGCCAAAAACCACATTCACCGTAACACAAATATTAATCACACATAAATAATACAGGTGTCTTACAGTAAGCCACAGTCACCTAAAATATAGATTACACATCCTAGGGGCAAATAGTAACATACCAGACTTGAAATAAATCCCTCAAGCCATGGTGGCCAAAGGAAATCATTTATATTTTGACAGCTTAATAAACTTTTTGGTTATGCATAACAGATGAAAATATTTACACCAATATAAGAGAGTGAAAGAAAAATTAAATCTGACTAATCGACCTGTTTAAAGTATGATTTTTAATTTCAGGGAATTATTTTATAACTCTCCAAATAATAAATGTGCTTCCTACAATTCAACTGTATCCACTCATTTTTAATTATTTCACAGCAGCTAAAGAAAATCAACCATTCTCTCAAGTCAATGACAAGTTTCCCTATTGAACATACATACCCAATCTGTGGAGAAAGAAGACATTGTTCCAACCTAGGGCACCATAGAGTGGGAAGAACAACATGGCCAGTGGGTCTGTAGGCAACCTAGTGGGGCTCAGGATGGTGAACATGGTGAGGATGGTAGGGGCACAACTTTCACTTTCTTAATTTTTTAATGTATTTGTATGTGTATCTTTTCTTTTAAGTCTCAAAATATGTAATCAACACATCAGGAGCTAGGTTTGAGAGATATTTCATCCCTGCTTTTATGCTACAGTTGACTAAACATTGTTATGCTTTCAGGAAAGACTGGGTGCTAACAATGGGATAGGAATTGTCAATGCCAACTCATTGATCTTAAAATGAATAAAATTTACTACAATTGCAATCTGTTAAATTAATTATTAGAAAGGATCATCCACAATCAGAGCTGGCATTACATGTTTGTGCATGAAATTGTAACACTACATTTCACGAGGAAAAGTAAATAAATTTAGTACAATCTGGTAGATGGGTTTACAGAGAGGTGTTAGTGGAAGATTGTTAGCCTTTGTACTTCTTAGCCATCCCCATAATAGAAGGAGTCCTGGAACAGAAAAATGCATCTCTGAGACTAGTAAATTAGTGACAAAATTATTGGTAAAAAATGAACAAAACCTACATCAAGATTTCAGAGATTTTATTCAGAAATCATTTACATGTAACAACTATGTTTATAAGGGGGGAAGTACAAATTAATAGTCACAAAATAATATAGTTGCCAAACTATTACTGTGCAAAGGAATAAAAGATTTGGGAGCTTACCAGATAAGAGAATCCAAACAGCCTTGTGAAAGTCAGCAAATGCATGTTCCCACATTTTTTGAGGGGTGTGTGTTTCATCACCAAGTAACCATGTACATCACAGGCTCATTGCGCCCATCCTATTACTAAGAGCACAGTTTCTGAATCCTGTCCATACTGGATCTTCCTTCCTCTAATTGTTAACAGCATTACTCCTTAATTATGGCTTGTGGCTCCTACATTATCAACTTCATCCTCCTTAAAACATAAAAATTTTTACCAGTAAACAAAAATGAGCTAAATCCTATCATTTTAAAGAAATAGGAAGGGTAGAGCAAAGGATGATGAGAAGAAAAGAATATCAAAGGATGATGGCTAATGAGAAGGAAGTGGAAAGATAAGAGAGGAAGAAAAGTGGTTTTATTTTTCTACCCAGTTCCCTTTACACGCTGGCCTCTGAGTCATTTTTTTTAAAACATGCTGTACATTTACTTTGTCCATCCCTGCTTCTACCAACCAAGCTGTGGTCCAATTCAATCATCCTGCTGATCTCATAGCAAAGCTGAAGATTGGTCTTATTAAGGTTAACTTAACTTTAATCCCAAGGATTCCATCTATGTTCTCATCACATTTTAGCCACTGCTAGCACTTGTCACAGTTGGTCTTTCCATGTTTACCAAAAATATTTTCTTGTCATATCCTCAGTATTTTCATTTGCCTCACTACTCCACTGAGAACCATTCTGAGATGTCATTTGTTAGATTTCCTACTCAGCTTTTTAATTTTGATGACAAAAATATTATCTTACTTTTCCTACCTGTTTATACCTCCTACCTACTTGAATTCATCCAGTACCTGATATGTACTTACACTCTAACTCCAGAATTCAATATATGTTTCTAGACCTCACAGTTCATATCCAACTGCATTTTCACTCTGCTGCAATAGTAGACCAAAATTAACAATGTGATTTTTAATTTTTCTGGCCAAGATTCCTCCTTCCTTAAGCTTGCCTTAAACAATTCCTCAGCTTTTCAAGCCAAAAAGTAAGGTCATCCCTCTCCATTGAATTATAACCACACTGGCTTTGAGCTCCTTGTCTAAGGCCCATAAGACTAAACATCCATGTGCACAGACTACATGAAGTGGGTTTGCAGCATGTAGGCAGAGGTTCTAGAACAGCAGAAGTTAGGTCCTCTAGGACTCAGAGAATTTGTCTGGGATAAATTAAATTTCAACTGTTCATGCTGCACTTGCACCACAATTGAAAGATCCCAAATTGTCCTTCATAAGGACAAAAGACTCCTTCAATATTAAGGCTTTGGACAGAATGTTTTGTCCACCAGGAACTGGACTGGAGGTTAGCCTGTTATGCTGAGTCCCCTCTTATGCTGGGATTCTGCACTCCTAACACATTCCACAACTATATGTGTAAAGGAAAATAAGTGAATTCATGTAAAGCCACCTGGAGTCCTGCACAATCTGGCCACACATATCTCTGAGGCCTTTTTTCATGATATCTGCTCTCACCCTGTGTACTTCCACCACATAAGTCATTTTCAATTTTTAAAATATCATTGTTTAAATTAAATTCTGGCCTGGTGAATCTAATGGAGTCATGAATGTTCGCCATTGGTCACATCAAGAGTGCCCAGGATGTCATTTACTGCTGATAATTAAAAAAAAAAAAAAAAGACCAGAAAAAATAAAAACTTAAGGAAAGAGACCAGTTATCTCTACCATCTCTCTAAAGCCCAAAGAAATTCTCCAATCTTGTCATAGATAGTGAAACTGAACTGGCTAGGAGAAACCAAAAAGTATAGCACATTTATCATGACCTTTCAGAAATCATTTCTTGAGAGAGAATTTTTTTCAATCTTACTCAGACTTAATGATTTTTGATATGAGTCACTGACCAAAATTAGGTTCTCTAGGTTTTGAGTCCCCTTTCCATGAAAAGATACCCAAGTTTTCTCATAGCATTGATTGACATAAAATGAGTATATAAACTTTATCTTGAACTGCAAATTCATTGTTAATCTGACATACAGTGGAGAGTATCTGTTATCCCAGAATGTGGGAGGCTGAGTCAGGAGGATTAAGATTTGAGGAGAGAGATTATATCCTACATAGGGAGAGCATGTGTCAAGGAAGGAAGGAAGGAAGAAAAAAGAATAGCTCTTTCCAAGTCTATAAAAAATTGTGTTGGTATTTTGATAGGAATTGCATTGAATCTATATATTGCTTTCAGTAGGATGGCCATTTTTATTATGTTGATCCTACCTATCCATGAGCATGAGAGATCTTTCCATCTTCTAAAGGCCTCTTCCATTTCTTGCTTCAAGGGCTTGAAGTTCTTGAAGTACAGGTCCTTTACTTGCTTGGTTAGAGTTACCCCTAGGTATTTTATGTTGTTTGTGGCTAATGTGAAGGGGGTTGTTTCCCTTATTTCATTCTCAGCCCATTTGTTTGTTGTATAAAGAAGGGCTTCTGATTTTTTTGAATTAACAACAAAAAGCCCAGAATAGCTAAATCAATCCTGTACAATAAAAAAAATCTGTAGGTATCACCTTCCCAGATTTCAAGCTTCACTACAGAGCAATAGTTGTAAAAACAGCATGGTATTGTTATAGAAACAAGGAGATCAATGGAATCGAATTGAAGATCCAGAAATAGACCCACACATTTATGGCAACCTAATTTTTGAAAAAAGGAGCCAAAATGGCACAATGGAAAGACAGCATCATCAACAAATGGTGCTGGTCCAACTGGATGTCCACTTGTAAAAGAATGAAATTTGACCCTTACTTATCACCTTGTACAAAACTTAAGTCCAAGTGGATCAAAGACCTTAACATAAGATCTGTCACACTAAATCTACTAGAAGAAAAGGTGGGAGAAACCCTCGAACTCATTGGCACAGGTGACAACTTCCTGAACAGAACACCAACAGCTCAGGACCTGAGATCAACAATCAATAAATGGGACCTCATGAAACTGAAAAGATTCTGTAAGGCAGAAGACACTGTCATTCGAAAAAAAACGGTAGCCTACAGACTGGGAGAAAATTTTCACCAACCGCACATCTGACAGAGGGCTAATATCCAAAATCTACAAAGAACTCAAGAAATTAAATGCCAAGAAACCAAATAATCCAATCAAAAAATGGGAGACAGAGCTAAATAGAGAATTCACAAAGGAGGAATCCCTAATGGCTGAGAGACACTTGAAGAAATGCTCAACATCCTTAATCATCAGAGAAATGCAACTCAAGACGACTCTGAGATTCCATCTCACACCTGTCAGAATGGCTAGGATCAAAAACTCAAATGTTGCAGGAATGTATGGAGAGAAAATGGGAACTGTCCAGGCAGTCACTGGTATGTCATTTCTTAGTTTTGGAAGCTGCAGACCCTGCACTTCCTATATAAGCAGATATATTTATCCCTCTCAGGTCTCTGAGGTGGTTGAAGAATAGACAGCTAGAGTCTCATAGTTAAATTTTGAGTTGTGTAGGAATCAAGAGGGTGTTATAGATCTAAGAAGATACTCTTAAAAGTGTAAAAGTGTGTTGCAAGTTAGTATGAATGTTGAGTCAGATATAGACCTTTAAACTCATGGAGATGGTTAGATAGTAGAATGTTAAAGTCAGGGGCCAAATATGTATAAACTGAACATTGGGAAGGTATACTGGGCCATTTAACTCTCATAAATGTGGCATATTTATATCTATTGTCTTGTATAGTATTTACTGTTATAAGAGAAGGAGCCATCTGTTGGACTGAAAGGGGAAACTTCTGGGGGGAGGAGGGTGGAAGGGCGGGATAGGAAGGGGGAATAGGGAAGGGTTTGTGACTGAGATGTAACTTGAAGAAAAAAAAATAAAGTATTTAAAAAAAAAAAAAGCTCAAATGACAGCATCTGCTGGCGAGGGTGTGGAGAAAGGGGTACCCTACTCCATTGCTGGTGGGAATGCAGGCTTGTGCAACCACTATGGAGGTCAGTATGGCGATATCTTAGAAAACTTGTAATAGTTTTGCCTCAGGACCCAGCCATACCACTTCTGTGTATACACCCAAATGCCTCTTCACGAAATCATAAGGAAGTTTCCTCATCTATGTTTATAGCAGCCTTATTTGTAATAGCTAGAAACTGGAAACAACCCAGATGTCCTTCAACCGAAGAATGGATTAAAAAACTGTGGTACATCTACACAATGGCATACTATTCAGCTATCAGGAACAATGAAATTATGCAATTTGCAGCCAAATGGATGGAACTAGAAAAGCTCATCCTGAGTGAGCTAACCCAGACTCAGAAGGACACATATGGCATCTATTCACTTAGAGTAGGATTTTAGCTATATAGTAGAAGGTATCGATACTACAACTAACACACCAAAGGGAACTTGGACATAGACTTTTTATTTTTTATTTTTATTTTTTTATTTACTTTTTATATATTTTTTCTATTTTTTAGTCTTTTTTATCTATTCGTCTGCTTATTGGTTTGTTTGTTTAGTAGTTCTCTCTCCCGGGCAATGAGACACTTTTCACTGATGGTACTGCTTCGTAGACCCCCAATGAATGAGGAGGCTCTTGGCCCACATACGACCTCTCAACTGAGATGAGGGACTGTTATATAAGGACACCCCACCCCAGAGAAATGGGATGGAAGGGTTAGAAGGTAAAGAAAAAAAAATGAAATGTGATGTTTCGGCCTTTTACTACTAACTGTCATGAACTGTTTAGGATAATTAAGAAATGCAAACTAATGGTTATGCAAGCCTGTCATTCTGTTAGGTACTATGACAGCCTATTATAGTTATTTTCTAAGCTAATCAGAAATAAAGCTGCTAAGAGACAAGCAACATCTGTTTACCCTAATAGAAGAGATAGATAGGCCCTCTTCAAAAACCTCAAGAAATCTGCAGAATATGGCATTCAAAGATGTTTTCGTAACTTTAGATTTTTTTATATCAAGACATATCAACTCCTGACAGCACCCCCTATTCTACCCCAAGTAGAAGATAAGCATTGAAGAATCTCCAGTGGGAGATGATTGAATTAGTCGCAAGCCTATCTCTTGGTAGGAAAAGCCCCTTGCTCCAACTGTAGACAGAATGTTGTCCAAAAAGGACAAAACCTGGAAGCAGGTTTTACCAGGATCCTTAGGAAGGTCTTCATGACGAATCTTCCTCACAAGGTGTTCAGGCACCCACACTGGATCTTGTTGATCCTGAGGAAAAACACAAACAGACCCTCTCGCCCATGTTAGCACGGGGT